>CM057088.1:11222500-11802500 GCA_029959045.1 Taenioides sp. WSHXM2023
CCTTATATGGGGCTGTGTTTTCTGGGTGTTTATAGCACAATATGGCTAATCCTATACGCAGATATCCTTGGGTCAGTTTGAAGCAAGCATTATTTTCCTCATCACATACAGCGTTATCTCCACTATTGGACAGAAAGACAGAGAAAGGCCAGTAAATGTCACATGGTGAAGGGAGGGACAGGAAACGAGGTATGAAATTGGATGTTGTGTTCTTTAATTTAATCCCTAGAGTAAACAGATACGTGGTGAGATTGTGTCTAGTCCTCACAGATTCGTCAGAAGCTTGTCGCCGTGCCACCGTCTATCTCCAATTATTCAGTGGTGGAATGTAACGAAGTCAAAATAGTAAAGTACTGTACTTAAGGAAAAAGTGTAGGTATCTGTACTTTAGTTAAGAAGATTTTAAAGTGGATACGTTTTACTTCACTACATTCGAGACCAGTCAACTGTACTTTCTATTCCAGCTTTTCAGTCCAGTTAAAAAATGTAGTGGAGTATTTTTTTATTATTGTCTGAGACCTGCTGAAAGGGCCGAGGGGTTTATTTTTAACACATTTATAGCTGTAGGAGCCTGTTGGAGAATGAGCTCCTCTGTCCCTCTATAGTCTGGTTAGTGGGTGAGCAGGAGTGTCCATGATGGAGAGAAGGTTGTCCAGTGTCCAAGCCAAACCACAGGGAGACGGATAGAGCTGTAGCTTCTCTGGCACATCTTCACTTCTACTATCACTTACCTTGGAGTCTTTCCCTAATTAACTTCTATTTTTAACTAATTCTCCCAGCCATGACCCTTAAGCACTTATTCTTTTAAAGGTGCTATATTAAACATTCTCGCTGTTTAAACTACTCTGGAACCATTTGTTTTGTGTCTTATGTCTTCAAATTACGCCAAAGCCTTAGTTGTAGAGATCATGTCAATATTATTATCAATAATCATGATTATTTAGGTCACAATTTAATCCTAACAACTAAAATATAGTAATCGCAAGCAACACTTTTATGAGCAAATTGAATTAATTTTCATTCAGTCGATATTACAAAAAAGTGCTTTTTTTTATCTGTCTGTTTACGTCCTCAACTTGACTCATCAATCACTCATAAAATTAGATTTCATAGACCAGGTCAGATACTGTAACATATGAAATAACGGAAATGGAGTGGAGTAGTTTGTATGAAGCTAAAAACATTGGTAACTATTATCCATATGTGCAAACATATTCCAGTGAGGGCCTGGCATTTTGATAGAACATTTATTGTTGATGATAGAACATTTAAAAAGATGGTAATATTATGAGCACATTGAGCGTGACTTTCCTGAATCTGTGTAAAGGTTAATTGGGAGATGTGAGCGGTGTGGTGTGAGCTGTTATTAAGTTCAAAAAGTCAGGTCAACAATATGGGCAAATTAACTTGATTGGGCACTGCATTCTGTCATATTCTCCTTTGTCATTTCGATATAGAATGGTTCTGGGGCTCATTACAGGCATTTTGTTTTACAGTCTGGGCAATTAGTAAGAGAGAAGTGGCCCATTTACAGCGGTTTAATATTCTGCCTTTGTACGAGCGACAACAATGGAGGTTAAAATAAGCATACTCATTTACATAACATAGAGACGTGTGGAGTCAGCACTTTAGACTATAGAAGCAATACAAACTTACACTGAGACTTACTTTTTTGTAACTTGTATTGGAGTAAGGTCCAAGTCCACAGTATGACATTAAACAGCTCTACCTTATATTTATTTAATTACAGGTGTTTTTTTATAGCTCAAAATACATAAAAAAAAAACAAAAAAAAAACCAGGCCTTCTGACTGTGTTTCCTCTCCACAGATCTGACCTGTAACTTGGTCTGGTTTGGTCTCCATGAAGATAGAAAGGTTTAATGCCGTACTGTGAAACATTCCAAACAAAGCAATAACATCTCCACGGAGAAAAGCATTTAACCAACCCTCCAAGTTACACAATGCACCTTTAATATACTGTATACAAATAATGTACCTGAAGTTGCAATAGAAAATTCAGTTGTGTCTTGACAAAAGTTGTTATCCATACACATTCACTGTTGCCTTGTAAATCCAGAATGATATCTCTGTATTTTTCCATAGTCTGGTCCCCACATCCTCTGATTCGCCTCGAGTCTGACAAAAAAACAAATATTGTCATTAACTTCTTGGGTTCTTTCTAAAGACAATACAGTAAGAGATGTATTTACTTTGTTTTCAGCTGCTAGTAAATACATCTCCTACTGTATTAGTATTGTCTTTAAAAAGAACCCAGAAGTTCATGTACAAAAGAAGACAAAATTAAAGTTATTTGGTTCCAACATGTTTGTATAATCAGATTTGTTTTTTTCAGTGACGCATTTCCCTCACCTCAGATTACAAGTTCAGTGCTTCGCTCATTTATTCTGCAGAAATCTGTGATTTTTCTTATGCCTTTTGATTTTTTCCTTACTTTTTTCCTCATCCATATTTGTCCCTGATTATCTAGTCCACCTGTCTATCATGCCCATCTGAAAACGAGGAGATCCATTAGTAACCAGACTCACTCTTTATAAAGTATTGAAGAAGTGTGTATTTTGGATCCCAGGCAAACTTCACTGGACTTAATAATGTATTTATTTTAACTTAATTATGCATTATGTGGGAAGTTAGTTTAAATAAATCTAATCTAATATATTGTGTTTATGGACTTTAAATGAAACGGCAGATTTGTGACAGTAACAAGCCTTTTTCATTTGTGTGACTGAATCTGTACAAACATATTAGTATACGACTGCATATAGGTGATGTTAATTCATTTGCAGCGATCCTGTGCAGAGTGTTTAATGAAACATTATATTGATATTAAAACCAATGTTGGCACTCTTAATGTCTCCCACATTTAAAATCACCCCAGGTACTAGCAACAGTATTTAGTGATAATATTTTCAGCACATTGAGCGTGGCATACATAAATCAGTGTAAAGGTCAATTGGAAGATGTGTGAGCTGTCGTGGGAGCTGTTAATAACGTTCAGTAACTATAAATTGGCGAGAGGGAGGGACACTCTGGCATTAGAAGTGAGAGGTGCTGTCAATTTTGGGGTCCCATATTACGCTGTTTTCTGATCTATGTTATAATGTTTCCTCATCACAAACAGACCTGGAGTTGTGTTTTGTTTCATTCACACATGTTTAACACACAAACCCTGCATATTTAGGCTTTAGGCTGAGTTCTTCTCTCAAACAGAACACACGCTGTTCCACCTTGTGATGTCATGTGGTAATACAGGAAGTGCTCCACTGTGTTTTTAAACTCCATACACCTTTGCTAGAATCATTTGGATGATTTCAGCCCTTGAATTGACAGTCTCTACTAAATAAATCGTAAAAGGTAGGTACTAACTTGAAAACTACCACTTTATGACATCACAGGGTGAAACAGAGCATTTTGAGCTTTGAAGATATAGAGAGACTACTAATAAAGGATTACTCAAACGTGTGAATGAAACAAAACGCAACGTCGGATATGTTTTTGATGAAGTACCAACATTGTAACATGGCTAAAAGCTCAGAAGATTCAATTATGTGTAACATGGGACCTTTAAGTGATTTATTCAAATTGTTTGTCACTCCCTAAAGTTAGCATTAGCATATGAAGTGTAGGGATGGTTTATTGCTTATCACCGATATTAGCGATTTTGGAGGATTTTCACATATATTGGTATATGTCTGATATAGAAAATTTAGTTGATATTTGGAAATTTTTCATGCTTGGCTCCAGTCTGTGAGCCATTTGTCAGTCCGAGTTTGTCCTCAGTTCTTCAGATTTGTCTTTTTGAACAGGCTAATCAGTGAAAATATTAATTTATATCCCAAATAAATACATTTTGTTATTATTTTTTACAAAAGTGAAAAGTTACTTTGTAAAAATACTAAATAAAATAGTGCTGGATCAATTTCAACATTCTTTTGTTTTGTCCTTGGGCAAGACATCTCACCGACCTTGCCTGATCATAGTTGAGTTTTTGTTGGTTGTCCTTGATAAGGAAAAAACAGTTACAGGCGAGCCATTTCTGCCAAAGTACAGTTTTGTTTCCATTGTGTGAAATTGAATAATGAGCCAAAATGCAATGCGGAATGTTATGAGTGTTAACAGTGATACAGTGAAATCACTCAAATCGCACATTTATGAGCCTGTTAGGGATGTACCGATACAATACTGGTTTCAAATATCGGTTCCAACATATCGGTTCAGTCGATATCCCATTTTGGTCTATAAACTGGTGTAATAACACATTTTACTGAACAATGTGGGCCCAAAATATTTTTCAAAGTTCCTCTGTAGTTACTCCAAATCATAAGCAACAGTTACGAAACTCATTTGTGTATTTTTTTCCCCATACTCTGATTTTGTTTAAAGGAAATGCATTTAATTTTAGGTCTCTGCACTGGTAAGAATCGTCACTGTTACCTCGATGGGTGCATCCTTAAAGCCTATTAAAAAGAAAAAAATTCCAACTACAAGAAACAGCCACCTTTCCGGCTTCGGTGTTTTAATTTTTTTTCCCCCACTGAAATTCAGGAAAGTCACATCTCACTGAAAGGCCACAGTCTCTGATTATGTGGAGAGAAAGTACGTTAGAGGAAGTAAAATCAGAGCTAATATTAATGCTGTTGCAGACCATGGGAAAGCCTCCCTTAGGTAAATGTGAGTAGCTCCAGTGAAATGCACAGTTCAAGAGTTGTATCAGGACACTCTCGTAACACTGCTGGCCGAGAATGTAAGTGCAGTGAATTATTTGGAATGTCTCTCCCAGAGCTCCTGTGGCCTACTTTTATATGGGGGAGCATTAACTAAGAGTCAGTGGTGTTGACTTTGTATTTGCAGCTTATTCTGGGGCAAAACTAAATGGTGCCCTGAGCTGACAGCTTCAACGATAATGATGTAAAACACAAAAGAGGTCCTGCGGAGGTCATTAGCGTGCATAGTACATGCATTATCATTAGCATTAGCGGGGGAAGTGCTGAATCTTAAAATTCACCACTCAAGGTGTTTTGAGGCTGAATTTCTCTCTTCTTGGATTATTACTCAGACTAAATTATATTATGCATTGCGGCCATAACAAGTCTTTCACGCAGGTTGGGGTTATAGCCAGGGATAAAAAAGAGATCAGCTTTGCCAGACCAGTCATTCCCTTCTACATTCTGATCAAGTGTCTGGAATTGGACCATAGAGCGTGAAAAACCTCTCTTTTATTTATTTTTTAAATGTATTTTATTGTTTTTATTTATTTATTGCTGTTTTATGGTTTTGCTCTTATTTGTTTTCACAGGTCTTATTATCTAAGACTAGTATGATTCAATCTGATTGGACTGGAAAAACCTTTGTCTTAACTTGGGACAGTCCAATCATTCATTCATTCATTGGTACTGGGCCCCAGAGAAAAATATTATCTTTATAAAAAAAATAAGTAAAACTCTTCTTAGTCTACCACCATATTTATTCTGAAAATGTAGTGCAAATTAACCTAAACAGAATGATTTTCAAGACCATAGGAGTTAAAAGCATTTTGTGTTGTTATTACTGGCTGGTCCCTGAAAAAATTGTATGGTTATTACCGGTCCTTTCGAGAAAAAAGTTTTGTCAAAGTGTGGTTCTGGCTAGCAGGTAAAGATCAGCTGATATAGATGGATTTTTTCATATATTGAGCCAATGTGTACAATTTTCTGGATATAGTGCTGCCCCTGTCTATTTTAGGGATGCATACAGTTTTCATACAGTTTTCTCAGTTTATTTTCAAGGTCAGAATTGTGCTTTCTGAAGTGAATTTTTATAATGTACTGCTTGAAGGGCCCATTACTCGGATTTATGTTATAATGTTGTTTCCTCATGACAAACATATCTAGAGTTGTGTTTTGTTTCATTCACACATGTTTAACGCACAAACCCTGCATATTTACGCTGAGTTCTCTCTAACAGAAAACGCTCTGTTCCACCTTCTGATGTCACATGGTAATACTGGTGCTCCACTGTGTTTTTAAACCCCATACACCTGAAACAAAACACAACTCCAGCTGTGTTTCTGAGGAAGTAACAGCATTCTAACACGGCTTAAAGCTCATAAGAGTCAATTTTGTATAATGTAGGACCTTTAATATGGGCTGCTATGGGAAACCCACTCTTAGACTTTCCCATTTTGTGCATGTGATGATTTATTTGAATTTTTTTTCTCCTTCTGACTCTCCTCTCTATGTGTTCGTGCTTTAGCAGTAACATTAACCAAGCCTCCTCACAGTCCCCAGCTCTTTCCAAACACAGCGCTTTCCCATCTTCTTTCTGAACACCGAAACTGTTATATTACAAATGTCACAATGGACCGCTTTCTGAGTAAACCTCTGTCTGACACAAAGGTTACGTAGTGGTGTGTGAATTACAAGTGCTTTTATTTAATGATACATAAAACCAGTTAATAAAAAGTTCATTTTTTCTCATCCCTAGGTGTGTCGACGTAAAATAAAAAGTGAATGAAAGCTAAAACCCACTTCTGTTAGAATATAGCAGCAATAAGTATTTAGGGAGTAAGCCTCTATGGAGCTGTTTACTTCCTGCACCTGGGGAGAACAAGTTTAACGGTTTCCCTTCTGGACCAAAATAAATGTCAAAATGAAAGTATATCAAGCGAACATTTGTATTGAGTTGTGACATCCATATTATAATGATACTTTGCATGACATCAAGCTGGGGGTGTTCTACATGCATTTCTATTAGCGGCATGTTCAGCATTTTCCATGGTCATTTTGGCCTTCATGTTCGTATTAATTCGCTCCACATGATCCTGCTGTTTTCACTATTTGGTCCCTAAATTAAGATACAAAAATTAATATCAGACCAGTGAGGTGACGTCTTACTCACTATCGCTAGCTACGAAACAGGTTTGATTGACAGCCTCGTTGCTAAGCGCCCGCTCCCTGCTTAAAACCAGCAGTGTGGGCGGGAGGCGGAGTGAACCGTCAGCAGCCTCGCTCCTGATTGGCTTTTTGGTTTTGCGCTCAGATTTCCAAATTTGGTTGCAGTTTACCCGCTATACCTGCGAACCTCATGAGCTTTATTTGACTGGAACGCTATGACGTCACACTGCGTAGTTAGTCCACTTCTATTTTACAGTCTGGGCTTGCTACACATTTAAAAATATTGACATTGACATCAGCAGATATCTGTATAGAGCACAATAGCAGGTCAAATATGTGATGGGTACAGTGGAGGAAGCCCAGATTGGACAGACTGTGATATTAATCTTTCATCAGACAAGGCCTATAAACAGCACTGCTCCTTCTGATCTGGATGGAAGGGCCATTGAAAAGACTCTGTGGCAGTTGGAGCAGAGCCAGGCTGAGTTACTCTTCTCTTCTTTTGTTACCACTCTGGGAACAGCCAAATGAGAAGAAGTCAGCTCAGGCCTCCCCATTCTGTCCTTGGAAACTTAGAGGTACTTTGTTTTTTCCTGTGGTGGCAGCAAAGTTTCAGTGGAGCAGATTAATTGGCGTTTGTGTGTGAACCTCTTGTGAACCGCCCCAACAGTCTCCAAATCTAATAATGAATCACCTCCACAGTGTTTGAGAGGACTCTAGAGAAATAAGGTAAAGTGCTGAGACAGATAGTTTTGGTTTTGAAGAGTTCTGTCGGAAAAATATGTCACACATCTGTCTTTTTTAAAATTTTGCTTAATCTACTTGAAAAGAGATTAAGTTCGTGGAAAAAAACAAAAACAAAAAACAGGACACCTGGAGGGATGTCTCTCGGTTGGCCTGGTAACTCCTTGCATGCATGATGATTCAGTTTAAAGCCATATGGTGGAAGATTCCAAACAAAGTAATAGCATCTCCATGGACACCAGAAAGGAATACATGATGTGTCCTGGTTTTTCAGATAACAGAAGATGATTTGATGGATAGAAACACACTGAAATATTATGAGTAAATTATTGCAGTTTTAGATAAATGTTCCAGTCTATTGTTTCATGTCTGTTTATTTCAAAATAAATACCCATTTAAAGGGCCCATATTATGCTTTTTTCTGATCTATGTATGTTATAATGTTCATCAAAACATTCCTAAAGTGTTGGGGTAGTACAGTAAATGCCGAAATGTTGTTTTTTTTTTTAAACTTCATACACCTTCATTAGAATCATTTAGATAATTTCAGCCCTGGATTTGCCAATCACCACTAAACTAAAGATGAAAGGTAGCTGTTAATTTGGAAACTACTGCTTCATGGCATCACAAGGTGGAATAGAGCGTTTTGAGCTTTGCAGATGTAGACAGACTAATAATAAAGGATTACTCAAACGTGTGAATGAAACAAAACAAAACCCAGGTATGTTTTGGATGAGCTCGTGTCAGACCAAAGTGACGCTCTGGCAGCACAAATCCACTAAGTCTTTACACTTGTATTGCTATGAGCTCTCTCTGTAGCCTTATCCTCTTTTGGTGGTTCTGAGTGAGAAACCAACAAGCTCCAGAGTCTAAATAGCAGATTAAAGGGAAGCTCATCTGTGTGAACGACGTCATCACTGCTGTATGTGTATGTGGGTCACTACCCCAAACACACTCCAAATTATATGGACCACAAAAATATACAGACCATCTCATGTCATCTTAGAATATCATGAAAAAGTTTTTTGTCAAACCCATATATTATAGACCCTCATGTAACAGATAACGCTATGTCCTGTCAATCATCATATCATCTTTGCACTGTTTTTCCTCATGACCTCTTGTATATAACTGAGATATATTTGTATCACTATATTTCTTTTTATTATAATATATTGTGATGTGTTAGCTGTGTTCAAACAATTTCCCTTGTGGATCAATAAAGTTTTCTTAAGTCTATTGACTCATGACACATACAGTGAAGCTTTCAAGCCTCTATTTCTTTGAATTTTCATTATCTGTAAGCCATAATCATCAACATTTCAAGAAATAAAGACTTGGAAGCTTCACTCCATGTGTCATGAGTCTATATAATATATGTGACTTTCTGAAATGAGTGACGAAAAATGTCGAACTTTTATGAGATGCTCTGTAGATGTACATATGCTGAAACAAATCAGCACAAAAGGGAACATTGCATTAACTGTGTCCACTGTGACCCCCTCCCTCACTCACTATTGTCCTTTACAATACATGTCCTATAGCTGTTAAAGGAACTGACCACATGCTGATATTAACAATAGCACCACAGCTTGTGTCCTTTCTCACTCTAGTCCAGCCTTTCTTTTCTTTTTTTCCTCTGTTTTTTTGGTCGTAATACTATCATTATATAATCCATTCTCTTTTCATTTCACTCTGTCCCCTAAGCTTTGACCTGGTTTTTTTAACATCTCTCCCCTCATCCCAAGAGGAGCAATTAAAGAGCATAAGGTCAATGCGTTTTGCTCATAGTCGTATCCTGGAATGCACAATGAGCCCCTCTGAGTGCACAGCCTCTTTCACCTTCTCCTTCATGGTTTGCCAGAGGACCATTTAAGATCTCCGCCTTTATTACAGCATCCCCCAGGTCTTTGAGATGATATAAAGCTCCATCAGGTGTGTGGTTTACCAGTGTGTATATCTCACTAACTGCCAGTCTAGCTTCTTACCTCTGACACCAATTTTGACCCTCTAACTTTAAGTATATGCCAGTGCCTGAAAACAGCATCCTTGAATTCTGCATGTCTACGTGGACTACATGAATACTCATGTCTACTTGCCAGAAGATTAAAAAAAAAAAAAAGATTGAATTCAGAGAATCAAGTTTAAAGATGCACTACGTAATGTTTTGCTTGGGGGTCCGTCACCTTCTTGTTTGTATGGAAATGGCATTGCTCTTCTTGGAATGTTCCACAGTATGACAACAAACAGATCTAACTTACATTTATTCAATTACAGCATTAATTGCCCTTAAACAAAAGTAAAATAAGACAAAACCGATCCAAATGTGTTTATGGAGATGTTATTTATCTCTCAAGTAACTACAGAACAACTTTGTGTGAATAAAGGTTCAAACATTTGGAGATTTTCTGGGCCATCTACAACCAAATTACATGTCCAACCAGGATATCAGCTGAACTGCTATTTGGACGATAATATCTGATACCAGGAGTGTATCTGTGCATTACACTTAACAATCCTATAACATAAGACAGGCAATGATGAGGGTTGGGTAGTGGAAATATGTACAGGAATAATTACAGGAAGTAAAGTGGGGGTGAGAGTAAATAAGTAGTTTTACTTCTTCACACTCCCTTTAGAGCAAGCAGTGTATTTTCTTTTCTTTTGTAAGTAATATTTGCTATAGAGATATTTCTGTGTGCTCTGCATGTGCTCGAAATAAAACAACTGATCGATCAATCAATCAATCAATCAATCAATCAATCAATCGGTGATGCAATTAGGCCAAGTTACAGATCAGATCTGTTGAGAGGCGTATGTGCTTATATCATAGTAAGAATGTTTTTCACGATATTTTTTCAACAATACAAAAACAATAATAGTTGTGCCACATTATGAAATATGAAACATTCCAGATAATCATACTTTCACAGAGACAAGCAGTCCACACCCCAACACAGCCTCCTTCACCTTCTCCTTCTTTAAAGCTCAGACAGGTCGTCTTACATGATGGAGCGCAGTGGTCCTGGGAGAGCAGCATTCAGAAACTTGGTTTAGCCTGGATCAATGACCCAAATGATGAAGCGGGGGTATTTATTATTTAGTAGTGTGGTTGGAGGTGGATTTGAAGCGCCAGATGAATGTTTTATGGTGCAGTTGGATGGTCCTGTGGGTTCTTGAGTCCACATGGAGCACTCTGGGATTTTCAGTGATAGTCATTGTCATACATCATTATAATTACAATCTGGTATGGTAAACAGAGCAGCTCCTGATCTGCAGAGAGGGCACTGTGGCATTAAGTTATGTTCTAGGAGTATTTATCATTTCAACCATATCCTAGTCATTGGGGATTGGACCATGAATTATTAAGGACCGAGTAGACAAATATTGTGCAGTCACAGTATCAGAGATTCTAAGAAAGGCAACTTATTTCCAGTACATAACGCCACATGGGAAAAGCAGACAATGAGGTATTATTTCAATATTATTTAATATTGTTTGTTTATACAACTGGGAAGATGCACAATATTTAGGAAAAGTTAAAGCATTGTCTGTTGGACTATATGAATACTTGCAAAGTAATGTGTATTATCCAAAAGATTAAAAAAAAAAAGATTGAATACAAAGAATCAAGTTTAAATGTGCATTACGTAACTTTTTGGTAGGGGATCCGTCACCTTCTTGTTTCTTTGGAAATGTCATTGCTGTTCTTGGAATATTCCACAGTATGGCATTAAACAGTTCTAACTTACATTTATTCAATTATAGGTGGTTGTGAGTGGGGTTACCACTCCACAGATCTGACCTGTAACTTGATAGAAGGTTTAATGCCATACTGTGAAAGGCAATCACATTCTCATCTGGAGAAAAGCAGATGGCAGACCCTCCACCAGAAAAGTTACGCAATGCCACTTTAACACTGTGATAAATCTCCACTAACTCCCTCTTTCTACTCTAACTGTAGCTCTTTTGATACATTTACCCCTCACATTTTTCATTTTGCAACCTTCAAAAATACACACTTTACTCCAAAACAGAGTAGACAGCCGTGCACTGTGGCGAGCATGTCACTGTCAGAACTAAACACAGCGTGTAACTCCTCCTCTAATGTTATCAGAGCATCATTTTATTAAAAGCATTCAAGTGTCAACTGCCTCTTCCTAACAATCGCACAGCTCTCTTCTACCCACCCCCATATTAGGCTGAGCAGACAGGAGTTTTCCTCCCTGGCAATTACCTTCCAGAATGCCTTGCGTGGTTGGTCTTAAAGGGGCATGGTGAAGGTGAGAGGGAGGTGTGATTTCCTCCGACATTAAGGTTAAACAAGGGACTGTCACATTAAACTGTACCCCAGAGTGGAGTCCTGTCAGCGGCCGCACGCCTCTCACTTCTGCCCCATCCATTTCTGTCTCCCATGGGCTCCATCACAGTCACGAAAGGAATCATCTGTCTCCATAGCGACCACAAGCAGGTGATACATCAGCCTTTAGGTCCCTCCCCTCCAGAGAAGCACATCTCAGCCCATAATCTACCAGAAGAAAAGATCGACTCTGAAAAAACATATTCATCAAACAAGAGACAATTAAAAGGTCCTATATTATATATAAAATTGTCTCTTTCCTGGTGGTGGTGGTGTTACCTCCTCAAAAACATACCTGGAGTTGTGTGTTGTTTCAAACACAATCAAATCATGTTTGACTAATCGTTTATTATTACTTTGTCTACATCTCCAAAGCTCAAAATACTCTGTTCCACCTTGTGATGCCATGTAGTGGTAGTTTTCAAGGTAACAGCTCCTTTTACCTTTAGTTCAGTAGAGACTGGCAATTCCAGTGCTGAAATGATCCAAATGATTCTAGTGAAGGAGTATGGAGTTTAACTTCTTGGGTTCTTTTTAAAGACAATACAGTAAAGTGTATTTACCTTGTTTCGGCTGCTAGCTGCAAACCGTCTTCAGAACTGTCACCGGTGTTGGTGGTGACGTGTCGTATATCAGCTGTAGTTACTTCCTGTAGGTGTGGTCAGCCCGATTGACCTGGCAGGTCGCTCCCGTCGCCCGGTGCTATTTAGAGTAGAGAGTAGAAAACTTTATCGTCACAATACAAAGTATAGTGAGATGCCGTTTGGAGCAGCCGTTTGGAGGAGGGTGTCCCAGGTGTGTGGTAAAGATTGGTTGCAGTCAAGAAATCAACTGGTGATGCCAAGTCATTAGGCCAAGTTATAGGTCAGATCTGTTGAGAGGCGTGTGCTCTTAAAGTAAGACTGTTTTTAGAAGTTCACTGCCACATTATGAAAGATTCCAAATAAAGCAATTACACTTTCTCAGAGACAAGCATCTCCTTGAGATGGACTCTTTCAAAATCAGGTGATTCAAGGAAATAACAGAATGTTCTCTAACTGAATTTTGATTTATGAATTCCAAATCAAATCACATCGCAGTCTCAATACTTCCCAGAAAAAGAAAAAAAAAACATAAATGGTCCAGCTCTGCTTTAGGAGAGAGAGTAACAGGTGTGTGTGTGTTTACATTTCTTTTCCTTTGGCTGCCGAGGAGGTCCCCAGGGTGAACCAGCTACTTACTTTTCATACTCAAGTGTAGTTTTATTGCAGTAAAGGCTTTTCTAATGTCACCCTCTCCATTTATTTGAGCATAGGTCTAGTGTATACATTAGAGTGGATGGCTATTATGTGACCTGTTGGGAATGGGGGCTTGGCCTGATCAGATCACTTTACCAATGAAAGCAAATGAGTCATATTTCTGTGGAGAAGAGTGCAGCTATCCAATTCTGATTGCATTTTGTGCACTTTTTTGGCATTATTGTGTAAAATAGGGTACAGGAAAAGTGCAGTGTGGTTTACAGTCAATGTAATTTGCCTATTTTCAGCTGGTCAGTGAAACAACTCACCCATCAAGTTAGCCAAAATGAGGATTTGTGTGAGTTCTGTCTTATTTATTACACATTATTTAAAGGGCCCGTATTACACTATTTTCTGATCAATGTTATAATGTTGTTTCCTCATCAAAAACATACCCAGAGTTGTGTTTTGTTTCATTCACACTTTTAACACACAAACCTTGCATATTTAGGCTGAAAACACTGTTCCACCTTGCAATGTCATTTTATCTTAAAGGTAGTTGTTAAATTGAAAACTACTGCTTCATGACATCCCAAGGTGAAAGAGAGCATTTTGTACTTTGGAGATGTAGACATAATAATAATAAAGGATTACTCAAACGTGTGTATGAAACAAAACACAACTATTGTATTATATCATGGCTTAACCCTCACAAGAATCCATTTTGTGTAATATAGGACTTTTTAACACTAATAACGTCAAGTATCAGTTGGTGTAGTAGTTGTTATGTTGTTTCAAGCTTACAGTACCAGTGCAAAAGTGCAGGAGAGTTCTTGGTGTAGCAGAGGAGACTTTAGGCGCAGCAGACGAGAGGCTTGACAGGAGCCTCAGATCTTACAGTGTGTGTTGGAGCTGCTGTCACAGGTTTGGTCCCAGTGTAGGGGGGTCCAGGCTGCACTGCTGCTCCTCTGAGCCCAAAGACAACTGTCTGAGATCACAGCAATGCAAACTAGGATAGTGCTTAACCTGCACTTAAACATGGCAGGCTTAGCTCATGACATGGTTATATAGACATCTGCAGGGCTTTTCATAATGCCTGCTGTTGTATGAGTGCAGCTGTGGGAATTAGATACAGATAAATAAGGCTCTCAAATCTATTTTATACAGTGAGTTACTCTGGATCATGTCAATTTACGTGATCTGATCATTGAGCTGAATAATGGACACTGACTAAACTAGATCTAAAGGCAATTGGAAAGACCTGTGACCAATCATCATCAACAGAAAAACAGAACTGAAAAACTAGCTGGAGGAAACACTTACGTAAGGCCCAAATCATTGTTTTCTTGTATCTTTTGTTAAATAAAATTTTCCGTGCTTCATTTTACATGATATCTGGTTCTACGATTTCAAGATCTTATATTACACAAAATTGACTCTTATGAGCTTTAAGCCATATTATAATGTTTTTGCCTCATTAGATACCTCATCATATCTGGAGTGGCTCTCTTCCACCTTGTGATGTCATTACCTTTAGTTCAGTAAAGATTGGCAGTTGGAGCACTTCCTGTATTACCACATGGCATCACAAGGTGGAACAGTGTGTTCTCTGTTTGAGAGAAAAACTCAGCTTAAATATGTAGGATTTGTGTGTTAAACATGTGAATGAAACAAAACACAACTCCAGGTGTGAAGATATAACATTATAACACAGATCAGAAATAGAGTAATATGGGCCCTTTAATGAAGAACACCTCTTTGATGTTGCTGGACATTCATTTAATTTATTTGCCATATGCTCATTCAATAAACGTGCTGCATTTGACACACATCTGGTATTTCCCAATTTCATCCTTTCATAATTTAATCCTCTCATAATTAAGGTCATATGACAATCTTTATCAATCAAAGACCAGGAAATGCCAAATATACATCAGCATTAAGAAGGATTAACAGATTATTTCACTACACTATTCAATCACAAAAGGTCAAAGTTCAGGGTATTGGCGACTGCCCCAGATCCTTTTATCTTGTGGGTTACCAGGGTTGGGTGTCTCTAGAGTAATCCTGAAGCTCTTTGAATGACATAAAGAGGCATCTATGTCTGTAGTGACGTCGTAGAGAAGAGGATGAGTTTGTCTACCATTCATCCTTTAATCAGAAGAGCTTCCTGCCAGGAGCTTAAGTGTGCTGGTATTAAGAGTCAGATACACAGACTTATTCTAGCTTCTATTTATACATGCAGTATTTGTGTAAAAGTCTATATAAAAATAGACAGATAAGATATTTAAAAACACAGTGGAGCACTTCCTGTATTACTAGATGACATCACAAGGTGGAATAGAATGTTTTCCGTTTGAGAGAAGAACACAGCCTATATGCAGTTTGTGTGTTAAACATGTGTGAATGAAACAAAACACAACTGCGGGTACTGTATGTTTGTGATGAGGAAACAACATTATAACATAAATCAGAAAATAGAGTAATACAGGCCCTTTAAAAGTAGTTTAGTATTTAGTTTTCCTCATACTGCTAATAGCATTATGCATGTATTCCAATTTTCTCCAATTTTCTTAGCATCTTCATTTTGACCTGTCCAGATGCTTGCTCCTCCTCCTCCACTGGTACTGTCCGCTACAACAAGCACACAAGAACAGTGTTTCACATTTTACATATTTATCACTCAGTGGGTTTCTCTGCCATGCATTTGTAATACACAGACTCTTATGTACATTTGAAGACACGCTCTTAGTCCTTCTGTTCATCTCTTACAGGCATCCCATAGTGCAAAAATCCATCCATTATTTTCCCTTGTTCTTCTCAGTATTTGTGAAACTGGAGCAAATATGTTTAAGATATTAGAAGCTTCAAATGTTCAACCCATGGATTATGTAGGAAGCATACATGGGTTTTCTATCATTTCCCTTGTGTGACTAATGTGCACGTGCTTTAGTTCTGTGCACTACACTGCGGTGGCTGAGGGTGGCACGGTGGGTGTGGTGGGGCCTATATGTGAGCATGCTCACCTGCTGAGCGTGTGGCCTTGGATCATGGTGGCGGGGTGAGCACGGGGAGCAAGTTTTTGTTGACCGTATTTTAACAGGGAAGATTTGCACATAGAAGGAATTGGTGCCTGGCTACAGATCACAGCAGCTTTAAAGTAAGTGCTCGTACGTGTATGCCTTCCATCTTAAGCAGTTACCGTCTACATGTGCATTTGTTATGAGTTACGCATCCACAGGGTTTTACCCCATGTCTTAGCCTGCCGTGGCGTGTGGGATAAGCTTTGGGTTACGTACGCCACAATATATAGTACACTTAAGCTTAAAGGTCCTATATTACACAAACTTGACTCTTGTGAGCTTTAAAGGTGCATTGTGTAACTTTTTTGGTGGAGGGTACATCAGTTGCTTTTTTCATGGAGATGCTATTGCTTTGTCTGAAATATTTCAGTATAATTACCAAAACCAAACCAAGTTACAGGTCAGATCTGTGGAGAGGTAACCACAGTTTTTGAGCTGTAAAACCACCTGCAATTGAGAAATGTAAGGTAGATCTGTTTAATGTCATAATGTGGAACATTCAAAGCAGAGCAATGACATTTCCATAAAAACAAGAAGGTAACGGATCCCAACCAAAAAGTTACACAGGTCAACTTTAAGCCATGTTATACCTCATCAAAACATAACTGGAGTTGTGTTTTGTTTCACTCACACATGACTGAGTTATCCTTTATTATTAATATGTCGTCATCGTCAAAGCTCAGAATGCAATTTCAAGGCTGAAATTATCCAAATGATTCTAGTGAAGTTGTGTGGAGTTTAAAAACACAGTGGAGCACTTCCTGTATTACTATATGACAAGGTGGAACGGAGTGTTTTTCATTTAAGAGAAGAACTCAGCTTAAATATGCCTGATATGTGTGTTAAACTTGTGTGAATGAAGCAAAACAAAACTCCAGGCATGTTTCTGAAGAGGAAACAACATTATAACAGGTCTGAAAATAGTGTAATATGGGCTCACTTCACTTCACTCCAGTGTTTGAGAGGTAGCCACACAAAGCTTGACAGTGCTCGCCACACTTGAGGAGGTGTGCAAGGCTTGTGAATGCTTTGACAGATGCTGGCACTCTCAAACACAAGCATGCTGCAGAAATAAAAGAGGAATAGGTGAAACTGTCTGAGAGATTGATTCTGAGCAGAGTGGACATGTTTTAGACTTGGACCTGGATTCACGTTGCTGGAGGACATCTTAGCCTAAAGTTTACATTTGCGTCGTAATTGGCTGTGAAATTGCTGCTGAACTTCTTTGATTCTCCAAAACGTGCTCTTACCAATGATTAAGGGGCAAATCATTCATGTTTTAGCAATTAAAATCCTGTCCAGTTATAATGAATATCGTAAATGAATCTCATATTGGAATCACACCTAAGCTCTGTCATTATTTAGACTCCGTAACATCTGCCCTTCTCCAGGTTTAATTTCTCTCTCTGATGGTAAAAGGAGAAATTCAATTTGTCAACTGGACAAAAGTTTATTTGGTCGAATACGTTTCGCAGCTCTCTCTCTGATGGCTGCTTTTTATCCACAGGTTAATACAGCTCCCATAATTGTTTAGAAGCAGCATTAGTCTGTGTGCAACTAGTGGGAAAGCTCCAATGCTCTGTTCAGATGAGATAAGGCCAAGATGGAGTGGGCCTTGCTTGTTTTTTTTTTTTTTTTATCTCCTCTAGATTCTCAGATTAAACTTGGGAGGTGGATTTTTATCAGACATACCCCAACATTCCCTTTCTTCCCCCTCCAGCAAAGTATTATTATTATGTTCACTCTGAAAGGGCTATTTGTGGAATTCAGTTGCAAAATATTGGTTTGCAAAATTAGACGTTGTTATTAGCAGTTTAGCTATTAGCCTGCGATCAAACGAAATGTATTGTATTAAAAGTGAATGGGCTGCAAAATAAAATGCAATATAACCTCGTTTGGAAGATTGCGCTGCTGTAGATTCTGTTGTTTATATTTTGGCAATATAAACTACATTTTTAAATTGTTTTTAATGTAGGCAATAAAATAAACTAATTTTGCATACCTCAGAAAGAACAATAGTAATATTATCAGTTTTTCCATGCATATCCAGCCTCTACAGATGTAGAGGGTCTATATTATGCTGTTTTTATGTTATAATGTTGTTTCCTCATCACAAACATACCTGGAGTTTTGTGTTTTGTTTCATTTACACACGTTTAACACAAATCCTGCTCATTTAGGCTGAGTATACTACATACAGGAAGTGCTCCACTGTGTTTTTAAACTCCTTACACCTTCACTAGAATCATGTGGATAATTTCAGCCCTGGAATTGCCAATTTCTACTGAACTAAAGGTAAAAGGGAGCTGGTAACTTGAAACTACCACTTCATGACATCACAAGGTGGAACGGAGCATTTTGAGCTTTGGAGGTATAGACAGACTAATAATGCAAGATTACTCAAACGGGTGTGAATGAAACAAAACAGAACTCCAAGTATGTTTTTATGAGGTAACAACTTAATAACATGACTTAACCCTCACAAGAGTGAATTTTGCGTAATATGGGACCCTTAACTGATTACGTTTGAAGTGTACAGGCTGCACAAGGGAAGTTTTGAAATGGCAAACCCCCCAAATTACTATATTGATTTAATGTAATTCCAACTTTTTTTTTTTTAATAATTACGTTTACAAATCTCATAGTAATGTCCCTCAGTGGTCTTCATCATGTCCCTAATCAGGGCTGATAGCTGTAACTGTCATCTCAAGTTGCTGGGTGCAGTGACAGAGTAACCACAGTGACGCTCGGATGGTGATCAGAGTGAAGGGTGAGGAGGAGGTGAGGGCTTCAGTAACGTTGGGCTCTGTGTGTAATCTAATCTGGAACATCACACTGGGTTTGGACATGCCACACTGTCCCCAAGTGCCAGCTCTGATCTCGGTATCAGCCTGAAGTGGTGATGGCACATGATCACTGATTTTGTCTTTGTGAGGTAAATAAAAGGCGTGGACCACTTTCAAGGTTTTATCTAAAAATAAAATAAGTGTTGTGTTTCAACAACTGAAGCACCAAACTATTACTTATCTCAGGTAAAGAAGTCATATATTTTGTTCTGAATGTTATAAGAATTTTCAAGAGGAGATGTTTTCCACATTTCAGAGACATGTGATACAAATTAGCAGCTGTGTTTGGATCGTTTCAGGTTTGTACAGAGACTTTTCACACTGGTCCAGTTCCACCCCCTTTTGGATTTGAAATGAATGCAGAAGGACTGGCTGGTCAGACAACTGTATTAGTGTAGAAATGTAATTGTCTTTAGTTAGTTTTAGAATAATTGTGAATATGATTGAATATAACATTTCAAATGACCCCAGGAATAGTAGCTGTCTCAGGATGCTGCAGATGCTAATAGGGACCAAAATAAACAATAAACAATGAAGAATAAGTTCCCTGTGTGTGCCCAAAGCTGAAACTTCACACTATTTGCATTTTGGTTCAGTGTACCACAAAATAAATTATAACTCCTAAAGTGCTGCAAAAAGCGCCGATTAAATAAAAAAAAAAAAAAAAAAACATTATGCAATCTTTCAAATGAGGGTAGAAAGTGATATTTCTGCACTTTTTATGAGTATTTTTGCAGTCCTTTCACTATTGTCTGCTATTTGAACCTTTAACCTCAACTAATATATTTAAAGACAGTTTTAAAGGTTCACTACATTACTTTTGTGGTCTGTCACCTGCTTGTCTCCATGAAGATGTTATTGCTTTGTCTTGAATGTTACAAAGTATAGCATTAAACATCTTTCTAGAAAAAAAATACTTACTGGGGTTGCTTTTTTACACATCTGGTCTGCAACGTGGCCTAGTGATGTCTCTGTGGAGATTCATATGTTTATTTCCATACTGTAGTAGAACATTCCAGCCCAAAGCAATAACATCTCCCTAGATACAAACTGAATTCTCTTGGACTGACAAAATATCATCTAATTATTGTTATCTGAATGCACCAAAAATACAAAATTTTTTATCAACATCGCCAATCCTCAATCATGGATTCTTCTAGGCAAACTAAGCCATAACTGGGGACTTTGGATTTACAGACAATTTTCCTGCTTTAAAAGTCTTTAAAAGTAAAAGTTCCACCTTATGATGTCATGAAGCAGTAGTTTTCAAGTTAACAGCTACATTTTGTTTTGGAGAGATTGGTAATTCCAGGGCTGAATTTATCCACATGATTCTTGTGAAGGTGTATGAAGTTTAACACACAGGTTTAACACAGTGGAGCACTTCCTGTGTTAACATATGACATCACAAGGTGGAACAGAGTGTTTTCCGTTTGAGAGGAGAACTCAGCCTAAGTTTGCAGGGTTTGTGTGTTAAACATGTGTAAATGAAATAAAACACAAATCCAGGTATGTTTGTGATGAGGAAACAACATTATAACAGATCAGAAAATAGCGCAATATGGGCCCTTTAAAGAGAATAATAAACTCTATGCATTCACCTTTGCTCTGTGTGGTAGCAGGCAGAAGAGTGAACGCTACACCGTGATAATCACTGGAATTAGCTCCTCTTCGTGTATGAGATCTGAGAGACAGTATTGTATATTGGCAGGTCTATATATCCAATATCTGTTGAGTTGACTTTTCTTGCACTGGCTGCCAAATAGCTGTAAATATTAGGCCTTCTGGGATTCTTGGCACTGCTCATGTAGATAACATCTTTTTAAGAGTAGTGTGAAAAATATTTTGCTATAACAATATGGCAGTTGTTCAGTAAAAATAAAATATCCTACGTTTCACATGTGTCACCGAAAAAAAGGAGGACCAGACTGATATCCGTCTGTATAAAAAGTAGACAGAAGTAAAACATGTCACATCTATAACTTGTTGGCTCCTAATAGAGATGACCAATATATCAACCAGCTGATATTTGGACTTTTTAGTGTATCAGCTATCAGCCTTAAAACTCCAGCAGAGGCAGATATTTTGTTTTGAATGACCTGCAGCGTAAAAATACCCGTAAAGCTTTCTTTGAACACTTTAGTGCGAATAGATAACAGCTGAAAATGTGACTACACAACTCTCTTATTGGTTTGTGGTGAAAAAGTCTGTAGGTGGGTTAGTATTATTTTATAGAAAATATGAATATGGCACAAAAGAAAGTATTGATGATTTGAGTTTTGATACGGTGACTGATTTAGGATTTATGCATACTGAGTTTTTGTCTGAGGTTATTTATGTATTCCAACAAGTGTGATTGAAACATCGAGCCTTCCATCATTTTCCACTTCTAATAAAAAACTACTTTGGTATTTATAGTTATAATTTAGCAATATTTTCCACTGTCTTGTTCAAGCAGTTACCTCTTGTGTTGTTCCTATACCATTTGTTTGTGATCTGATACAATACCGATATTTGCCATTCTTGTACTTGCTGATACCGATACCAGTCCGATGCCGCAAAGAGTGAAGAAGTAGACTAAGATTACTCAATTTTTTTTTAAGTACCACAGCAAAAAATAAAAGGCTGTCCCTAAAGGATATAGTCTTGCTGATACAATACCTGAAAAATATGCAGTATCGATACTAGGGATGTTACAATAACCAAAATATCGCAATATCGTACTGTCAAAGTTGTCACAGTATATCGAATTATAAGCTTCTTTGCTTAAATGCATTGTTTATAGCAGCAACAGCTAAAAATGGAGGAAACTACGTAGACCATGATCTTTTGTTCCATTTCAATGCAGAAAACACAATATGAAGAACTTTTCTATTTCAGTTCTTTGGACTACAACATTCTTCAATTCTGTTAGCATCTCTCACAATAATATCGAATCGCTAAATGAATATCGTGATTGTATCATACCGTGTGAATGACTTATCGTTACATCTCTAATCAATACTGGTACAAACCTAGTTACCTCCCTGTTATAGCCCAAATGCTAGATAGAGCTTAGACCCTCACTGAAAACAAACGTCAGCCTTTATTTTCACGTGTTACAGCACTGTAGGATTTTCTCATTTCCAGGCCCTGTCCCCTAAGGGTTCAGTGGTACAGCTAATCCTTACTGAATGGTAGAAAAGGGGAAGGGGGTGGGGTATGCTATCAATATGTTCAGGCTCACGTCCACTTGAACCTCCTGCATTCACATAATTGACATTTCTGACAAAAACAAATCTGTCTTGGGAAGGATGCTAGCGCTAACGTTGGTATTCCTGACGTCCAGTGATTGACGACTATGACATTTCTCCATGTTTCTCCAGATGCTTGGCTTGATAGACCTTCATAATTGTTCTCTTGCGCAGACTCACCTTCTCGTCTTTTTTGGCCCTCTTCATCAAAAGTCCTCTCACCTCCGAAGCGATCTCCTCGGTTGACTTTATCTTCAATAGCTGCATGTGTCCCGAATAGAAAACAGCCACATATCATCCCATCACACCGGCACTCACCAGCTAGCTAACCACATTTTCACTGTGCCTCGTAGCATTAGCGCTAACAAGATCTCGACCTGCTGATTTATGATTGCATACTACTGGTAATAGACTAGTTTAATTAAGTTTAACCCAAGTGCCTACATCAATTATGGTTCTTAATTGACTTCAAACAGGTGACCATATCAGGATTACTTGATCAGACAAATTGAAATTCTTTTGGTTTTCAGGGCATTAAAAGGCTCAAAATGAGATTAATTGCGTAATTGATATTGAGGTCAGATGCGTTTGCAGGATTGCATATTTTGCATGCAGACCAAAAATCTGGTTATTGCCCCAGGGGAATGAAATAAAGGATGGCTACTCCCCATTAGTAGTGGATGAAGTACTCAATTTTGTCACTTAAGCAAAAGTACAGATTGTATAGAACAGTGGTTCTCAACCTGGGGTCCGGGCCCCCCCAAGGGGGGCGCTAGAGATCGCAGGGGGTCCGCCCAATTTCATCTGCGTTGAGGTTGTGACTTTACCAAAATTATATTTGTGCACATTAAAATTATAGAATCCCAACAACACACCCAATAGCCTAATCAAAATTCGGTGTAATTCAAATTAAAACATATTTTTGGTCCACATTTAAATTCATTAAGGTATTTATTACCTCTGACCTGAACTTGTGCAGGCAATCCTCAGGTCAGCTAGCGGGCAGGTAATTCAGCCTAGGTAATTTATAGTTAAATGTCCTTGCAGTTATTTCTGAACATTTTATACACCTGGTGACACACAGAAGAAAAGAAAGCCACATAGATACTGATATATCTTAACAATGAGTCATTATTTTTCTGTTGTAATGGGCTATACCTATTCTGTTTGGCTGTCAAAAATTAAACTGTGTGTGTGTGTTAGATACACTTGATAACATTTAAGGAAGAATTTTTGCAAATAAAAGTTTGTAGTTAATCACTTTTTTCTTTTAGTGCGTATAGGCGGGTAGGATTTGGGGTTAGGGGGGCCTGGCTTGTCTTGGACACAGGCAAGGGGGGCTTCAAGAAAAAAGGTTGAGAACCACTGGTATAGAAGTAGTGAACTAAGGGAGTGTGACATCACCCATAGTGTGCGGCTCTACTCTATGGTACATATACAAGGGCAAAAGATTACTCAAGTAAAAATGTACTTTAAGAGTAAAAAGTAAAAGTATTTTGCAGAGATTTTTTTGGAACAATTAAAGCATCAAATGTAGGGATTTTGATCAAGAATGTAGTTGATTTTAAGTGATTTAATTGATTTCTTACATTTTTGCTTGAAGCTGGGAGTTAACTGAAATTAAACGTGCTAAAAATAACCACCACTGTTCTCCATATGAGCACGAGTGAAGATCAGAGCACACACATGAAGCAGGCAGGATGAGTGATTGGACATGTGGGCTGTGGTGAGCTAACGTCCCTCCCTGACCGGCACTGGCTGCGCTGTGACAGCCTGATGAATGGACATCCATGGGCCAATGTCTCACTAATGGTTTCAGATGTAGCGTCCAGCTGCGCACACACACACACACACATACACACACACACACATATACCAGCCACATAACACACATATTTTCTTATAACAAAGAGGTTACTTTGTTCTAATTTATTACTTTATTACTTGATCAGCAGTTTTAATACAGTAAATCCAACTCCTGAAGAATATGTTAGCCTATAGACCCTTTAAAGGTGCACTATGTAACTTTTTGGTTGGGGGTCCGTCACCTCCCTGTTTCTGTGGATATGTCATCACTCTGTCTGGAATGTTCCACAGTATGACATTAAACAGCTCTACTTTCTGTTTAGCTTTTTATAGCTCAAAAATACCAAGAAAAACAGTCATTCTGAGTGTGAGCTGAGTTGTCTAAGGATTTGTCCAGTAAAACCAAAAAATCTGGATTTTTACTTTGTCAGAAATGCTTAGTGCCTATCATAAGATCATGTTAAATAAACAAATAACATAAAACACAATTGTAAATGTGTTTAAACTGGGCTCCAATATAACTCACATGTATCTGAGTGGTTTTCATTTAACAAATTTCCCTTGATTTTTCATATTTTGTGATATTTCCCAGTTTCCCCATTAAAATCACATTATGTTCCATCATTTCATTTTCGCCTCCAGCTGCCTCCATTATAAAATTTACAATGTTTTTGTTTACACATTTTTTAAAGGGTCAGTTCATTTTACGACAAGTCCTTTATTGATACTTTGCAGCTGATGTAATCAGCATTCCATGGGGGTGTGATGCTAACTGAAGACACTGCTCTGTCTGAAACTTTGTTAGACTTTAATCTGATTTTTATTTTAACACAATCTGACATGAAAGAGCTGACTTAGCTGGAACAACAAGTGAGGTGATTTGTGGCCTTAATTAAGTCTCTCACATATAAAATTACTGTCACAAGTTAGCTAGCATTAGCCAACAGTTTTTCAGTTAGTCACTCTCACTTTTTTTATAGAACATCAGATCTAAACAGGACAATGAATGCTCATATTGACCAGACTCCTGAAAATGTGTTATTTAAATCAATTCTGTAATTTTTCTTGAGATTTAAAAAACGATTTTTCAGTGTTTTTCTAATGTGTGCATATTGTCTCCATGGTAACGGCCATAGAGATACATGTAGAACCCCCATCCCCCAGCGCTATGTCACTACAAAGTATCAGTAGGTTGCCTGACCAGCCAGTCTTTTCTTACATTCTGTTCAAATCCAGAAGAATCTGGAATCGAACCATAAAACCAGACCCACACGTCTTTGTGAAGTATCATGACTTTTTCTTTGCGCTGTAAGACAATGTGATTTTGAGCTGTAGAGGGTTGAATTACAAACTTCTATGACTCATTACAGATGCAAACTAGCTACCTAAGTGTATTTTGTAATTTATTTATTGCAGTTTCTATTTTTAACAATATTATACATCTAGAATACTTTTTTTGTTTGTTTGTTTATATCTCACTTCAAAATTTGTAATCGTGACAGGCCTACAAAGCTACACAGTATGAGAAATATATGTTTTTATATTAGCTGTCAATCTGCACTTCAGTCTTTAGTTTAACATTTTTGCATACTTTCCTTGTAGTTGCAAAAAGACCAGGTTTTGAAAGTAACCCTTCCTTATTGATGGACTAAACTCTATTCCAATAAGTCTTTAACCAAGCATTTCAAATTCATGCTCCCAACGTCATCACTCATACAGAATATTGACTGGATTGATCAGGTGCATACGCTCCACACATGAAAGCATAAATGCCAAAGAGGGCTTTTCTATATTTGTACGTTCTCAGTGATACACAGGTCTCGCTCTAGTCTTCACAGGACCCCGGGGTTTACCATTCATAGCATAGGAGAAGAGAAATAAATAGCTTCTTAGAGTGTGGAAGCTGAAGGACTAAACCATGATAGATTGATCTGCTCTGTCTATGCTCACAGTCAATCAATCATATTTCGTTTTGCTGCTGTTTTCAATAGGAATTTTCCACACTGAGTTGCTTAGCCTGGAGCCTCAGAGATCTACCCCTGGGTTTGAACGCCAAAAGGGCATTAGCTATCTGATTCCACCTTCCTCCTCTCAGTTGTCACTATTTGTCATTGGATGGAGATAAGGCAGCACTGTTGGCAAGCTAAAATTGTCTTTTCCCCACACGATAGACTGAAAGTTTGAGTTACATCTTTGCTTTGTAACTTTAGAAGAGGTGGAATATGAGATAGTAATGTGCATATGACCCTACGAGTGCGGCAGATGGCTGTTAAGTGGACTATGTATGTTTCAAGCTGTAACTGAGCGTGACTTTTATGAATGGCACACAGATATGCAATGATAGACATGGGCTTCGTTATGTTATATTGATTGGTTAAACTATATTCTGATCTATGTTATAATGTAGTTTCCTCATCACAAATATACCTGGAGTTGTATTTTGTTTCATTCACACATGTTTAACACACAAACCCTGCATATTTAAGCTTTTGTGATGTCATGTGGTAATACAGGAAGTGTTTTTTTTTTTGTTTTGTTTTTTTTTTTCATTTCTACACACCTTATCTAGAATCATGTGGATAATTGCAGTCCTGGAATTGCTCATTTCTACTGAACTATAGGTAAAAGGTAGCTGTTAACTTGAAATCTAGCGCTTCATGATATCACATGGTGTAACAGCGCCTTTGAGCTTTGGAGATGTAGAAAAACTAATAATAAAGGATAAACATGAATGAAACAAAACACAACTCCAGATATGTTTGTGTAATATAGGACCTTTAATGTAAGTGTATTACCATATTGTAGTTTTACAGTCAGTTTATGTGTTCAAAATACAGGCTATGTGTACTTGTTTATAACCTAGCACCTATCCCTGAGTGCAGCCAGTCAAGTCATTGATTGGTGTCCCATGTAGCCTTGAGCATTCTGGCTGACCTCATCAGCTTGTGTTGCCATGGAGATAAAGTGAAAAGTCCCCATCACTCACTTTATCAATCTAAATCCCAATAATCAGACTGGATAGTTGTAAGTGTAATAATACCAATCCCAATATCTTTCACTTCAAATGCAATCTGAAGTAATGTTTTAAATCTTTCAAATAAACAAGCTGTTTACATGCTGTTAATTTATAAAGAACTTAAATTATCAATCTGAATCATTTGATTACCCCTATTTCATGTAATCTTTGTATATTGTTTATCTGTTTTCATGTATGTTTATAATAATTTGTATGTATATATGCAATAATGAAAAAATCAGTCTAGGCTATACAATACACTATGGCAGCCCAAATAACATGAAAGTTATACAGTCAGTGGCTGCTTAATGGTTTAACCCTTGAACTTAATGGTCCTATATTACGCAAAATTGACTCTTGTGAGCTTTAAGTCATGTTAGAATGTTGTTATCTCATCAAAAACAGACCTGCAGTTGTGTTTTGTTTCATTCACACATGTTTGAGTGATCCTTTATTATTAATCTGTCTACATCTCCAAAGCTCAAAACACTCTGTCATGAAGTAGTAGTTTTCAAGTTAAAAGCCACCTTTTAGTTCAGTAAAGATTGGCAATTCCAGGGCTGAAATTACCCAAATGATTGATTCTAGTGAAGGTGTTAGCAGTTTAAAAACACAGTGGAGCACTTCCTGTATTACTACATGAGTTTGTTTCTGTTTGAGAAAAGAACTCAGCATAAGTATGCAGGGTTTGTGTGAAACCATGCTACTATGTTGTAACTGCGAGGTTTTTGTTTTTTTCCCTGTTTTTCAATAATTCTGCATTATTAGTTTGTCTCTCTCTCCATAGCTGACATCACTTTCCCTCCAGTGAAGTTTCTCTGTGTTTTTCCATAAATCTCTGCCAAAACTGCTCAAATTGCCACCACTACCTAGCAGCCATTGTTTTGAGCTTAACAGAAAATGCTGTTTGTGCATACATGTAAAATAGATGCTAAAAATGTAACTGTAATTAATTCAGACTACAAATAATCTGCCATTTCAAATTAATCTCTACAATCACAAAGCTTTTAATTTGGTACATAAGGTATTCATTCAATTGTGGGTGCAATCTTATATCCAGACTTACCCAGAGTTACAGTTAGCATTTCCATCTGTGGAGCGCTCGCAATAGTGCCCCCTTGAGACAAACGCTTTGATGTGCCAGGTTGCCCCTCTGTTACGTCAGATTAGAGCAGCCATCTACTGTAGGCAGTGTTAGTCACAGTCACCAAGAGATTTTTCTTTCTGTTTCCATTATTTTAAGTGGGTTACTCAGTCTTACTCTGCCACATTTCCTAAAATCATCAACCCTGAAGCCTTTAGAGTTTGTGTTCCCTTATTATTAAACTTAACGATAATGTAGGGCTGTAGTTACTAAAGAAATTCTTGGTTTTGTTCCTCACTCTTCTCTCTTCTCTTTTAATTTTATGATTATTTATAGTATGATTCTTTTTGCATTGTGATTTTAATGTCTTTCTTATTCTATAAAGCACTTTGAATTACTTAAAGGTTGTATGGAGGATTTGTTTTTTTTGTTTCAAATCGTCAATGATAGCATTATAGAGATGCAGCAGCCTTGTAATTATGATGACCAAAAAAAAAAAGAATGAAAATTCATCAACTGTGGACGTGGTGGGGCCAGATAAAGATTAGCTAATAGATAACGAGGTTGGCTTTTAAGTTGTCAATCAAACTCCATACACTTCTAGCGTAACTGACTTGCCGGCGCGCCGGGATTACGTGGTTTACGTACGCCTCTCGCGCATTCCACAGACGCAAGACGCTGTTTACTCAACCAACGCAGCAGTTCTTAGAGGCTTTTTCCAACTGTAGCTTCCTTGCAGTTAGCACAAAGTTTTTTGCGATGGCAAACAAGAATCCACCACCACCAGTTAGCCACAAAAGAAAGGCCATTTTTGAGGTCTCTGAAAGAAGAAGAAAAGGGGAAAAGGAGCGAAGCCAAACTAAGGTGATTCTCAGAGATTCCTTCCAGCGATGGCGTGCACTGAAGCAGAGGGTTTAAAGACTGACGCGTTGGTCACTAAATTACTTCTGGACAGGTAACTTCTGCTTATCATTTGAAAACATACAGTAGTTACAGCAGCAACAACGATTCTGAACGCACCAGCTGTAAACAAGCAGCGTAAGCGTAAGGAGGAGGGAGAAGGAGGCGTTTCTACTTGTGAGCTGTGTGTGTGTGTGCTCAACATTTGAAAAAGGACAAACCGTCACTGGATTTCTCGTTCCTTGAAAATCCTCTATACAACCTTTAATGTATGAATTGTGCTGTGCAAATAAACTTGCCTAAAACAAGGATGTGGCAAAAGCTCTCAAAATTGTTATGTATCTCTTTGTATCTGTCCCAAAACTGCACTCACAAGACTACAACTGCACAGGAGTTTATGCAAGAACAACTGTTTATGCAGAAAAAGTATTAGGAAACAATGTATTTAATATAGACATGTGGATTTTGTGAATCATGAATTTAATCTGCCTTTTTACATATAAATACCAAACAATACCAAATCTTCAGCTATTTCACTCACTCACGTCTCTCTCCTGCTGTTGCCCCATATAAAGCTTTATAATCTAAATAAAACGAATTGTCGACTAATACAAATTTTGGTAAATTAAGACCTCATAGACTGATTAATCGACAATTAAACAACTAAAGGCCTACAGCACTTCTATTGACAGGCTCCCTGCTTTCCCTGGAGGTGTGATGCTAACTGTAGGCACTGCTCAGTTCACTCTCACCTTTTTTGTTGAAAAACATCTAAACAAGTCCAGTGCTGTGAAAATGTGCTGTTAAAACTTTTCTTGAGTTTTTAGACCTTAAAACGTTTTTGGGTGTTATTGCTAATGTGTGCATTGAGTTACCATGGTAACTCCTGACCATTCCGCTATACACATACAGGCAGCACCACCAGCACGATGTCCCCGCAAAGTATTAATAATGTAGCCTTTAGAGTCTTCTTACAGTACGTCACTGAAGTGGATTTTGAGCTTCTTCCATTTTCTCAGATTACATTTGCATATTATTGTAAGACCACCAGCAGGATGGAAAACGTACCTCCTGCCGTTTCTCATTTAGTTCGGGGAAAAATACATGAGATGGACAGACACAGTATTTTCAGCTGCTCTGTTAGCCACAGACTCATTCACCGCTACACCAGATGCTAAGTGTTTGCTAAAATCACTGCATTAGTACTCCCCATCCCGATGTGCCGCTCTCCCAAATGGCTGCACTTTCATGTCACCAGCCCCAATGCTTTTTAGTCGATGCTTTTAATCTTTGAGGGACTCTGTGTTTCATCTGGCCACACATAGCTGCTGTTTTACTATTATCATCCAGCTCCACTGCTCCAATTACACCAGCTCAGTGTACCAGGGGCTTTCATGTTTATCAGAGACACTGTCAACTTACAGGCGCGCAGCTAAACATGAAAGCTACAGGGTTAAGTCTGAATACCTGCAAGGCCCATTTAAGGAATGACTAGAAAACGTAACGCTAAAAACAAAAATGCAAGAGTCTTTAAAGTCAAAGCCAGTAGAAAGATTTGCAAATCAAGCTGTAGTGAAATGGTTCTTGGGTTTTGATCAGAGATTTTTTAGGCTAATTAATGACAAAGTTTGCCTGAATACACACTTCTCAAATAATTTACGAAGATGTGACTCTGGTCACTGAATCTGGTGCATCTGCATTAGTTCAGATGAACGGGATTGACAGGGATCAGAGACGCACATGGTGAATCTACACTCACCAGCCACTTTATTAGGTACACCTGTCCAACTGCTCGTTAACGCAAACTTCTAATCAGCCAATCACATGACAGCAACTCAGTGCATTTAGGCATGTAGACATGGTCAAGACGATCTGCTGCAGTTCAAACCGAGCATGAGAATGGGGAAGAAAGGTGATTTAAGTGACTTTGAATGTGGCATGGTTGTTGGTGCCAAACAGGCTGGTCTGAGTATTTCAGAAACTGCTAATCTACTGGGATTTTCACGCACAACCATCTCTAGGGTTTACAGAGAATGGTCCGAAAAAGAGAAAATATCCAGTGAGCAGCAGTTCTGTGGGCGCAAATGCCTTGTTGATGCCAGAGGTCAGAGGAGAATTGCCAGACTGGTTCGAGCTGATAGAAAGGCAACAGTAACTCAAATAACCACTCGTTACAATCGAGGTATGCCAAAGCGCATCTCTGAACGCACAACACGTCGAACCTTGAGGCGGATGGGCTACAGCAGCAGAAGTCCACACCGGGTGCCACTCCTGTCAGCTAAGAACAGGAAACTGAGGCTACACTTCCCACAGGCTCACCAAAATTGGACAATAGAAGATTGGAAAAACGTTGCCTGGTCTGATGAGTCTCGATTTCAGCTGCGACATTCGGATGGTAGGGTCAGAATTTGGCGTCAGCAACATGAAAGCATGGATCCATCCTGCCTTGTATCAACGGTTCAGGCTGGTGGTGGGGTGTAATGGTGTGGGGGATATTTTCTTGGCACACTTTGGGCCCATTAGTACCAATTGATCATCGTGTCAACGCCACAGCCTACCTGAGTATTGTTGCTGACCATGTCCATCCCTTTATGACCACAGCAGGATAACGCGCCATGTCATAAAGTGCAAATCATCTCAGTCTGGTTTCTTGAACATGACAATGAGTTCACTGTACTCAAATGGCCTCCACAGTCACCACATCTCAGTCCAATAGAGCACCTTTGGGATGAGGTGGAACGGGAGATTCGCATCATGGATGTGCAGCCGACAAATCTGCAGCAACTGCGTGATGCTATCATCTCAATAAGGACCAAACTCTCTGAGGAATGTTTCCAGTACCTTGTTGAATCTATGCCACGAGGGATTAAGGCAGTTCTGAAGGCAAAAGGGGGTCCAAACCGGTACTGGCAAGGTGTACCTAATATAGGTGCCGGTGAGTGTATATTAAAACAAATGTGGCTTGAACAAATATGGACACCTTTCTTGAACGTTTTTATGGGACTGGACTTGACTGTTGATGTAATACCAGGTTGTTGTTGTTTTTTTTTTGTAATTTTATGTGTGCAGCATACATGACATGACATATTGGGCTGCAGAGTGTGGAGAGAGGAGTGGGGTGTGGGAGTTTTGTTTTTTTTCTTCTTATTTATTTATTTTTGTCTATTTTTGTTTTTATTTTGAAAAATTTTAAAACTGAAAAAATGGCATAATAAAAAATAACAAATATGCCTGCTTACGAGGATAAAAGAAAAAAATATAATTGGAGACTGAAAAACATTTCTGCAAAATGACTGAAGCACTAAACTATTAATCTGAGATGCAAGAAATGTGATCTTCAAAATGATGGGTCACCAGTGAGTTTCATATGCATCACTGAAATAAAAAAAAATCAAATTGCACAGTTCAGTTTGGAGCTTGGCTCGAGGCTCAGAGGCAGAGGTGACCAGACTGGTATCCTGCTGCATAAAATATACACAGAGATATCATTATGGACAAAAAAATAATTATGCTTTTAATCTCAAAATATAAGCAAAGTCAATCATTGTGTTGAAATTTCCAGGTGAAATTGTACAGTCATGCGTAACATTTCTAGTGAAGGGTCCACCACCCGTTTGTCTCCATGGAAATGTTATTGCTTTGTCTAGAATGTTCCACAGTATAGATCAAACTTATCTATCTACAGCACTATGCACTATTAACAGAAGGAATTGGTGTATTTTTGAGCATCATGGAACATGTGGGTCAAGCTGAATGCCCTCTTGTGTTTTGCAGGGGGTCTGAGAGGAGCCTCCATCATCGATTCTCTGGACACACTGTACATCATGGGGCTGATGGAAGAATACAATGACGCCAAGGAGTGGGTCAAAACCAGCCTGGATCTCAACTCGGTAAGAAAGCTCACAACTTTTATCACTTGAAGCAAACTCTCACATTTCAGAAATAATTCAAGGTGTAGCTGTGTTCACAATATAAACTGTATATATAATATACACATAGGAAGTGAGCATGAGTGCGCTTCTGGCTCCATCGACTCTGGATCCAGTTGACATTACATTGAAAAATTGTCACCCCTCTCTCTCTCTCTCTTTTTGATCTTAAAATGTTCGTATTAACCCACTCTATATGTTGTTTTTATTTCGCTATTTTGTCCGTAAATAAATTACTATTCCTAATATGAACCTGACTCCAAATTTGCCCTATAACTGCTAGCCTCTGTGAGCCAAACGCTATGGGTGACGTTACATTCCCTTAGTCCACTTCTTTATACAGTCTCCTACATTTCTAAAATAATTCAAGGTGTAGCTGTTTTCCTTCCTGGTTTGAAGGATCTCTCCATTCAAAACATATATTATTTTTATTTGAATTGTGTTATTGCTATCATCAATCATGAATGAATCCATATGCTTATTCTTTAAAATAGATCAATGTTTCAAACTAATGGGATACTGCATATCAAATATAATATAAAATACGAAATCTCAATGTGATATTCAATTTAGTTATTTTTGAATATTATGTTTTGTTTTACTGCCTTTTTCTTCATATTTTAGTAGAGACATTTGCTTTGCTTATGCCTATGGCACTGACCCGTGTTTGGTTCAGTGTTTCATTATTTCTCTACTCTCAATGACATTGGGGAACAGTTTATAATCAGGGCTAAAGCACTCTGGATGTCTGGCTATACTGTTTTTGTCCGTTACTGCCTAAAAGCATAATGGTTACTGCCAATTCCCATATCAAAACCAACTAGAGTGAGTTTAAATTACTCTCAGATCAAAAGAACTGGCATTTTTACACTTTTTACACCCTCTATCTTTATGCACAGACAGCCCAGGACTCAGTCAGTTCATGTGTCTGTGTCATGTGTCCTGGGAATGCAAAAGACCATAAACTCTGGAAACTGATATTGGCTGGATCCTTTCTGGATGTGGTAAGCAAGTGCATACTGGCAGTTATATTTAAAGGTGCATTGTGTAACTTTTCTGGTGGAGGGTCCTTCAAATGCTTTTTTCCATGGAGATATTACGGTTTTGTCTGAGATGTTTCACAGTATCGTATTAAACCTTTATGAAAAAAACCAAACAAACACCAGTAACTGAATAAATGTAAGGTAGATCTGTTTAATATCATACTGTGGAACATTTCAAGCAGAACAATGACATATCCATAGAAACAAGGAGGTAACGGACCCCCAAACGAAAAGTTACACACTGCACCTTTAACGGTCCACCACAGGAGATATTATTATGTAAAAGCGTGCAAAATTTTGTTAGTAAGACATTCAAGACAAGTTTAAAAATGACTAGATGACATAGCTTATAGCTTCTTGAAAATATCTTGACTTTGAAAAAATACTACAATGATATCTGAGGAGCAGACATTTAGCTGAGCACATACCAACCTGGAAATGTGAGTGGTACTGGAGCTGAAAGTCAGAGGCATTCTAGTGTACAAAAAATGTTAAATCCTTTATTGAGACATGAACCAGCCATGTGTTTCGTCAGGACTTAGGGTTAAAAACAATGACATTTCTCTGCATTTTATTTACACATATTGATATCTATATAAAAAGATAGAAATCCCCATGCCCTCCTTCACATTTAGAATCTGAGAAAACATGATTTTGCATTAAATTAGTTTTTCTCAGTGACATATGTGAAATGAAAAAGTCCATTCGTCATCTACCATTTATAAACAAAATGACTTTTCTCTCATCGCAGATTAACAAAGTTTAGTGCTTTGCTCATTGATTCTGCAGAAAAAAAGCTATGTTTTTTGGTCCCTTGTGATATTTTTTTCTTCATTTATTTCTTGTAAGCAACTATATTTGTTTTGATATGGATGGACCATGTCTTTCTCTGATTGGCTAATCCACTTGTCAGTCACTTTTATAACAGGGAGAGTCACCGTGACCACATTCTTAGTATTGAAGACGTGTGTATTCTGGAGCCTAGGCAAATACAAACCAAATATACAACATATTAAACAATAAGAAACAGGACGGTGAGTGCTTCCCTTTTATATCGAAGCGCATAGGCTGGTCCATATCTTAATAAAGGACTTTTAATTTTTTCAGCTCCACTGCCATTCACATTTTCATGTTGGTATCTCTGGAATCTCTGTTCCTCTATATACAACACAGTAGGGATGGGACAAGATCTTGTGGCACAAGATCTCACAAGACAAAATTACCACAAGATTGTGCACACATAGTAAAAATGATCTTGTGAGATTTTTTCCTCATGTTTTTACGTTTGGATTGAAAAAATAGCGAGTTACATTTTTTGAGAATGCGTAGTCCCAAAAAGCATAGCTACAATGACAGCAGAAATATTAAATAAAGTAAATAAAAAATGGTGAGGCTAAAATTGGGAACTGAAATGCACAATGTATTTATTATAGCCTAATTAATGTCAAAATCCCGTCTTGTCTCGTTCTCGTAGCCCAAATCTCGTGTCTCATCTCGTCTTGTGGAAATTGTATCTTGTCTCAACCCTACAACATAGTAATTTTTGTGGAAATATTTGAATCCCCCTTTGTGAAACGGAGCCAACTGGCTTTATTTCATTGAGAAATGACGATTTTTATGTTTTTTTGAATCTTCATTGTGTACAGCAGAAATTCGAGAGAAGAAACAGACAAACTACAAACCCACAAAGAGCATATTTGAGCTCAAAACACAATTGTACGCGAGCTGTCCTGCATACGCTTCACAGTTTAGCCACGCAGCTGGGCAAGGTGTCTTTTAATTGAATATCAAAGCCGTCTCATTTCAGACACATTTACTCACAGCTTGTTAGATTCCTGACTTCAGACTTGTCCGTCATCCAGGGCTCAATATGTGGTGACAGCAGCTCGCTAGTTGTTAACAGGAAAACAGTGACAAGGTTCTCAACTGTCGGCAGGTTTCTAACAAGTCTCCCCACACTAGCATACTTTACATCAGCTGCTCCTCACACTCTTCAGCCAGGTGTCAACTAAAAATAACTACTAGTACACACCATCTGCCCACACGCAAAGCTGCACTATGTAACTTTCCTGGTGGAGGGTCCATCAAATGCTTTTCTCTGTGGATATGTCATTACTCCACATATCTGATCTGTAACTTGGTCTGGTTTGGTCTCCATGATGATAGAAAGATTTAATACTGTCAAACATTGAAGATAAAGCAATAATGAAACTGTCTAAACGATTCTAGTCAAGATGTATGGAATTTAAAAGCACATACAGGAAGTGCTCCACTGTGTTTTCAGTTTGAGATAAGAACTCGCGAATTTGCGAAGTTTGTGTGTTAAACATTTGCAAATGAAACAAAACACAACTCCAGGTATGGTTTTGATGAAACAACATTATGACAGATCAGAAAACAGTAATATGGGCCCTTTAAATTAGAGGTCGTGGATGACAAGAAGCAACTATGAGCCTTAGGCAGCATCTCAATAGTAACAAAAGGAGAAATTAAATTTTTCAACTGGACAGAGTTTATTTGGTCGAATACGTTTCGCAGCTCATCCAAGCTGCTTCTTCAGTTCTGGTCAGATGCTGGCGGACACTGCTTTATATCTGCTTGAAGGGAGGAGCTTAATTACAATGAAAGTTACTCTGAGACAAACATATTTATTTACAGTTTCTGTTAGTCAGGTGAGTCTATTCAATATGGAGTTGTTTACAGTTTCTGTTAGTTAGGTGTGTCTATTCAATATGGAGCAAAGAAACAGGACAACAGAGAACCAGAGCCCAGGAGAAGGGGTGTAACTATTCCTTACCTGGCTGGCGTTTCCGAAAAACTACAGAGGATCTTCAGACAACATGAAATCCCAGTCTATTTCAAACCCACAAACACTTTAAGACAAAAACTGGTCCATCCTAAGGACAAAACACCGAGCCACAAACAAAGCAATGTGGTCTACTCCATTCAGTGTAGTGAAGACTGCAGTGAGCGCTACATTGGAGAAACAAAACAGCCACTTCACAAAAGGATGTATCAACACAGACGGGAAAACCAGGGTGGGCCGCAATCTGCCGTACATCTCCACCTAAAAGCCACAGGCCACTCCTTTGAGGACAGCGAGGTCCAGATCTTGGCCAGAGAAAAGAACTGGTTTGAGAGGGGAGTTAAAGAAGCTATTTTTATCAAGAAAGAGCATCCTTCCTTGAACAGAAATGGGGGTCTCAGACATCATTTGTCTCCCATCTATAACTCTATCCTCAAACCTAAATCAAAACAAACTGGGAAAACAATGGGACTAGCCAGGACATGTCCAGAGGTGTGAAAACACCCATCATGGCCCTGAATGGATATGCTAACTACTCCCCCACTCCCACTCCATATTGAATAGACTCACCTGACTAACAGAAACTGTATTTAAATATGTGTTGTCTCAGAGTAATTTTCATTGTAATTAAGCTCCTCCCTTCAGGCAGATATAAAGCAGTGTCCACCAGCATCTGACCAGAACTGAAGAAGCAGCTTGGATGAGCTGCGAAACGTATTCAACCAAATAAACTCTGTCCAGTTGACAAATTAAATTTCTCCTTTTGCTATGGATTCTACCTGGACGACTGAGGGATTCTACACACATCTCAACAGTAACATTTAAGTGCAATTCAGAGACACCAACTGTCCAGCCACACATAAACCTTTTAGTTACAAATAATAAGTTTACACTTTTTATGTTCTGTTTTCTTTGGCAAATTCTCCCTCACAACTGTTCTTTAAAGATATTCCTCCATGCAGACTCTAGTATAGGTTTAATGCGCATACATTTGAATGAACCTATAATTGGTTTGAAGTTGTGGTCAAGTGCTTGTCCTCTGGCAGCCCATCAGACCTTTCCTTTTTAGGGGAGTAATGAAAAGTGACTAATGAAGACTTGGAGATTGAATTCGATTCCCTCAGGTCGTCCCACTTTTATTACCTCACTAAACCTCTCCTCCTCCCTTCACATCTGGGCCCTGTGTTATTTCTAGTTTTTCTGTATCAGTTATTACCAGCCAAAGGACTTTTCGTAGTCATCAGGAAATTTACTCGATCAAAGAAGAGATATAAGCTCACAGATCAAATGAATTTTCACTCTGTATTCCTGAACTGTCTGTCAGACGCTTACCTTTTAGTTCCAACTCATTTGTCTCTGAGTGGCAGGAGTCAGGGAAAAACTTTTGACTGGTTTGCGAAACCAATTTCCTCTTAACTTCATTTTTACTTTTAAAATAGTTTTGGATATATTTTCCTAAATGGTTGTAGTTTAAAGGTCCTATATTACACAGAATGGACTCTTGTGAGCGTAAGTGATGTTATAATATTGTTACCTCCTGAAAAACATATCTAGAGTCTGTTTTGTTTCATTCACACATGTTTAAGTAACATTTATTATTAGCCTGTCTACATCTGCAAAGCTCAAAATGCTCTGTTCCACCTTGTGATGTCATGACCAGTAGTTTTCAAGTTAACAGCTACCTTTTACCTTTAGTTCAATAGAGATTGGCAGTTCCAGGGCTGAAGTCTTCCAAACCTTAGTAATGGTGTATGGAGTTTAAAAACACAGTGGAGCACTTCCTGTATTACCATATGACATCATGTTTTCTGTTTGAGAGAACAACTCAGCCGAAGTATGCAGGATTTATGTGTTAAACATGTGTGAATGAAACAACACAGCTCCAGGTCTGTTTGTGATGAGGAAACAACATTATAACATAAATCAGAAAACAGTGTAATATGGGCCCTTTAAATTGCTGGTTCAAAACTAATATCCTTGACTTTGATCATACTTTCAGGTTATCTGCTGCACATTTCCATTATTGAGCCAGTTTTTATTAGTAAGACAGTGATTCATGATATGACATTTAAAGATGGATCTAGGACAGGAATTGATTTTCAAAAAAGTCCTTTTCTGTATTTTTATTTAGTTAGTTAGTTTTTTTTAATGTTTTGTTTGTTTTGTATTTGTTTTTCTTTGTCACTAAGTCTCAATGCTGTTACATGCAAAGAGCACACAGATGCACTACTTACTTTGACAAAACTTTACAAAGACGCGTGGATCTGGAGCTGTATCGGTCGCCCCAATTTCAGAGGGCGTGATTGGATTAACCAATCAGAGAGATGCATGTTCAGTTTGTGTCAAAAACAAACATGGCTGCTTATATTTAAAAAAAAAAAAAAAAGAAAGAAAAAAACAACATAAAGGACTGAGAAACAGTGTGGATTAGCAGCTGTATTTGATGTCTCAAGTTTGGAAAGAGGTTTTTCACACTTTATGGTCCAATTCCAGAAACTTCCATGGATTCAAACAGAATATAGCAGGGACTGGCTGGTCAGGTTACCACTTACCCACCTGCCTCATAGGAGCAAAGGGAATCAATACCGTGTGCAAAAATAGAAGAGCAATTAATTAAGACGTAATTGAAGTAATAAGCAGTGGATGGTCAAGGTGTGCATATGAATATAGCCTCACAAAGTGGCTTTTTCTCGTCAAGACTGTGCAGTTATTATACTGTTTTGTATTTAGGATAGCAACAGTATTTGATTCTAAACACTTTACATAATCTGAAAAGTTTCATAATAAATATTGTGAAATGTGTTTATAGCTGTTTACAAGCTCAATCATCTAAACGCCATAAGAACAGTACTTCATAAGTTCATTATTGGTTCATTTCTCAGGCACCCTCAGAGAATCATTTACTTTTTCTGTGCAACAACAGCTGCCCTGGGGCACATTAAAGGGCCTATATTATGCTCATAGACTGTATATATAACGTAGGAAGTTCACATGCGGGCTCTTATGGCTCCTTCTGATTCTGGCTCCCATTGACTTACATTGGAATACTGTGGCCCCTCTCTCTGTAACTGGTGCAGTGAGCCTCATCATTTTGGTCATAAAATGTTCGTATTAACACACTCTACATGATCCTGGTGGTTATTCTTCCACCATTTTCACCAAATCCCATTCATAATATAGAGCCTGGCTCCAAATTTGCTCCTGTAACTGCTAGCATTGCGAGCTTCATTTGAGTGGTGCCTAATGCTATAGGTGACGTCATACTCGCTTAGTCCATTTCTTTATACAGTCTATGATTATGCTATTTTTAAAAATGTTTTATTATGTTGTTTCTTCATCACAAACATACCTGGAGTTGTGTTTTGTTAGGCTGAGTTTGTCTCTTAAACAGAAGACACTTTATTCCACCTTGTGATGTCATGTGGAGATACCGGAAGGCTCCACTATGTTTTTAAACTCTATAGACCTTCACTGGAATCATTTGGATAATTTCAGTCCTAGAATTGCCAATTTCTACTGAACTAAGCTTTTTGAGTGAGCTTTTAGCCATGTTAAAATGTTAGAATATTGGTACCACCTCAGAAACATACCTGGAGTTGTGTTTTGTTTCATTCACACGTTTGAATAATCCTGCATTATTAGTCCGTCTACATCTCCAAAGCTTAAAATGCTCTGTTCCACGTTGTGATGTCATGAAGCAGTAGTTTTCAAGTTAACAGCTTCTTTGTTCAGTGGTGATGGCAATTCCAGGGCTAAAATCTAGTGAAATCTAATGAAGGTGTATTGAGTATAAAAACACATTGGAGCATTTTCTGTACTACCACATGACATCACAAGGTAGAACAGAGTGTTTTCTATTTCAGATAAGAGGTCAGCCTAAATATGCAGGGTTTTGTGTGTCCAACATGTGAATGAAACAAAACACAACTCCAGCTATGTTTGTGATGAGTAAAGAACATTATAAAACAGCATAATATGGGCCCTTTAAAAAGTCAACTCTACACACATGACTATTTCTACCTATCTAAACCCTATTGTACCATTGTCTGTCCATCATTGATTTATCCACTACCAATTACCACATGTTACCCCAAGTGTCTGCACCACAAATGGAGCTAATTGAGGCATTGGCAGTATCTCTCAAGACTAGTCTGAGCGGTGCATTCATTGTGATTTGCAGCTGGTTAAAGATCCGAACTCTCCCCTGTGTGTTTGTGGATGAATCCCGTGGAGCCTCTTGAGCGTAACTAGCAACACACGCTAACAATAACTCAGGATGTAGCAGATCGGACTGGTCTCCTGAGCTGAACCTCGAAGTAACTGGATAATTAGCACATTCAAGACTATAATTCTACTGCTCAGATGAGACTTAAATGGCTGTGAAATCTCCTGGGTGTCATTGGGAGGGAGCTGAGAAGGATGGAGCCCTGTTACGGCAGATACCAGCAGATATTGCGAGGTATGACGATGCTTGGTGTTTGTTTGTATAGTGTTAGTGGGCAAGGAGCAGGTTTCAGAAGGTCAGAGAAGTAAGAGTCACAAAGGGATGTATTGTTTTACAGTGGAAATAATGTTGTGCCAAATGTCTTAACAGCTGAGTTCCTTAGGATTACAAACAGCTTTATACGTATTTGTTTCACCGTGTGTTATGCATTTATTTATCGCTGTCAGTTTTCCATTTTTCTCACTGATTATGTGCAGTTTGCAGCCTAAATTTTGTGATCAAGTACCGCCATGTATTTCTTGATTTTGATGTAAAGAGAGGTGTAATAAAAGGCCTGATAGTGCCATAAGGCTACATTATGATTATTGAGGAGGTCTGCAGGAGAATCCAACAGCAGGAAACATTAATTAGTGAATATAATGTCTGAGTGGGTACGAGGTGTTGTAGCTTGTAGGTGTTCTGAATCAGATGCGCTCAGCTGTGTCGCCGTGTGTGTCAGACGCTTGTTCTTCTGTCTCTCGAGGACTTACCGACCATAGCACGCTCCCCCATCCGGACCGGGCACAGCTCCGCCTTGGCACTGCCCGGGAGCGCCATTGTCTGTGCCAGGGAGCTGAACAGAGAGCTGGCCAGTGCGGCGTCTGATTTTGACGCTAATGTAATGATTTAGTGCTAATAAAGAGGCATTATTGTTACTGAGCGAAAGTCTTGGCGCGCTGTGGTCCAGGTTTGAGCTCGTGTACACTCCTCGAAGCCAAATTACACCGATGTGACAGAAGAAAGTGAGCTGACGAGCCAAGGCTAAAAATTAAGCAGATGACTAGCTATCCAATCAGAGGTGCAGCTTCACACTTACCACACTAATTAACATGGATAAATCATGAAAGGGACCAATTATATCTGCTGCTGGAGCGGACGGCACCGGCTCCACATGCTCGTCTACACACACAGAGCCCAGGCTGACAATAGAACAGGCTATAGTCCTTTACTTGTCCTCTCACAACAAGGAGCTGCCTGCACGGGTCTGCTTTCTGCTTTTCTTTTTGTAATTGTGGAGCAATTATAGTCTTGATCAGCATCCAGGCTTGAAGAGCAGCCTGTGACATTAGCGTTAATGGGCTCTAAGCTGCAGAGCATGCTAAACAGCCTTTTCTGGCTGTTAAGAGATCGCTCAACTTAATGACACCACAAAACCAGAGATCACACAATGGAGCCTTGGGTCGTCAAATTAAGAGTTTACTGTAATAACAACAGAAATCCTCATTAGGATGGCGTATGCTTGTATTACAGACGAGTCCATCATCAAATCTATGCAAATATGAAGGGCTTTACATAAACTTTTTTGCTCACAGGTCGCAGCGCATGTCTTCTTTGCAAGCTATGTTAAAGGTCCTATATTACGCAAACTTGACCCTTGTGAGCTTTAAGACAAATTATAATGTTGTTCTTCAAAAACATACCTGGAGTTGATGTTTGACAAACTCTTTATTATTAGTCTGTGAATATCGCCAAAGCTCAAAATGCTCTATTCTTCCTTGTAATGATCAGTAGAGATTGGAAATTCAAGGGCTGAAATTATCCAAATGATTCTAGTGCAGCTGTATGGAGTATTAAAACATAGTAGAGCACTTCCTGTATTACCACGTGACATCACAAGGTGGAGCACAAGTGTTTTCAGTTTGAGAGAAGTCAGCCTAAATATGCAGGGTCTGTGTGTTAAACATGTGTGATTGAAACAAAATAGAACTCCAGGTATGTTTGTGAAGAGGAAACAACATTTTAACATAGATCAGAAAATAGCTAAATATGCACCCTTTAATGTTAAGACTTGCAAATAAGGTTGGCAAATCAACTAAACAATATTTTTCAAAGCATTTTTACTACTGTGGAAGTCATTTCTTATTTGAACCAGCTCTGTGACTGTTTTGCATAAAAAAAGAATCACAGAAGCTTGCCTGAGGTGGGAATAAGACTTTAATTTCTCTATAACAATCCCAGCACCCCAAAGCCTTCCTCATTTGTCCCTCTGTGGTCACTCTAAATGCAAACTGACACCGTGTGATACTTCCAACAGTATTTGAACAGACAGCCATTTGACAGTAAAGCTCAGATGTGGCCATGGCTTGTTTTACGTGACAGCCCCGCTCGCCTTACATTTTCATGATGCAATTTAACAGCTATGGCCTAGACGCTGAGGCGAGTCTCTACTCCCATTTCAAACCAATAACACTGATTAAATGGCCTTCCAGAGAGACATTACTATAAATGATTGGCTAATGTGGCTGGTCTCATCAGGTATGATCTACATTTTATTTCCTTGATAACTCTTAGCTTTGTGAATTATGTAATGTATTGGAAGTTAACTGATTGGGTTTGGGTGGGCTGTTGCACACTGGGAGAATTCACAGCAGAGAGAGGAACCCTGCTAGAATATGCCTTATAAATGCATGGGTTAACAGTGTTTCAATAATTAATCACAAACTGCTTATGAATTTGAGCAGATTCATAACTCAGTTCTCATGGATCAGAATCTATTTCACACCAGGATCTCGTCTTGAATTAGTTTAAAGGTCCAATGCATAACATTTCTAGTGGAGGGTCCGCCATCTGCTTGTCTCCATGGAAATGTTACTGCTTTGTCTAGAATGTTCCACAGTACAGAGGGAGAGAAGTTGGTTACAGCACTATGCTACATTACAATTCAAGTGTGTGGAGAATCACCGCATATTCACAGAATAATGTATTTTTTTATTGTATTTTTGAGCAATAGAAACACTCATAAATGAATAAATGCTAAATGGAACCATGGAACATTCCAGGCAAATCAATAACATCTCCATGTAGACAAGTAGGTAGTGGACCCTTCACCAGAAAAGTTGCACAGTGCACCTTTAATAGCCTAATGCTGCTTTAATGGTCCTGTGATTTGTTATCGTTATTTATTTTTGAAAAGTTTGACATTGCCGCTGGGTTACATCAACTCAATGTTTTGACAGTGACACTTTATTTTGTGTGCTTTCTGTTTTAGTAATTTGTCATCAACATCTGTTTCAGAATTTACAAATGTGTTTTTTGATTTTATTAGATTTTTTTGCCAGAATCTGTTAATCCATCCAGACAGAATAGCCAGCAATAAACCGGATTACATATTATTCTTCCCCATTTAATTTTAAGATTCATATTTCAAACTTCATGCACCTTAACTTGAATCATTTGGATAATATCGGCCCTGGAATTGCCAATCTCTACAGAATAAAAGGTAGCTGTTAACCTGAATGTAGGATTACTCAAACGTGTGAATGAAACAAAAGACAACTCCAGGTATGTTTTTGAGGAGGTACCAACGTTATAACATGGCTAAAAGCTCACAAGAGTCAATTTAGCATAATATAGGACCTTTAACAATAGCACCATAATCATTGCATGTAGAGTCCCTTGTCCACTCACCTTGGCACAGGATCTCAGCCATGTTTGCCCTCACCTCTGGGGCATGTCTTCAGTGGGGCGTACGGCTTCTCCACCCCTCACACTGTTTGAACGCAGTGTGTGTGGGTGTGTGTGCGTGTGTGTATGTGTGAAAGAGAGAGATAACTGGAGCGCAGGGAAGAGAGGGGAATGAGAATGAGGGAAATGTGAGTTTGTATGTTTGTGATATTTTGTTATTTGATTCTCTTGACACATTCACTGTATTGATTGCTTTTTTTTTAGTTAACAGTTTAAAAAGCCCTTCTGGGGACTGCATGGTTTCGCGAATTAGAGTTGGTTGTAAACACCGGGATACCTGCATCAGATTACTAAATTGTTAGTCTATGTTTTTGCATCTGTCCATATTCAAATAAACAATAAATAAAGAAATAAAGAAATACAGATGCTTCCAGGAGCTATCACAGTGTTCAGTGTAACCCTGAAGAGCTCCTCGCCGCAAGCCTGTTCCACACCCGCTCATGTCAGGCCTTCACACTGCATACACAACTGCTAATTAACAGCAAATTAACTACAGTCTCATTTACAAGCCCGCTACATGGGCAGATTAAAGGAAGATCGTCTGATTGTCATTCTATTGCAAACCCACTCTGCATTTTTCACAAATGAATAAACAGCAATAAATTAATCCTGACTAATTTAGCATCATCCTACAATAGTACACACGGTTGCAAATTAGAAATGCACTGATACATTTTTCTGTTTCGATACAGATATTGGTATTATGTCTTTAACCGATACAAGTGTAGGGATTCAAAATACAGTTAACTTATTATAAGATTGATCTTTTTGTGTTATGTAACTGTATATATACTGTTATATATCCTGCAAGTAACTACTGAACAGCTTTGTATGAATTCAAGTTCAAACATCATGGACCTACATCAGTCGATAAAGAAATAAAGAGTCCCACCAGGATATCGACTGAAGCGATACTGTTGAATCGATACCCAATGGTGCAAATTTTCCTAGATCGGTACCAATATTCGATACCAGTATTGGTAACGGTGCATCCCTACTACAAATCCTGTATTTAAGACTTCATATTTCAATGATTTACAATAGAGGTTTTACTATTATTTCATATTTATTTGTCAAAAACACAATTTAATAATTTTTGCCCTTATCACAAAAACAACTTTTGGAAGAATCCATCATGTTGATTTTTTTACATTATGCCCATTGGCAAACAAAATGCAGTCCAAAGTTTTCGTCTATACCAATAGTTTCTAAAGTCTCCAGGTCTCCAGTGATGTGTGGTCATCCCACACACTCCAGTACAAAAATCTGTTGTGGAAGTTGCAGTGTCCTGGGGGTAATTTCATAAACAATTTGCCAGAGTTTTCTACTAAAGAAAAAAGTGTGTTCTTTGAGCCAACTTCCAGTCTGTGTGAAAGGACTCTATCTTCTGCTGAGACTGGAAGCAAACAAAAGCGTCCTGTCGGGCCTTACAGCTCAAGCCTTCAGCCACAACATAGAAATCTCCAAAGACTATTTATCCAGATGTGGAGCTATGACAGTTTGTGATAAAAAATAAAAGTGTATGACTTCACTATACAACCATTTACAACTAACATACAGAAGTAATTGTTTATCAGTGAGTAGTACCACTACTATAGTGAAAACTACTATAGTAGTTTAACCTCTCTGGCATTAGGGACTTTTAACATATAGTACTCCTAAATGTTTACTGAATCATTTATTAGTATCTGCCATGTTTACCACAATACTCCTAGGTCCTATATTACGCAAAATTTAGCTTTAAGCCAAAAACATACCCAGAGTTGTGTTTGTTTGTTTGTTTGTTTCATTCACATATGTTTGAGTAATCCTTCATTATTAGTCTGTCTACATCTCCAAAGCTTAAAATACTCTGTTCCACCTTGTGATGTCATGTAGTGGTAGTTTTCAACTTAACAGCTACCTTTTACCTTAAGTTTGGTATAGAGAATGGCAAAAGTGTAGCAGAGTTTTTTTGTTTGAGAGAAGAACTCTAGATATTTAAGGTTTGTGTGTTAAAATATGTAAATGAAACAAAACACAACTCCAGGTATATTTGTAATGAGGAAACAATATTATAACATAAATCAGAAAATAGCGTAATATGGGCCCTTTAATAAGATGACTAAAGCTAATACGCACTGTGATTTTTAAAACCTTCTGTTACTGTTTCTAAGAAGCTAAATTTGTTAATTTATGTTGGGTCTTTACACTGTAATTTAACCCTGTGTCAAAGTATTCCAACTATTCAAAATACATTATAAAATATATTTTATTGCAGGTATTCGTATTCTGTAACTACACACATTCCTTCCCATGACTGTGCAGGTGTGGAACTTTCCCCATTCCAGCCTTATAAAATGGAGCTAGCTTGCAATGGTTGGCTACTTTATTTATCAGCTGCTTAATTTTTCAGATTTAGTTCTTCCGAAACACACCTCTTGCTTCACCATTACCCTTTTCAATTGTGGTAGAATTGTTGGACCATAAATACATGAAACCAAGCAGCAGTGGTGTTTTTTTACTGGAGAAAGAGAAAATATCCAGGCTGTGGCAGTTTTGTGGTCAGTTAATTAGCTCCACTTCACCTGGTTTCTGTCATGTTTGCAAAGGGCTAAAGACACCCACAGAGTCTTAACTAATGTGAAGAAAACTTGCTGAATAAAAGCTGAAATGAAGCATGGATTAATAATTGTATATAAAATGGTTATTGTGAATGGATTTAAAAGTCTGATATGACGCAAAATTGACTCTTGTGAGCTTTTAGCTATGTTAGAATGCTGTTACCTCATCAAAAACATACCTGGATTTGTGTTTTGTTTCATTCACATGTGTTTGAGTAACCCTGCAGTATTAGTTTGCATACATCTCCAAACTTCAAAATGCTCTGTTCCACCTTGTGATGTCATGAAGTGGGAGTTTTCAAGTTAACAGCTCCTTTTACTTTAGTTCAGTAGAGATGGGCAATTCCAGGGCTGAAATCACCCAAATGATTAAAATGAAGGTGTATGGAGTTTAAAAACATAGTGGAGCACACCCTGTATTCCTGTTTGAAAGAAGAACTCATGTGTCACACAGGTGTAAATGAAACAACTCCAGGTATGCTTTAAATGAAGAAACAACATTATACCATAGATCAGAAAATAACGCAATATGGGCTCTTTAAAATATATTCATTACATTCATATTTTCCAATGTGTTTTTTAACTACAAATGGCAAATAAACTAACCTAACAATTTGATTTAAAGGTGCATTGTGTAACTTTTCTGGAATGAATACCTGATTGACATGAATTTATTTGCTCGTAATAATAATCTGAATTGCAGCTCTCCCTATTCCCATAACCGTACATCTGCTATAGGACATCACAGCTATATTACATATAAGAAAAATAACTTAAGCACCCCAGGCCCTCTCTGTATCGATTCCCTTATCGTCATGTGACTTGTCTAATACTGATAACATGACAGATAATCAATGTTCTGAAATGCTTTGGGATACAGTCCATGTGTTTAAAGGTGCACTGCGTCAAATTTCAAGTGTTTCTTGGGTCTACCTCCTGCTTGTCTCTATGGTTATTGCTTTGTCTAGAATGTTCCACAGTATAGATTAAACCTACACTGCAAAATGCACTAAGTAAGTAAACATTTCTTGAATTAAGTACATATTATATTGATTTAAGTAGATTTCACTTGGCAAGTAAAGTAAAGTAGTAAAGTAAATATGGTCTACCAATGGAACAAGACTTTTTGTACATAAAATAGGTAAAAGCATCTTGTTCCACTTAAAATAAGAATATAACTGTCATGTTGCTTGATCTAAGAAAAAAATAAATTATTCAATTGGTGGACAATTTTACCTGTCAGTCAAATCTACTCAAATCAAGATAATATGTTCTTAATTAAAGTCATCTTAATTTACCTAGATTATAACTTCTTGCAGTGTATCTATCACAGGGGGGGCAAAACCAGCACCAGCAGTAGAAACACCCGTAATGAATAAATGCTATGTAAATATGTTTAATGTCATACCATGGAACATTCCAGACAAAGCAATAACCTCTCCATGGAGACAAGGAAGTAACGGACCCTCCATCAGAAAAGTGAACCACTGCCTCTATAGAGTGTATGCAGTTGACGTCACAGGTTTCCCCTGATCCACTTCCGGCGGTCCAGATCTCCGTAGGCCGCCATAGTAAACACACTGTCCAATTCTAAATTACGCGTCATAAAGTCACAAAATGCCCGAGAAATGTTGTGCCTATCAGTGTTCTCAGACAAGGGACAAAGATAAAAACATTCAGCTGTACAGGATTCCTGCTGAGTCTGATCCTGACCGCAGAAGTAGGTGGATTGCTGCGATTAGACGAGCCCATCATAAAACTGCTGACAAGCCCTGGGAACCAACCAAACACTCCAGGCTTTGTAGCAGACACTTCATATCAGGTGTGGTTTGATTTTATCTTTACAATTTTACTAGTAGGTCAATCACATTGAGTGGTTTCACATTTGTAAGCAAGAAGACTTAATTACTATTAATACAGTGTAACTATCAGATGTTGCAGTGTTTTTGTATGTTTTTGCACATAACTATCACTTTATTGGTCTTTATTCACAAAGTTTTAACATATCATTACCTCCACCAAGGAGATTATGTTTTCGCCTGCGTTTGTTTGTTTGTTTGTTTGTTTGTTTGTTTGTTAGCAAGATAACTCAAAAAGTTATGGACGGATCTTGATGAAATTTTCAGGAAATGTTCCCTCTGTAAATCCAACAGATGATTAAATTTTGGTGATGATCCAGAAGAAATCCTGGATTCTGGATCACTTTGAAAATTTCGTTAGCATTGCGTTAAATGGGGCTTGGCGGAGGTCTGCGCTCTCTGAGTGCTTTTCTAGTGTATGTTTGTATTATTATATATTTATTTATTATTCATTTAATGGTTAATAATTAGCCATATGAAAACTATAAATTTATACTCCCCGGTGAAGTGTGATGGGAAATTTATTAGATAGTTGTAAATATCTGGCCACTGAAGGTCTGGGACAGAATCTACCGCTGTTAGGGCTGTAAAAAGGACCTGGGGCACACTGTAGGGGTCCGATATGTTCAGATTAGCAAGATTGTCCTCATATCTTTTCTTCTGATTACTATCTAGGTGATTAGTGAAGTCAGTATGAGTAAAAGACGGCTTTTTGTTGTCACTAGAGCACTGGCGGTCAGTCATGATTAGACCGTCAGTATGGCGGATTGACAACTTCCTGTCACGTGACTGCATACCCTCTATACTTGCTTTTATTAGTAAACTGGCAGTCTAATCTGATGTGAATCTGAGCCATCTTCAATTTCACGAGTGCAAAAGATTAAAACAAAACTTCAATAAAATAAATAAATAAATAAAACATTTGAGATTTTGACATTGTTATTAATGGGCTTGCCTCACGTCTCCTTCGTGTTGTGAATAAATGCCAGTGTGGATTTAAGTTGTTTTTTTAATGTGCGTTTACACCACCCCAGGCCTCTCTTTTCATGTTATTTAATTGAAGAGGAAATTGAATGGCTGCATGATGTGAATCCAGTGAAAGAAAATACTCTGAACATGCCTAATTCATTTGGAAACGCTCGCTAGACTCTAAATGATGTGGAGAAAAATAAGCTCATGATTTGAAAATATTACCTTGAGCGTTTTGCCAGTTGTAAGTTGCTATGGGAACGAATACAAAATGAGTGTGGAGTTATTTACTATATTTTGTATTTTAAGAGTTACATATAACCTAAGTATGATGTCAGTTTTATCAAAGAAAAAAATATACATAACAGTGGGCTCTATTCACACTTACGTCACAAAACGGGAAAATGTTTGGAAACATGCAGATGATGACTTCATTTGGGTTTTGTTGGCAGTAGTAGCTCAACAAAATCTGGGAAAACTGAGAAAATGGCCCGGTTTCTTCATCTAGATGTCTTTCTTTTTTTACTTTTTAAAATTAAAGTAAAAAAAAAAAGTTACAACTAGCTGCCTATAAGTGACATTGAAGATACGATTAGAGTCCCGTCCCCCATGGAAAGCGTTGGCAGGTTGTGAAGACGCTGCTGCTCAATCCATGGTCTCCCGGTAAGCATGAGTAGGGCCTATTAAAGCAAGCTCTTAATAGAATAACTTTTGTATATTCAGATCTTACTAAAGAAGTGTTTGGGAAGTTGGATTGAACAAATCTTCAGGACATGTCAGGATTAAAAAAGAAATTACTTAAAATGTAAAACAAAACAAAAATACAAATTTAAAAAGGTTTCTAATCAATCTTAATCTTAATGTAGAAAATTTTAGACACCAAAAGATGCTCAGTACTAGTAATTTTACTTTTCACGCATACCACGAATATAAAATCAGAGTAGTTAGTCAGTAGGAGCAGTTATTTACTATGAATTATACTTTAAGAGTTATACATAACTACTATCATCTCCTACAAGGATGTGGTGATAGTACTTTAGTACTAAATTACATTTTTATAAAAGAAATATAAAATATGATCATGAAATATGACCATAACAATAAAGTGACTCTTCATAGAATAACTTTTGAGTACTCTATACAGATGTTACTAAAAAGTGGTGGAAAGTTGCAAAGAACATGTCTTAGGGATATAGAAGGCTAAAGAAGAGATTATTAGGATTCAGAAAATGTAAAAAAATAAAATAAATAAATAATAATAGTATAATAATGACAAATAAAATATCAAAAAAAAAAAAATTCAGTCTTTGAAAAATGTAAAAACCTGTGCAAAAAATGGTGAGTGCTTATTATTATTTTGCATCCATACCACAGTTTTCTCCATCTGGTTTAGCTCCTGTGCTTGTTTCAGTGCACCCTAACGAGATCACCTTTTCTGATAGACCTTGTACCTTTCTGAAATTTCTCTAAAACAAACTCATTTAGTGTTATGTATAATTCTTTAGTGCGGATATGGCCTTATCTGTTACTTGGTTATCGTTTTGAGCATCAGTTCATTTATCACCATGACAGAAGAGAAAAACAAAAATGAAAAGTTTCGGGGCAAGTTGGTGTTGAGGGTCAACCTTGAGCAGCAAGATGGATTTTCGCGATATCTGTGCATTCTCAAATTCACGAGAATCCATCTTGGCGCCCGCTGGTGGTGGGTCACCAATCACAGAGCAGCATCGAGGTTTGTGCAAAAGCTGAAGGCGAAGGCAAGGCAAGTTTGTTTGTATAGCATAGTTCGTACACAAAGTAATTCAAAGCATTTTACAGAATAAGAATGACATTAAAATCACAATACAGACAAGTCAAAACAAATAATGGTCATAAAATTAACATTAAAAGAGAATAATGCAGAATAAAAATCTGCCATATACAGGTAAGCAGAACAGTTTTAAGCTTGGATTTACACATAGCCAAAATAGATTCAGATTGATAATGTGTAGAACTCAATTCAGAGTAGTGGTGGAAGGTAACGAAGTACAAAAAAAAATTCAAAAAATGATACTGATAGTTTTACTTGAGTATTTCTTTTGCCCCTGTATCTGTACTTTTACTTCAGTAACAAAATTTTGTACTTCGTTAACCACTGATTCAGAATAACACACACTCAGCTGCCAAGTACTGATACTTTAAGACAAAAACAATTTCAATTCAAATGTTTTCAGATATATTTTGAAAGATATTATACATATGGAGATAAATGATACTTTTGAACGAATGCTAGCGCCTCCTTATCTTTATGCTTTCTGCGAGTGGAGCTAATTGCCCTCTCTGGCACCCAATTACAGTTTTCTTATCATCCGCACTTGAGATAGCAATTTCCTTCTCAATGGGTCCCTAAGTCAATGAGAGCTAGCATACAGCCACCTTCAGCTAGCAGAAGAAGCTGTAATTATGATGACATATTGAGACACATGTGGCGTTACCTCCTCATGCTACTTTCAAATGTAAAAAAAGAAATCAAGTCAATCGTTTTATGTTGGCAAACAGTGAACCAAGTAGATTTACAGGTTTCTGATCTGGAGCCAAAAGCGTCAAATGTTGAACACAGTGAAGATGACATTTTAACACAGTTTAGTTGCGGGGCCGGAGGAGTCTCAGTTAAAGCCTGCTGTAAACTTTAGCTGCCATTAATCAATAGCAGTGGAAGCCTTTCAGTTAAAACTCAGGGGGAAAACATTAGTCGATATAAGTCCTTTTCCAAGATCTGTTTGAGACTGTATTTTTCTCAGTGGCTCTACTGCTTCCAGACTTCTTATAAAAACCTTGGCTAAGCTGTCAAAGATACAATGATTAACTGATACGAAAAGGAAAAATTCCACCAGGGTCATGCAAGGTTGGAACTAATCAATACAAAAACTAGTATTGAAACTAGATGCTCATTTGGGCTGGTATCAGTGCTTAAAAATAAATTAAAATAAAATGGATAATGTTCCTGAATAGTTTTAGAATATATTTATCTATATCAGAAGTAGTTTAAGACCATGTGATAATATCAACAAAACTACAAATATTTTGAGTTAAAGAAGGTGTATTATGTGCTGTAGTTTCTTTATAGCAATGTTTTTCTTTATAGGCATGCTAACTGTAATGTGATAGTGCTTTGAAGGGAGAGTGGCTTAGTGTTGAGAGCAAAGGGGAGGCAAACAAAAACTACCGTAATTTCCGGACTTTTGAGTGCACCTGAAAATAAGCCCCATTAACTAAATTTTAAAAGAAAAAAAAAAATTGTACCTATATGGGCCACACTTGTCTATAAGCCACAGGTGTCCATGTTGTAACTTGAGATAGTGACACAGAAAGATTTTTTAAATTTCTTATTAAATACTGGTACATGCTTTTTCTGAACAGTGCCTGTAACACGGCAGTAAAACGACAGTATTATGACAGGATTACCAGACTACATCACTTTGCGCTCTACTGCGCATGTCTCCTGCAGAAAGAGCCACTGTCCTGTCTGGGATCATGTCAGTGTCTCGTAGGATTTCAGCAGATTTCAGGCTCTCCTGGGGGGCGGGGCTGGGTGTATCGATCATGTATGAGTGGATGTCCGGCTACTGAAGTTTGAGACATTTGTTCTCGTCATTTACACACCCACCTGCATTTAACACATACGGGTTATTAAGTCATATCCCACTGACTAATGTTAATTTAGCATCATAACTTATTTTATAAACTGTTTTAGTGCGCTGACAGCAGCGCTAGTGTTGCAGCTTCATGTTAACCGCACAGACAGCGGCGCTTCCTGCACTCAGGCTGCGCGCGCATCCGCTGTGTTGATAAACAAATAATCCATCCATATATTAGCCGCATCGTTGTATAAGCTGCAGGGTTCAAAGTGTGAGAGAAAAGTAGCGGCTTATAGTCCGGAAATTATGGTAAATTTAAACATATTAAACCAGTTAATAAGTTGTTTTTGGCGTACATAGCATTTTCTAAACAATAAAAGTTAACATGGTTAATACCCCATAGAAGTGCAATACCCCCTCTTGAAAATTCCCCTTTTTTAACACTGTGATATCGAAATCTGTATTGCTTTTCGACTTAGTATTAAAATCAAGCTTGAAATGTGACGACAACACTGCATAGTTGAGACTGGCTGGTATAAGAATAAATGACAATACCAGTACCAGGAAGCAGTGAGGTAGTGAGCTATGTAGACTTGGTTTGGTCCTCTTCTAGTCCTGGTTTATTTCTGGATTTGATATAGTGTTTGAGGAAGTGTGATCACAGCCTCAGAGAAACACAAGGACTTCTCTGTGTTAGAATATACATGCCAGCTCATGTTAGTATCCAGAAATGTTAGAAATAGGACAAATAACAATTGAGAAACATGGTTTGAGGACAAAATGGATTTGTAAGGAAACTATCGAGGGGCTGGTTTGCCAGGCTACTTATGAGGCTTCACCTTTCACCAAACAAAATAACTGTTATAATTTGGGGGTAATAAAATGTACCTGGAAGCTAATTACCACTAGTATAACTTTGGTATCTGGTCACATTTTTATACAGTGTTTTTCTACCTTCAAGACACACTCACATTACATCAAGGAACCACTCACCCATTCACACACACATTCATACACCAGTGTACGCACACACTAAGGGCGGGGTGGGTTAAGTATTTTGGCCAAGGACACACCAAGAGGATTATTGGACAAATGCTATACCAACTGAGCTACAGTCGCCCACTTTCTTCTTGATCTGTTTTTTTGTTTGTTAGCATGTCATCTGAAATTCTCTAATTTTTTAATATATGCAATTATGTTGAATTATTGGCAAATCTCTTTTACTGGCTTGATCTCATAGTTACACATACTCCAACATTTCTTAACAGAGGTTAATCAAGATCAGTGTACCAATTTTATACAAAACATTTCCTTCATATCTCTTAGCAACTGCTGTTTCCATGGGGATATCGAGAAATTTACCCTTTTGTGTAAATTATGGCAAAGTACGCCACTTTTCATGGAAACTACACTGAGCCTTTTTGGAGTCAAATTAGAGAAGCCCAGACCTACATAGTGTATTAATATTTGTATATTGGACTGTATTTAACACCCTCTTTGTACAAACAGGGCTATTTGTGAGCTATTTGTTTCTACTCCCACACCTTATATCTTACACTTTATTTATTATAATACATCTAGAAACCATATGAGTGACGTATGACAGCTTTACACATGTTTAATGCACTTACTACACAAAATGTACATTCATGAAGAGATACTAAGGTACACTTATAATACAGCCTGATGTGTCACAAACATCCCCTTAAACACAGCCCTGCGTTAGAACAACGCGCTCACACTCACCGCTCACTGATGCAAAACCACGTCTTTCTTGAAGATGCATCCTGTATTTACCTGAAGTGGAGTAAATCCAGAACACACACAGATTATTTGGATATAATTTTAAACTATTTAATTATACTTTTCCACACGCAATTATTTTACATTTTATTGGGCAACCAATGCCTTGATTGCTCTGACCACACACCAGTGGCTCACACATACATTTGCCATTCATGTTTTCTGTTAACAAAGACGTATTTAAAGGTGCACAGTGTAACTTTTCGGTTGGGGTTCTGTCACCTGCTTGTTTCTATGGATACATCATTGCTCTGCCTGGAATGTTCCACAGTATGACATTAAACAACTCTTCTTTACATTTCTTACATTACAGGTGGTTTTATAGCTCAAAACTACCTAGAAAAACAGGCATTCTGACTGTCAGCGGGGTTGCCTCTCCACAGAGCTGACCAGCAGATCCAAGGTTTAATACCATACTGTGAAACATTCCAGACAAAGCAATAACATTTCCACGGAGAAAAGCATTTGACAGACCGTCCACCAGAAAAGTTACGCAATGGACGTTTAAAGCATTGAGTATATTTAACATTTCTGTTCTTTTCTCTTTTTTTGCTCTACAGAATGGAGAGGCGTCACTGTTTGAGGTGAACATCCGGTACGTGGGTGGGTTGCTTTCGGCATATTACCTGACAGGAGAGGAGGTAAGATTTATACACATCTGTACAGCCTCTACTACTCTGCTCCTCAGGGCTGCTCCTTTATATTGGGCTAACCTTGGAAATGACTTGATGAACTGGTGGACTGAAGGAGAGTCTAGGTTAAGTGCTTGGCCCTGGAGATGCTTGCTTTACTAAATCATGGCAGATATATTAGTAGTATTGTGTAGTAAAACCTCAATCAGGCTCTTCCACAGACTCTTTTTCTCATGTTTATTTACTGTTTTTACTGCTTGATCTACTACTAAAAGGTGAATTGTGTAACTTTTCTGGTGGAGGGTCTGTCAAATGCTTTTCTGTGTGGAGACGTTATTGCTTTGTGGAAGGGCAACTGAACGGTTCCACAGAAATAGTTAAAATGTTAAAATATACTGGAACATTCTTTTCAAGTTAACACCTAGCTTTTACCTTTAGTTCAGTAGGGCAATAGCAATACCAGGGCTGAAATGATCCAAATGACTCTAGTGAAGGTGCGTGGAGTTTAAAAACACAGTGGAACACTTCCTGTATTACCACATGACCTCACAAGGTGGAACAGAGTGTTTTCTGTTTGAGAGAAGAACTCAGCCTAAATATCCAGGGTTTGTGTGTAAAACAAAATGGAACAAAACATAACTCCAGGTAAGTTTGTGAAAACATGAGAACAGGAATCAGAAAATGGTGTAATATAGGCCCTTTAAGTGTATTAAAAGTGTAGCTATTATAAAGGTGTTACCTAGAAGTTAATAGCACATAATTATAACAACTGCACTGTGTTATGTAATCCAATTGAAAGAAATTCATTATATTTGTCGATATTCATTCTATGTCAAGTCATAACATTTCCCTAACAAACTTGACTGGATTTAGCCAAGTAGTTTTGATTGCTGATTACACAAAACAATACCCCATTGTTTTAACAAAATGAGATGACAATGGCTTTTGTTTGAGTGAGCCACGGGGGCCAAACAGCTCAACAGAATCTGACTGAAAAACTGAAGTTAAAGGGCCCATATTACCCTATTTTCTGATTTATGTTATGATGTTGTTTCCTCTTCACAAACATACTTCACAAACATTGTTCTCTCAAACAGGAAAGACACTGTTTCACCTACAGACTGTATAAAAAAAGTGGACTATGTGTGACAAGTGACGTCACCCATAGGGTTTAGCTCCACTCAAATGAAGCTCCCATTGTTAACGGTTACAGAAGCGAATTTGGAGCCAAGCTCCATATTTAGAAATCCGACCGTGAATATCGTAGCAACCACAAGGCCAGTCATGATTGAGGTCGTTAAATGTGCCCGCCCTTCTCACCGGAGAGCAGCAAATACTATGCTCCACACGTTCTGCACGGACTGCAGTAGTTTGGTGGTTTTTGCTTTTTTCATCTGAACACGGATGTGATAGTTACATTGGGCTATTATACTACTTCACATCTGTACAGGTTATTTAACTAATAAATCTATTGCCATCAGTTTATTTTATTTATTTTACTTACCGGAAAGACTGGACATTAGGGGTCTTCGAAGGTCTGTTAGCATAATTAAATGCCGAACGAATGACGAACTGTAAATGAACCTATATCGCTATATTTTAAGACTAATAGAACAAATAAAAAAGTACAACAACCTGAAAAATGTTGTCTAACAAGTTAAAATTGTTAGATGCACTCCTTGACAAACTATCAGCCAACAGTTATATCCACAAACAAAATGTAAATGTATATATCATTCAAACCTGTCCAAACGGAGTGACACCCCTAACAGACAAACGCAACAAAACACACTAGCTGTAAATCAAACCTGTTGCTAACGCTAGCGGGAGCGACCTCAGGGAATGAAGGCGTCAGATTGGTCTGTTATTTATGTTTATATCCTGATTTAGGAACAAAATAGCGAAATAAAAAAATGAGGATCCTTTAGAGCGGGTTAATACAAACATTTTAAAACCAAAATGACGAGGCTCACTGCAGCAGTTACAGAGAGAGGGGCGACAAGATCCCAATGTAAGTCAACTGGAGCCAGGATCAGAAGGAGCCGGAAGAGAACCCCTACAGTCTATGGTTCCACAAATGTAAAGCCATTTAGAGCCAGAATCAATGGAGCCAGAAGTGCACCCAGGAACACTTCCTGTTTGGAACGTGGCGGCTAGCGGGTTAGCTATGTCCATTTATTATACAGTCTGTGGTGCCACCTTATCATGTCATGTGTAAATACAAGAAGTGCTCCACTGTAGGATACTTTTGATAATTTCAGCCCTGGAATTGCCAGTCTCTACTGAACTAAAGGTAAAAGGAGCTGTTAACTTGAAAACTACCACTACATGACATCGCAAGGTGGAACAGAGCATTTTGAGCTTTGGAGATGTAGACAGACTAATAATGCAAGAGTTACTCAAACATGTGTGAATGAAACAAAACACAACTCCATGTTTTTGTTGAGACAGCAACATTTTAACACGGCTTAAAGCTCACGAGTCATTTTTGCATAATATAGGGCCTGCTTTTCTTCATGGAGATATTATTGCTTTGTCTGGAATGTTTCACAGTGTGGCATTAAACCTTTCAATCATAATGGAGACCAAACCAGGCCAAGTTACAGGTCAGCTCTGAGCAGTGACAGCCCTGCTTAGAATGCCTGCTTTTCAATATATTTTTGAGCAATAAAACCACCTGTAATTGAACAAAATGTAAGGTAGATCTGTTTAATGTCATACAGTGGAACATTCCAGGCAGAGCAATGATTTTTCCATAGAAACAAGAAGGTGATGAACCCCCTACCGAAAAGTTGTACGGTGCAACTTTAAAGAAAGTACAAGCCTTTGGACAAAATTCTCTCACTGCTTCATGATATGATACCACCCCATCACAAAATGACTGTTATAATGTGTCAGAGATGGAGAGGCAGCAGAAGGTAATATCTTTAAATGTGATAAAAGAGCGCGTTGCCGTGAGAACAGTCTCTGTGGCAATGTCCTTGAATGGGCCTCAGTCTGTCCAGTGAAGCGTCTCTGTTATAGTGTAAAAGCTTGTGGTTAGGATGGACTGCTGCCAGGTGCGAAGCTGTGAATCTGCACCGCTGTGAAGACAATACAGGTCGGACCTCCTATAATTGCACTTTTTGCTCTCTTTGGGATTTTTTTTTTTCTTTGCCCTACAAAAAGAAAAGAAAAGAGAAAAAAGAAGAGTAAGCAATTGAATATGGCGGCTACATATGAGAAAAGATTAGCAATGCAGTATCAGTTTGGCAACGTGTGATTAGCATAACGTCTGATGGTTAGGTAAATGTACAGTAACCTTTTATTGTTTATTATTATTTTATTATTATTTTCTTTTCTTAATTATGAACCATATACTCATAGTTCTTAATAAAGATTGAACTGAATTGTATCAGTCCACAATAGAGAACCCTTCATTGATCACAGTTAATATTGTGTATTGCACAAATTGTGTTTATTAATTTAGTTCTGTTTTTGTGTGTTTTAGTTAAGGATTTACATTTATTTAAAACCACTTGCATGTTTGTTTTATGTTACTTGAGAAAAGAGCTACCCTACTAAACCATAATATGCTCCTTAATAGAAAGTTTTTTTTAATATTTTTATAATGCAAGAAAAACATATATAAAGATGCCCAAAAACCAAGCTACATCAAAATACAATAATGTAAAACTTCCCTAAACAAATAACATTAGGAAGTACATTTGACACATTTAAGGTCAGGAGTGTGTAGTGATTCACAGTCATTATAATGAGCCTGTCCCTGCAGCAACTCTGGAGGCAGACACACTGTACACTTTTTAAACACTATGAGATCCTGGCACATGGACAGAAGCTGCATGGAGCTGGTGTGTGTGCATGTGTGTGTGTATGTATGCTGATGTATGTGTGTGTGTATGTATGCTGATGTATGCTGATGTATGTGTGTGTGTATGCATGCTGATGTGTGTGGGTATGTGTATATGTGTGTCTATGCAAGCTGATGTGTCTGTGCGTGTGTATGTATGTGTGAATGCATGCTGATGTGTGTGGGGGCGTGTGTATGTGTGCAAGCTGATGTGTGTGTGCATGTGTATGTATGTGTGTATGCATGCTGATGTGTGTGTGCATGTGCATGTGTAAGCTGATGTGTGTGTGCATGTGTATGTATGTGTGTATGCAAGCTGATGTGTGTGTGCATGTGTATGTATGTGTATATGCATGCTGGTGTGTGCCCACGCTGGTGAGAGTGTGTGCCCGCGTTGATGAGTGTGTGTGTGTGTGTGCCGCGCTAGTGAGAGTGTGTGTGGTGAGTGTGTGTGTGTGCCCGCGCTGATGAGTGTGTGCGTGGTGAGAGTGTGTGTGTAGCTCACTCTGCTGAGGGTGTGTGTTCCCGCGCTGTAATGGGCATTGATTTGCGAGCTGGACAAGTTGGGAATGAGAGCTGCATAAAATATCCCTTTGCAGGTGAGTGAAATATGAAAACATTACAGCTGCAGCGCTAACAGTCAAGGCCATTATTCCACAATGTTGTCTGATAATGCCACAGAGGTTTGACTCATTTCATTGTGCTAGTTTTCATATTATGGCATTCAAATTGAAAACTGAAAAACTGAAAGTGAAGAGTACATCCTTGAAAGATTTGTCCATGGTTGGTCATATGATTATATAAGCTGTCACCTCTTCAGCCTGGTATGCAATTAGAGATATTCTGTCTTTTGCCCCGATGTAAAGACTGTTGGGCTGTCAATTTTATCGAATTATTATTGCGTTAACCCAAACTCAAACATTTTTATGGCTATATATTTTTGATGCAAATTAAACGCATGTTAATTTCGGCCATCAGCACACTCCAGCTTCAGTTGAATTTGAGGAATTGGGCGAGCAGTTCATATAAAGAGCAGAGTGTGTGAGTGTAGACTGAGTTCTTGGCAGGTTTTGATGCTCTCCTCCGCTGCTCTGGTTACATGTATCCTGTATTTTCCTGCATTTAGTTCTTCCTTCTCTCCACCTTCTTTCCTGTTTACTTCACACCATAATGTTTTTTAACAATAAAGCAGCACGAATAGTCAAGGCCATTATTCCACAATGTTGTCTGATAATGCCAAAGAGGTTTGACTCGTGTCGCTCCTGGTTTTCATATTATGGCATTCAAATAGAAAAATGAAAATGAAGAGCACATCCATAAAAGATTACCTAACATTAAAAAGCATCTCCATCTCCTCCCAAACGTATATATCAATATCCTTCGGACTTCGCCGTTATCCATCACCTGGCTCATCCTTGTAGTTCAACAGAAGAGTCCCTAAGAGCCAGATTTACAGCCACCTGCTTTAACCCCTCTCCAGCCCCCTATTACAGCCCGTTTCTGTCAAGTGCACCTCTCTGGTCCAGTGATAAAACTACAGATTGAGGGTCTGTTGCTGCCTCAAATCACCCAGGAGTCCACGTGCGAGACCATTATGAGATTGTGTATCCAGTGTCGGAACGGGCAACGTGGCCAGCTGGTGTGGTTGTAAATGATTGGCCGAGAGTGGGGAGTGATGATGGCGCCTTGTGGGAAGCAGTTAGGTGAAAAGTGCCAGGAGCGGGACTGGAGCTCAACCTGGTCATTAATAATCTCCTGTTGTTTTGACCGTGTGTCCTGTGTGTATGTGTGTGTGTGTGTGTATGTGTTTGTGTATGTGTTTGTGTGTGTATGTGTTTGCGTGCGTGTGTGTATGGGCCCTGGATCAGCAGGCTTTAGTCTTTATGGGAGAGGTCCCCAGGTAAACATCTTGTTCAGACTCTGCTCTCCACACTTCACTGCTCCATCATTCATTCACAGGTTTAGCTCTGGAGACACTGGAGGACCTGGAAGGGCCGAGCTAAGGTGAAAAAAAAATGGATTATGCAATTACTAAACTACAGCAACTTTATTATTATTATTTTTAAATATTTAATTAATTAATTAATTAATTAATCATTGGATTTATATAGCGCCTTTCATGATACCTATAGTGTTTTACAGTGCAGTATTCATTCACTTTACATTTTGTGGTGGTGAGTGACAACTGTATTGGGGCAGACTGACTGAAGCAAGGATGCCAGTCTGCACACCACTTTCATACTTATGGATGTTTTAATGCTCTAAAAATCATAGAAAAACATGTGTCTAAATCAGAAATAACTGTAGAGATCAGAGCTAAACTATCTACAGATATTTTTGACTGACAGCTCATGACAATACTTCTCTGATTCACTGGTAACATATAAGGAATTTTAACTACTTACCAGTTTAACATTTATGGAAGAAGTGTAAATACTTTTTACTTACAGTGCCTGTTGTGCACCCATGCACACTTTCTATAATGTCCAATCCTGTTTTCTCATGGCGAAATATAGCATCTCAGGGTCAAGACCATTGTACTTCATAGTTGACGTGGCACAAGCCCTTCAGCGTTCTACCACATACTTATGCAAGGTCACTGTACAGATGAGTGTACATTCATCTTAGTTCAGGAGCTCGTAGCATTGGATAAAACACTATAAAAGTACATTATGTTTCATTGTTGTAGCCATCAACCCTCTCTCTGTAACTGCTGCAGCGAGCCTCGTTATTTCGGTCTTAAATTGTGATTAACCTGCTGTACGTGGTCCTGGTGTTTTTATTTTGCTATTTAAATTCCTTATTAAATTCCTATTCCTAAAATGCTTCAAATTGGCTCCTATAACTGCTAGCCTTCTGGACTTCATTTGACACGAGACAAATGCTATAGGTGGCGTAGCGCTCACAGTCCCTTAGTCCACGTCTTTACAGTCTATGGTTGTAGCCCTATAGTGAAATAGTGAAATATGAAGGGGCTGTGATAACTTCAACTAAAGACACTGTGTTCATAAACATCTGTCCAACTGGAGATCAGGACAGGTGAAGTGTGTGCAAAGGCAAGTGGCACAGGGCAGCCATTATGAGTTAGAGAGTAAAGGTTGGATCTGAGGATATGATGTTGTCTTATGGTCATATTCAGATGGATTTTTAAAGGGCCCATATTACACTATTTTCTGATCTATGTTATAATGCTGTTTCCTCATTAAAAACATACCCGGAGTTGTGTTTTGTTTCATTCACACACACAGCACAAACCCTGCATATTTAGGCTGAGTTCTTCTCTCCAACTGAAAAAACTCTGTTCCACATTGTGATGTCATGTGGTAATACAGGAAGTGCTCCAATGTGTTCTTAAACTTCATACACCTTCACTAGAATCATATGGATAATTTCAGCTGTGGAATTGCCAATCTCTAATGAACAAAATGAAAAATGTGGCTGTTAACTTGGGAGCATTTGGAGCTTTACAGATGTAGACGGACTAACAATGCAGGATTTCTCAAACGTGTGAATGAAACAAAACACAATTCCAGGAGCTAGCAGCATTATAACGTGGCTAAAAGCTCTGGACTTGCTGGCCAGGAAAAAGCTTCACCAGCACCCCAATAATATTTCTTCTTATCAAATAAATTGCCTAATGTTGATTTGAGTTTAATTTTCTCAGTGAAGAGCTAATAAAGCTTATTACATTTTACAGATGTTAATACAAAATTGTTATTAGATATTTTTTGTAGCAGAAACGAGGACAATTGGTAGAAAATCTATTTGACCCCTTCATCTTATCCGAAGCACACTTTTTACTATCTTGAAATTAGACCTGTCCCTATAACAAATTTATATACTGCAATAAATAATATTAAAACTACTTAATGCCGCTGATACAAAAAAAAAACATTCATGTAAGATGATTCTAGTAAACCAATTTTAAATAGTCTCATTAAAAGGCATGAGCTGCAACAAATAAACAACAGAATGAACCAATAATTACCAACAATACACACAATAAATATTGACCCCAAAAAATATTGTTCTCGCTTTCATATATTGAACAATAAGTTGATATAGTAATTATCGTGACAGTCTTACTAAAAATGCTCTGTCCCATTTAGAATAGTTAATAAACATTTTGAGAAACTAGAGTAAGTGTCCTCATGGGAGTTCTTCTCAACTTTAGGACTTTATAAATTTCTCATTGTATATTTCTCATTTCTTCTCTGACAGGTATGGTTTACTATGCAAATTGCATTTTGAGGGCTCTCCTGGCTGAACGCTGCAGGTTGGTGGATAGCTGTCAGCTCTAGTCTACATGATGGACACGTGGACGCACATCTGTTATTTACAAATCACTTGTCAAAGACAGGCCTGTCCAGGGGTGGAATGTGACAAAGTTAAAGTAGTGAAGTACTGTACTTAAAGGTATATTGTGTAACTTTTCCGGTGGAGGGTCCATCAAATGCTTTTCTTCGTGGAGAAGTTATTGTTTTGTCTGGAATGTTGTATGACATTAAACCTAAACTAAAATCTTGATAGAGACCAAACCAGACCAAGTTACAGGTCAGATCTATGAGGCAACCTTGCTCACCGTCAGAATGCCTGTTTTTCTAGGTATATGAGATCTGTTTAATGTCATACTTTGGAACATTTCAGGCAAAGCAATGACATATCCATAGAAACAAGCAGGTGATGGACCCCCAACCAAAAAGTTACATAGAAAACAATAACATCTCCATGGAGAAAAACATTTGACGGAATCTACACCATAAAAGTTACACAATGCACCTTAAGGAGATTACTAATATCATCTATACTTTCTTCAGCAATATATCTCCCTTCAAAATGTGTTATCGTGACAGGCCTAGTCATACACTCCCACTCAGAAATCACTACGCATGTACCATCAGATTTCAGTTATAATAATCTAGCTTTTATAACCTCTTCCCTCCAACAGCCATTAACACTGCACTCTGTCCCAACTGCTCTATTTGCAAAACCACCTATTTTGTAGTCATGAAAGCCATTACCATGCCAATTCCACGGTAAATACTGGAATATGCTTTTGAAAATGTGTTTTTTGCTGGAAATGGACTTGAGGTTCCTCAAATAATTGGTCCAGTTCCAAGTGTGACAGGCTCTTTCTGCCCATGAAGGATGCACTGAGGCAGGGCTAAATATGAGACTAGGTCAGGCAGTGGTGGAAGGCAAACCACATGAAGTGAAGAAAAATATACACAAGTGGAATGAAGTATTCAAAATGATGAGAAATGATTTTGGGACGTGCTTTCAATTCAGGCTTCTTTGCAAGGTAAATATTAATAGTCTTAAGATTGTAGCACATGCAGGACCTCTGTTTACTTCATCTAGTGCGCAGATTAGGGTCAAAACGCTAATAATTCAGAATCTTCTATTTGAAAGCAAACTCAATATTAGTAATTCATGAGTTTGTGCTAATGTAAACTAGCTGTTATCTGTTAATTAAGTTGGAGACCTGACAGTTTATTTTGAATGGTTTAAAGGTGCATTGTGTAACTTTTCAAATACTTTTCTCCATGGAGATGTAATTGCTTTGTCTGGAATGTTTCACAGCATAGTATTAAACCTTTCTATTGTCATGGAGATCAAACCGCTCACAGTCACAATGCCTGTTTTTCTAGGTATTTTTGAGCTATAAAACCACCTGTAATTGAATAAATGTAAAGTAGAGCTGTTTAATGTCATACTGTGGAACATTTCAGGCAGAGCAATGACGTGTCCATAGAAACAAGCAGGTGATGGACCCCCAAACAAAAAGTTACATAATCACCTTTAAACTTTTGGTCTGGAATCTGAAATATCATATATTTAGTTGAGAGAAGGCAGTTGTTTTGGTATGCATCTGTCTTGTTTTCCTTCTAATTTTGGTGCCCCACTTCTGTCTCAAAATGTGGGTTTAATTTTGGGTCATAACACAAGAGGGCGCCTATCAAGAAAGCCAGCTCAATTCCTCGCATATATGAACTTTATAAAATGTCTGTTTAATGTCATGAAAAGCATCATTAGGCCCTGGAGTCGCCATGGGAGACGGATCTGACTTGTTATTTTTGCAGTCAGAGTTGCATACATTTTAAATTAAGTAGGTGAACTTTCTTCATCTTTTAGGTCAGCCTTTCTTATTTACATTAATGAAAGAAAACACCTCCACATTATTCCTGTGGACTAGATACATTTTTAAATTCAGTTTGTAGTAAATAAACCAGAAGAACAAATGCTAGATCTTCCCACTGTGAAATAGTTAATACAGAGTTTCTTTGTTTACAAATAACAACAAATGAACTATTGTTTCTCGCAAATTCCAAAGACATCTTTTATTTTAATTCATATGTATTCTCAACAAAAAGTACTCCAGCTTGATTACTGAATCGGTGCAATCAGTTATCAGTTATACAGGTAGTTCAATCAAAAACATGCATATGTTAAAAGGAAAAGCATTTACTTTAAAGGTCCTATAATTACACAAAATTTACTCTTGTGAGCTTTAAGCCATTTTATGTTATCTCCTCAAAAGCATACCTGAAGGTGTGTTTTGTTTCATTCACACATGTTTGAATAACCTTTTATTATTAGTCTGTCATGTCCAAAGCTCAAAATGCTCTGTTCCACCTTGTGATGCCATGTAGTGGTAGTTTTCAGGTTTGACCTTTTGTTCAGTGGAGATTAAAAATTCCAGGGCTGAAATTATCCAAATGATTCAAATGAAGATGTATGGAGTTTGAAAACATAGTGGATCAGGCATGTGTGAATGAAACAAAACACAACATTAGGTATGTTTGTGATGAGGAAACAACATTATAACATAGATTAAAAAAAAACACTGTAATATGGGCCCTTTAACATTTGTGATATAAAACGCTTTTCTTCATTCAGCCTGACTTTTTAAAATAAAACTCTTTGCGAGAATGAGTCACAAGTTACAACCTATGGACTCAGAAGCTATAGCCATCTCCTCCTTTGACCTCACCTCGAAGCCTCTCTCTTTACAGAGAGATACTACAGTCTGCAAAGTTTGTTTTACAAGCTCACTCTGTCTTTATATTAGTAGCATCAGGCTTTATTGGTCCACTACTCATCCAATATCTGTGCAGAGAAAGGAGAACTGGTGTCCTGGACTCATTCTGTCATCCTTGAGGAGAGCATACATCGTGTCCAATGCCAGGAGAAAGTTTGTTCTTAGATGGAGTGATTTGACCTTTAATGGCGAGCTTCAGAGGATCATAGGGATCATTGATATTCATAACAGAGCTAATGTGGAGTGGTACGTCTTTAAACTCAGACACAAGCTGACACGCTGCTGGAATATCAAAATGTTAGCAGATGCATGGGCCTGCATATCTGGTAGACACCTCTTCGCTCTGTTTCTTATGCATAGACTACCCCCACAACACTTTTAGTTGAAATTCACATTGCGTAATTAATCTCTCTGGGGAGTTCAGTACTTTCTGTAGGTCGGTGGGTTTGTTTGCAGTGCTGTGTAGAGTCAGATACCAGTGTGGACAAGTTAAAGGTGCACTGTGTAACTTTTTTGTTGGGGAGGAGGGAGGTCTGTCATCTGCTTGTATCCTTTAAAAAAGTTATTGCTTTGTCTGAAATATTCCACGGTATTGCATTAAACTTCTATTACTTGAATTTATTCAATTACAGGAGATTTTAATGTCTTGAAAAATATCCATTCTTATTGAGAGCATAGTCACTTATCCACAGATCTGACCTGTAACTTGGCGTAGTAGCATCACCTGCTTGACTCCGTGGAGGAAGATGTTTAATGCCACACTATGAGGCATTTCAACATTTCCTAGATGAGAACACGACCTTTCACCAGAAAAGTTACACATTGCAACTTCAACTATCAGTTGGCCACATATGTATTAAGTTATTTCTTTATTTTTTTCCCTAGTTTTCTCTGAAATGTCTTTTGTATGTAAATATGCAAACCATCTATTCAGCTTGGATTGTAAAACTCCTTTTTCATAAATGTACTACTTTAAGTGTAATGTAGGAATGGCTAAACCTGGCCAGTCCTGCTCATAGACTGTATATAAATGAACATGGCTAAGCTGCTAGCCGCCACGTTCCAAATAGGAAGTGAGCATGGGAGTGTTTCCGGCTCCATCGACTCTTGCTGCTATTGGCTCCACATTAAAAAAAAATTGTCACCTCTCTCTCTCTGTCACTTCTGCAGTGAGCCTCGTCATTTTGGTCTTAAAATGTTCACATTAACCCACTGTACATGATCCTGGTGTTCTAATGGCCCTTCTGCTGTGGTTAATTCACTTCAGAAACCTTTATTTTTTCCTCCTGAACTGCAGCACCACAGTTCCACTTAATAAAATCGGTGCCTCCAGTGCCTATTTCCCAGCTCTGCACCATGAAACAAAACACTTTGCCTAAAAATAGACAGAAAGCAGGTAATTTGCTTAGTCATGACGGATGCAGGCCTTTGCTACACCTTCTGCTAATGCTTCCCCCTGATTTGACCTTGTTCCTCGCTGCAGTGCTGTTGCTACAGTCGCTCCCGGCAACATCACGAGCCAAATGTCAGTCGCCACGCCATATGCACCTGCACCATTTAGCGTGAACCCTGTGCTCCGTAATGTGCGCAGGGATTTCACTTAAATAATGGGAAAAGGAAAAAGCACCTGGATGCTAATGCACTGGTTCATAATATAGGAAATGTATTATAGAAATGGAGGTAGAGCGATGGTGTGATAAGAAATATAAAGGGGAAGATGAATATTAGTGATATTTCATTTGGCTCAGCAATAGATTTGTTTTTCATGGAGTGTACAAGACAGGATTGTATAACAAATGAAAGAAAGTCTATTAAATAGAGATCGATATATATGGTGACCGATATCTCAGGCCGATATTTGATATTGATTATCGGCCATAAATCTCCAGCAGGTTTAGCGCATAGGCCCTTAATAATACATGTAAATTGGGGTTGTATTTGAAAAATGGTGATACAAAAGAAAAATAAAAAATAATAAAAGCCAGGCCTGGGTGACAGATACGTGTGTGATGTGTCAGAAACAGCCACTTCTGTTCACTACATGTAGCTTTAGAGATGAGTTTGGACATATTGTGTTGGACATATACGATATTGTATTGGTTTTATTGGAAAGCACTTTAGTCACCTTGAGTGTTGTAAAGGGCTCTATAAATACAGTTTGATTGAAATTTTGAATGATTTGATATTATTATATCATGTTATAATGCTGTCTATAGGCGGCACGGTGGCTCATAGCAAGAAGGTTACGGGTTCGATCCCCGGGTCGCCCGGGCCTTTCTGTGTGGAGTTTGCATGTTTCCTCCCCGTGTCTAGATGGGTTTCCTCCGGGTACTCCGGGTTGCCCCCATCAACCAAAAACAGTGAATAGTATACAATCAAGGACCGTCAAGGAATTCCTCCCTCCTGTGGGCTCACCACCTGCAGAGGGGTTCATAGGGGTCTGGGTCTGGTGCACAGAGTAATGGGCAGTGTGCTGCCCCCGCGACCCAGCCGGATTAAGCGGGAGAAAATGGATGGATGGTAATGCTGTCTACTCTACACGCTAGCATTTAGCTTTAACACAGTCACGTTTTTTTTTTTAAAGGGGCAGAATAAAATTATGCTGGGCGTGTGCGTGGAGCCCATAGACTAATGGACATAGCTAGCGCTAGCCGCCGGGTTCGAAATAGGAAGTTCGCATGCAGGCGCTTCTGACTCTGGCTTCCATTGACGTACATTGGAATATTGTCGCCCCTCTCTGTGTAACTGCTGCAGTGAGTCTCATCATTTTGGTCTTAAAATGTTCATATTAACTACATGATCCTGGTGTTTGTTTGTTTTTTCACTATTTTGGCTGTCAAAAATATTCTATTCATAACATAGAGCCTGTCTCCAAATTCACTCCTGTAACCACTAGCATTGCGAGTTTCATTTGAGTAGTGCTGAACCCTATGGGTGACGTCTCACTCACTTAGTCCACTTTTTTTATACAGTCTATGGTGGAGCCTCAATAAAATGCAAAATGCTGTTACCGTGGTTACTTGAGCCCTTGTGCGGTGTGATTAATCATACTGCTTACTGCAACACAAAAGGTATATCATTGGTGAGTGTGTGAAAAAGGCTCTTCAGATGTTTATAGCTGGTGTTTGGATGCTTAACTATTGAACAATATCAGTGGCAGCCATTATAATTATGGCTATTGGACAAATCCACAAAAAGTATATTTACTCCACAGGACTTGTACATAAACTCTTAAGCTGAACCTAACCCGCTGACCCTCACCAGTTTAAGCTGTTTTGAGCCACGAAATTATACTTATTGCAATCCTCCTATTGAAATCCTCCATTTTTGGCCTCTACAGCCAGAAATGCATGAACTATAAGAGAAGAGAAAGCTCCCAGTAAGCCTGTTGTTGTTGCTGCCAGCAGACAAAACCAAGCTAACTAAATTAAACTGCTTAGCAGATTTAACATTTAATTAGTCTGGTGTAGCCCCATCCATCCCACATAAAAAAGATACTGCAGTGGACAACAGTGTATATTCCTCTACCATCGCATTGAGCCATTGTGTTCTGGGGCCAAAAGAATTAATGTGTGCCTCAGTGAGCAGTGTTATTTATCAGGAGAGATAGTTTTCAGGCCTCCTTTGGGATAGACAGGATATACTCTCCCCCACTGAAGGGTACAGTGCCTTTTCCCCACACAGTCTGCCTCTTACATAAGGCTGAGATGAGCAAATGAAGTAGGTCTGGGACAAGAAATATATGGAGCACTGTGCAGGTGGGGAATAGAGAGAATTACATTGTATATAGTCAAGATGATGCCCAGTATGTCCATTTGGTAATGTGTAGAGTTACTGTGGTTTCAGGGATGTGGTATCAAGTCACATTTCCTCCAGTGAAATATTTCCTACCCTCATTCTACTGTTATACATTCCTCATATTATAAGAATTGCTTACTTAAACAGTTGAATTTCTTAGACATTTCTAGAATAATAGTGAAAATTGTGAATGTCCGTTTTTGTGTCCTTAGGCAAGACACTTCACTCATATTGCCTTGTAAGAAATTGGTGTGTGTATGAGTGTTGATGGTGTTCAGAGGGGCTAGTTCAGGCAGATGTGTTCTTGTTGCAGCTATCTGTAAGTGACAGACAGAATGTTACGTCATATGCAAAAGAAATGGGGAGGGGAGAGTTTTGACTGACACTTTTGACTGGATCACCCTGTCACTGTGAGAGATGCAGCTGGAGCAAACATTACATCAGGAAATGCCACTTAAATCCTGGTCTGATGTTCCACATGTGACTGTTCCTCTGAGCCTGCCCAGCCTATGGCAGTTTTACATCTTCTCGTGTCCTTTTCCTGAAGACCTAAAAAGAAGTTTGGGCAGAATTTTCATTTCCGCACTTCAAAGTGGATCATCATAAGCACAGAACCTGCCACTCAGAGCAGCCCTCACTACTGGCTTAAGCATGAAAGGAGGCAGTCTTTCCTCTCGCCTATTTTACTGTTATGTTGTGTACACATACGCATAATCCTATCTGAGGTGAGGGAAACTGACTGCTCCTCTCACTCCTCTCAGTGTTTAGTACAATTATAAGGACAAAGATAAGACCCTGTCCGTCCCATCCAGGCTCTATAATTAAATTAAATTATCTTTAATATTTGTTTAGTTAGACTAATAATAATACCTCTGTGAATCAGCCTGTCACGCTAGTGGTTTTGAGCTCTGCAGGAGAAAACACATGACTGCACTTGTGTTTATGCAGCGTTCTGCACTGATGTGTCCCCTGTCCATTTTGCCACCAGCTTGTTTGTTTACTTCCTGTATTGTAGCCCTTCAGTGAGTCTCTTTAACTGTACATGACAGTGTTATAGGTGGAATTATTGGAGCGGGCCTCTATGAGTGAGGCCGCAGGCCAAATGGAGAATAGAGCCGTGCTGAGAGATTGATGAAACTTTGCAGTTTGGAGAAAGTTGTGCCAGTCAAAAAGCACAGGACACTGTGGAAATGTAGAGATCATTAGGGCCTCCTTAATGATTTCAGCCTAACTCAGTTTACAGCTCACAGACATGGCCTTATTCTCATGCATAGGCGCTTCATTATCATTAAACAAGAGGTGTTTGCTCAAAGGAAAAACTTAATTATTAAACTGCGTAGATTTCAAACATGACCCCTAAACTTTTACATAATGATAATATATACTGCAGTACATGTTACATCTGTATTACTTGCGGCTCACTTTTCATTTGTGCCTTCTACTAATGATAAGGCACTTTCAGGGGTCAGTGAGATGACTACCCAGTGACTGTATTGATCCTAATGACTTTTGGCAGCAATCAATGACTTTCCAGAAAGTGCCAGTCTGTGCATGGTGCACTGGGTGGCTTCTGTTCCCCTCTAGGGCCTGCAGAATCAGTGAATACTAAAAACAACTTCACAACCAACATTAACATAAGAAAACGCTGATGTGAACGCTCCTTTAATCTGATGGCTTTGCACCCCACTGAGTTTGAGTTGTTTTGGCTTGCAAACTGCTTTTAAGGAGTTATTATGCAGAAGTTGGAGTACTTTGAAGTTTCACAAAAAAGCGTCTTGAAAACGTGGCAGTGATTTAAAGTTTGTCCTCGGAACTTGCTTATTGTTTTCTTGGAACAAAATAAAAAAAGAGATCTAAATTGATAACGTTTTTAGACCTTGTTACACACAGTGGTTCACACAGGAAGGAAGCTATTTGGAATTCACACCATGCAATCCATAACTACTTTTCATTCCAAACAAGACCCAGTGGAATTGGTTTGGGTGGCAGCCTCTCCAAACATGCTCTACAGAGATAAACGCCAGGTTGCCAGCTCCACTTTGCACATCTTTTCGCATACACGTATCGCCATTGTATACAAAACAATAGCTCTGCTCTCCCAATATGAAAAACACAATGCATTGGATCTGATGTGGAAACAAATGCTCTTAGGACTGTCACGTTAATTTCAATATTGACTTATCGTTCAGTACATGAAAGCTGGAACAATACAATACTATTTTGGGGCTCAGTGTTTATCATGAGTACATTTTCTTTGTAAAAGTGGAGAGATTTGGGGGTATTTTAGTTGTAACACAATAAGATTTAAGCTGAGAGCTGAATAACTAACTTCTATGGCTAATTGTTCATTTTGCTATATATTTGTTGCAGCTCAGAGGTTTTAATGATACTGTCTATTTAAAGGTGCACTACGTAACATTTCTCATGAAGGGTCCACCACCTGCTTGACTCCGTGGAAATGATATTGCTTTGTCTAGAATGTTATACAGTATAGATCGAAGCTATCTCTTACAAGGAAGACAAGCAGGTTACAGCACTACGCTATATTACAATTCAGATCTGTGGAGAGTTGCCCCTGTTCACAGAAGGAATTATTGTAATTTTGAGCAGTCAAAACACCTGTAATGAATAAATACTAGATGGATATGTTTAAAGTGGAACATGGAAAGGGAAAGCAATAACATCTCCATGGAGACAAGCAGAAAAGTCTCCGTGCACCTTTAATAATGGTTTACTGGGATTATTTTACATCATTGTTAATGCGTCAGAGGAATAAAGTAGTTTCAATATTATTATTATTGTGACAGGTCAAGATACACTGTCACAAACACGAGATGGGACAAGAGAAGTCACTGTAGCATACTCTGTTGACATCTGGTTTGATTGATACTGGCTTTTAGGTCAAGAGGAAAAACATGGCTGCAATATCGCCACGGAGACGCTATGATGGCAATTTGAGGAATAGTCCAATTTGGTCTGGAGACTCGCTGTGTCTTATTGGATTCCATTTTAGTTGATTAATGTGGTAGTTCTATCTCCAGTACACCCAGCTGCAGCTTACCCATTCAAAACGTAATTGTGTTTTTTATACACGCTATTAATTAAGATGTAAAAATTAAAGGCTTTACTTGTGAGATAAAAGGCCTACTTGCTGTTATCAATTAGGCGAAACGTAATGAATCAAACCCTTTCTGGTATTTGCCACTGGGAGACATTCATTATTTTTGCATTTTCGCCTATCTTCCCGGTGGAATTTGAGTAGCAACCCAGGTAAGTGATTGGCTTTTTGAATCCTCTTGCCCCCGTAGCCACAATCTTCACATTGACACACGCGTACAGCCTCAAATGCGCCTGTTTATCTCATGCAGTCATAATCGATCCTTCATATTTACGGTAACGCAATTAGCTAATGGAGCTAGCATGTAGGTGATGGGAGATTCAGAAGCACTCCCCAGTGGAGGTGATGATTGGGAAGGATGAATGGACACGAGGAGCTCTGCTGGCTGCTCCTGGCTCTTCCTCACTGCAGAGAGCTCCTTCCTGACTTAAATGTATCATTACAGTTGCAGTCCATGTCCTTTTGCTGGCTGTGCGGGTAATGGGGGCCGGTCTCACTGTGCCATCCTTCACCCGTCAATCAAAAGAATAGGAGGAGGCACTAGCCTCTGCAATACAATGATGATGCGCTGTCTATGGGAAAAGATTATGTTAAATTTGTTCCAAGGTTCTAGTCACGACTGCAGCGTTTAGTGACTTTGAAACTATATTTTTATTATGACATTGCCTTTTAGGGTTGTCACGAATATAAAAAGTCAGATTCTAATCTATACTAAAACCAGAATAGAAACTAGAGTATGAGTAAGTAAAAATGAAATGAAATGAAATGAAATGACAACATTTGACCTTTCTTAAACAGAGTAGTGTAGAGTAATCTTGAACATTATCAACACTCATATAGAACTACATGGTAACTTAAAGGTGCACTGCGTAACATTGTTTTGTCTAGAATGTTCCACAGTATAGATTAAACCTAACTACCATGAGGGAGACAAGCAGATTACAACACTACATTACAATTCAGATCTGTGGAGAGTTGTCCCTATTCACAGAAGAAACTTATCGTATTTTTAATTTTACCTGTAATGCATAAATGCTAGATGTATATGTCTAATGTCATACCATGGAACATTCCAGGCAAAGCAATAACATCTCCATGGAAACAAGTAGGTAGTCTAAGTGTTTCATCATCATTGTGGTATCAAAATTGATGCTGTGTATTGAGCCCACCTTGTGATGTCATGAAGTGGTAGTTTTCAATTTTTTCTGTAGAGACTGCCTGTTTCATGGCTGAAATTATCCAAAGGATTCTAGTGAAGGCGTATGGAGTTTAAAAACACAGTGGAACACTTCCTGCATCACATGACATCCCAGGGTGGAACAGAGTTTTTTTCTCCATTTTAGCTGCCTAAATATGTAGGATTTATGTGTTAAACATGTATGAATGATAAAACACAACTCCACGTATGTTTGTGATGAGGAAACATTATAACATATCTCTGAAAATAGAGTAATATGGGCCCTTTAAAATCGTGTTTGAAGTTTTAGTATCGTGACAGCTTTACTGCCTTTTTTCTTCTCTGGGGTCTGGCAGAAGCTGTGTTAGTGCGTTATCCCCATGGTGTACTTACTATACTCATACATCACATATCAAATGTATTGGAATAAAAATGTTAGCATGGCTTTTATAGGGCCTATGGCAAGTCAGAGTTAAACATCTGTATTTTGACTAAAGTGAAAGATCTGGCTTTAGAATAACCCTCAAGTGTTTGCATACAAGTGGAACAAAATGGTCCCGTTACAACCAAAAAGATGAATTCAAATATTGGCTTACTGAAATACATTTTATATTCCTTTTAAAGCAGCATGCTCTAAATAGATACAAGGTCATACTCTAAAACATTTATTTGTTTATTTCATTCATAAAATATGAAAAGCCATCAACAGTGTCATATCATTAAACATACAAGAAATGAATGAAAAGGAGCAGAAAGAAGAGCTGTCTTATGTTATCTGCCCCTTTTCCAGACAATACGTCAGCACTGATAGTTATTTAAAAATGACAACACATGGAGTCCGAGGAAATAAACCCTCAGCACACATATACACACACACATCCACACATGTACATATACACATACATACATCAGCAGTGATGTATGTACGTGTATACGCTCCATCCTTCAGTTCACAGAGAAGAGATGAGAGACATATACGATATTATATATAGACTATATTGAACCTTTTAAAGTTTCTCTTTGTGTATTAACATTAAAGCAAATATGCAAAATTTACTTTTCAGAGCTTTTAACCAAGTTATAGTAGTTTCCCTTTACTATTTACTCACGTGAAGTTGTATTTGGAGTGATTTGTGCAAGTTTGAGCACTCTTTAAGCACTTAATTTTCAAGACACCATTTTGCAGATGAATTTCCATTTTCACCACCACCTGTACATGCCCACTGCTCTGTACTTACTTTTTTCTCCAGTTGAATTTTATTAATCAGTGATACGCATACGATTCACATAGTAATTTTGGTACAATTGAGAAAAATAAAAAATCATTAGCTTGCTAGCGTGATGTGCAGCTATCCATCAGAGGTCTACAATAAATTCATGTCTCCTTGTAGTGATGACGTTCTCACAGCGTTTTACATAAATATTGTGCCAACATAATGATCCACGGGTGTCATAAATTCTAACTATATCGCAGACACAAGCACAATATCTTCTTTAAGGTTAGATACACTTTATTGTCCCACATAAGGCACATGGCACAACTCTTACCTTTTAGATATTCCATAGGTTAAGCGCCTTATTTGTCATCATAAGAGTTGTGCAATGAAATTTAGTATATACATAGAGCGAGGCTGAAGCTTTGCCCTGTGTTGGGGTCAACCAGGGTACCCAAAGAAAACTTCTAGCACTGAGACAATTACAGAAAGGCCTGGCAAAGCAGCATAGTCTAATGAGTTCTGTACATGAACTAACCCAGTTGTTGAGCTCCAGGCTACAGTTTAATCATCTTTCCTTGTTTCTTTTCTTTCGCCGCTATCACTTTAATCTGACCAGCAGCATTACTCTGTGTCCTACCCCAGTGAATGCATGACTTCTTCTTTTCTCTTCTGTTTTGTACGCTCCCAGAATGGCTGCTATACAAAGTGAGATGGCTCTGGGATAAGGGAGTCCGCTCACAAACCCCACCCCAGGTAGTTATGCTTGGCTGTGCGTTTGAAGGAAGAGGGGCAACAGGCAGAGCGTCCCCTCAGGGCCTATGGGACTATGTGTTCACAATACGTCTTTGGCAGTGGGAGTGCATGCATCTCACTGTTTCATGATAGACTCCATTCTCTGTGAGTCACTTCTCCTCGCACGCATTGTACCACCAATCTAAACACGCTTTTATGATGCAACAGACCATGTGTAAATGTACACATGGTCTGATGCAGTCATCATTGCCAGAATGTATGTGTGGACACTAAAGGTGCATTGTGAGATGTTATTTTGTCTAGAATGTGCCACAGTAGAGATTAAGCCTGTCCATCACCAGGAAGACAACTATAGACTACATTACAGGTCAGATCTGTGGAGAGGCAACCCTATTCACAGAGAGAATTATTGTACTTTTGAGCAATAGAAACACCCGTAATGAATAAATGTGTTTAATATCATATCATGGAACATTTCAGACAAGCTTTGCCTGAAGTAACATCTCCATGGAGACAAACAGGTGAAGGACCTTCCTCCAGAAAAGTTGCACAATGCATCTTTAAGCACTACAGTATTTTTAAAGGTGCACTGCATAACATTTCTAGTGGAGGGTCCGCCACCTACTTATCTCCATGAAAATGTTATTGCTTTGTCTAGAATGTTCCACAGTATAGATTAAACCTGTCTATCCCAAGGGAGACAAGCAGGTTACAGAATTAATCTACATTACAATTCAGATCTAGGGCGAGGGTCGTCCTTATTCAGAGAAGGAAGTACTGTATTTTTGAGCAGTAGAAACACCTGTAACGAATAAATGCTAGATGGATGTTTTAATGTCATACCATGGAACATTCCAGGGAAAGCAATAACATCTCCATGGAAACATGTAGATAGCGGACCCTCCACCAGAAAGGTTGCGCAGTGCACCTTTAAAGATAACACAACACAAAATAACCTAATGTGATTGGGGGAGAAAAAAAATCTACTAAAACACAACAGCTTATGGTTAGGAAAACTCTTTTGACACCCTGTATTTCCGTATTTTTTTGTTCAAATTACTTTTTTGTTTCAGATTTATCTCTGGACCCTGGTGGCTCTTTGGAGTTTTCTTGTTTTTAAGAAAGTCTTTCCTTGTCCCGTTACTCTAGATTTATGGGCCCATCCCTTTTATCGGCTAATATGAATCTCATTGGTATTTTTGTCGCTGCAGTTATCTGTCCCAGGCCTGCCGTCCAACCGGATAAGATTAAAGCATAGACTTTTACAGCGATTTTCTATGATAGATTGCTCTCAGACGTGTGGCACTTACCATTCTAACTGTGAATTTATCCACTTGATTTGATTCTCGGCACGACGCACTTTTAATACTCGCAATCCCATGGTGCACTTGGTGACTTAGTGAGAACCAAGCGTTGTCCGGCCAGAGCCTGACTGATGGCTCACTGCTGCTGATGTCAGCTCATGCATTCCACATCGCACTCACACTGGGTTTGGACTGAATCTTTTAAAGGTCCCGTATTACACAAAACTGACTCTTGTGAGCTTTAAGTCATGTTATAATGTTACTTCATCAAAAACATACCTGAGTTGTGTTTTGTCTCATTCACACGTGTTTGAGTAATCCTGCATTATTAGTCTGTCTACATCTCCAAAGCTCAAAATGTTCTGTTCCTTGTGATGTCAAGAAGTGGTAGTTTTCAAGTTAAGCTGGCTTTTACCATTAGTTCAGTAGAGATTGTCAATTCCAGAGCTGAAATCATCCAAATGATTCAAGTGAGCGTGTATGGAGTTTAAAAACACAGTGGAGCACTTCCTGTATTACCACAAGACACAACTCCAGGTATGTGATGAGGAAACATTATAACATAGATCAGAATATAGCGTAATATTGGCCCTTTAATGGAAGCAGTCCATCCCCTGGACAAAACAGCCCCTCAATTCTCCATTTTCTTTCTTTCTATTTTTTACTGTGCCTCTTAAAAGAAATCACTGATCCATTGTTATATCAGTGACAAGGTCTGGCTTCATGCTCCACTGGCTGAAACTATGTGAGACCACGTTGTGTTTTTGATTCCTCATACACCGCGGCTTCACTATATATGTTCTGTGGAGTGTTAACATGAGGCATTTGGTGTGAAGGACAGGACATATGTTACAGATCACTGAAGTGGAAGGGACACCGACCTATAATATTGTTTTATTGTATTCCCTTAGAATTGGATGCATTTATTTAAGAACTGACCTTGGAGTTGTGCTCTTCAGCGTGGCTCAGGGTTGTGCTGGATTTAGGGTAAGGCTGTTGTCACGGTAACAGATTCTAGTTACTTTCATGGCAGTCGTCTTCAATAATAAAGCATCGGAAAAATAGAAAGAGGAAGCCTACAATTTGCTGTTACTGATACTTGCCGCTGATGTCATCAATATTCCCTGGGGGGTGTGATGCTAACTGGAGGCACTGCTCTGTCGGAAGCGCTGTTGCTCAAGTTATACTTTAATCTAAGCTTTGTTTCTCACAATTTGGCCTGAAAGCGCTGACTTGGTTGGAACTACAATAGGCAAGATGACTTACAAGTCTCTTACACAAGCTAGCTAGCGTTAGCCAACAGTTTTTCAGTTAGTCACGCTCACCTTATGTTGAAAATCAAACACCTAAACAGGCCCCTGAAAATTAAATCCATTTTGTATTTTTTTCTTGAGTTTTCAGACTATCTTAAAACATTTTTGTCTGTGTTTTCTAATGTGTGCATTATGTCACCATGGTAACTGATGAACATTCCGCCAGTAGAGATGCATGTACAACACCTTCAGCGTGATGTCACTGCAAAGTATCAAAACTACGACGGAAAATCTAAAATCTTACAATGTACTCGCTTAGAGGATAGTGTGTTATTAACTATTTTGGAATGGTTTCTGAAAAAATACATTGAGTAGATATTCAACCCAAATCTACGATGCAGTGTGCATATAAATTAAAGGTGATAATAAAAGTAGACTCACATTTTCTCAGTTTTTCTTTCCTTCCTATGGGGTTGGAGTTATTCATTCATGTATTCAGTTTCTACATACTGGGCCTTATCCTGGTAATGCACAGGTGAAGATGACTGCTGACTTGACAAAAGGGATTTTCCTGCGCTCTGGGACAGTGCACCTCTCACTCTGAGCTGGTTAGAAATAGGATTAAAGTGAATTTTTCCGGTCAATAGTGATGAGGAGTTTGATATATAGGTTAATATACAGTAGACGTCAGCTTAGACCAAGCGTATTGGCCTTAGCGAGCATTTGGCGAGGTGTAGATCCAGTATTAAATGTATTTTAAGACTCATAGTAGAAAACTGGGGCAATTTCCATATTGTGGGGAGGTATTTTATCATCACACCACTGTAGCCAGGTGCTGTATGTCATGTTATATTTTACCTCAATGAAAAATAATGAGCACGAGCTTGTATTTTAGTGTATGGATGGGCTCTAAAAACTGTAAATAATGTCAGAAATGCAGCAAAAACTACACACATCAAGGTGGCAGTATAAATCAAATTGTTTACCATATAGCCTTCTGAATTTTTATTTTTTTAGCATCACTTTTTTGGTTGGGTTTACGATCCTCCGCTTGTTCTTTTTTTTATCATTAAATTTATTGCATATATGCATACAAATTATTATACACATACATACAAGAAAGCAGATAAAAAATATACACAAAAATGACAAGAAACAGGGGTAATTAAATGATTCAGACCGATAATTTAAGTTAGTTATAAATTGATTACATATAATTAGCTTGTTTAATTTAAAGATTTTTCTGTTTTATTTGTTCTATTTTATATTGCAGTTGAATGGAAAGATATATAGATATATATGTTTTTTTATTGACATTGGTACTTTGCAGTGACATCACATTATGGGTATTCTACATGTATGTGGATTGGTGGGATCTTTAGAGGTTGCCATGGTGACACAATGCACACATTAGCAAATACAGCCAAAAATGTTTTAAGACAAAAAATGTAACATGGATTTTAACAGCACATTTTCAGTAGCCTGTGGTCAATACGAGCGTTCATGGTCCTGTTTAGATGTTTCATTTTCAACAAAAAGGTGAGAGTGGCTAAATGAACAACTGTTGGCTAATGGTAGCTAGCATGTGACTGAAATGCTATGTCTGAGCGATGTGTAACAACACAACTCATCTCACCTGTTGTAGTTCCAGCTAAGTCAGCTCTTTCTGGTCAGATTGTATTTAAAAAAAAAACAAACAAAAAAACAATTAGATTAAATCTAATTTGAGTAACAGAGCTTCAGACAGAGCAGAGCCTATAGTTAGCATCACACCCCCAGGGAATGTTGATGTCATCAGCTGCAAAGTATAAATGAATACAAAATATTAAACCAGTTAACCACAATACTATAATTTGGTCTTAAAGGTGCATTGTGTCACTTTTCTGGTGGTCCATCAAATGTTTTTCTCCATGGTGATGTTATTGTTTTATCTGGAATGTTACACAGTATGGCATTAAACCTTTCTATCTTCTTGGAAACCAAACTAGACCAAGTTACAGGCCAGATCTGTAGAGAAGCGACCCTGCTCACAGTCAGAATGCCTGTTTTTCTAGGTAAGATAAAAAAAAAAAAAACACCCCTGTAATTAAATAAATGTAAGTTAGAACTGTTTAATGTCATACTGTGGAACATTCCAGGCAGAGGAATGGCATCGCCATAGAAATAGGCAGGTGATGGACAACAAAAAAGTTGCACAGTGCACCTTTTAAAGCCATTGTTCATGATAATAGATAGCTTTGTGTATCTGCAGCTCCACACTAAACTTTGACCATAAAAAAGTTCACTTTGTTGACGTGACCCTAAAACTGGAGTTGGTAAATGCCGGTCAAACAGCCCTATTAAGATGTAAGTTGTTTGGTTCCTATACAAAAACAGCTTTTTTCCCCTTCATCTTAAACAGTCCACATCTTCCCTTGGCCAAGTACTTGTATTATCTATTGTTTCACTGCAGATAGATGAATAAATATTTCTTCTTCTTCCGTTGCTTTAATTGGACTATTTGTGTTTGGATTCAGCGTAGCAGCAATGGCACTACAGTTCTATAATTATTGTGAGGAAACCTACAATTTTGTCTGCCAATTATTAGAATACTAACTTCTATTTCAGTCCTTATAAAATGTGTCTGCTGATTACACGTTGCATCAGGAAAAAAAGTTCAAGCTCAGACCTCTCACTGAAGAAGCTTATAGGCTACCTGTATCCATGACAACGCAGAAGGCAGAGTGGTGCATGAGATAAAGGGGGAAACAGACCATATTTGTTTTGTTGCCTCCACACTGCATTAGGAGAGTTGAAAGTGTCTACCCAGAATGCACCGGGAGAGCTCGCTTGCACAACTCACTTCAGTTTCCCTTTTTACATGGTGACATTTCATGAAACATCAGACATCACAAAGGCACTTCTGTTCCATCTCTTCTGCTTCCTTTAGGTTCAAATGTTACACAATCTTTGACGTACTCCTTTTTATTTATTCTGCTAAAATTACAACCTCCAGAAAAAATGTTTGTTCTTTTACTCTCTGGCTTTTAAACAACCGTGTGAGTCGTGTGGTTCTCTGTGTTTTTTTATTTATTTATTTATTTCAGTTTTCATATTTTATTGTTTTTATTTAGTTTTTGCTGTTTTATGGGTTTGCTTTTATTTGAGCATTTATACCCTCTGTTAAATACCTTTTGTTGTTTTTAATGTTATCTTTATATATGCAGCACTTTATTCTTTATAAAATATGATATAGAAATAAAGTGAATTTGGATTTAAAGTTGAAATGTATTGAGCAGATTTACCATAATGGGTCCTTACATATGCGGCCAAAATTACCTTAAATCCAGCTGAGTTGTGACATTCTCTGTATATAGTTAACATATTTTAGTGAAAAACAACAAATGCTTTACACCTATGCTTAATTTAGGCAAACTTTCAGTACTGCCAAGAAAATGAATGTTGAAAATGAAATAAGAATATAGTGACATTCTAAAATGTATAAATACTGTATTTTTATGCTAATTTTGGTTTCCACAAAATTAGTTGTAACTGTAAAAGAATATATATTAATTAGGGTTGTCAAAAATATTGAAGATCGTATACTAATTGATACTAAAACTAGTATCAAAACTAGATACTTCTTTGAGCAGGTATCGATAGATAAAATAGATAAAAGTCACATTCACTGGACAGAAATGAACCTTTCCTGAATGATCTTGAGCTGCATCAGAACAAGTATAAGAGCACATAGACTAGTATACACCTATGGGCCACTATGGAAACTGCCTGGACAACTGAGGGAGTAGACCACATGGCAATATAAATATAAGAAATATAAGAAAGTATGATGATTTAATGTTGAAAATCACACTCGGTCTAAGGAAAGTGTTAATTATCGCAGTAGTATTGGAATTGAGTATCAAGTCCATTCCTTAGTATAGAAATAGAGTTTGAAATTTTAGTATCATGACATTACTCATATTATTATTGTTTCAACTTAAATGACATTATACATTATCAGCATAACTTGGTCACACTGATGTTATTGCAATAAACAATGGCAGATTTAATTTCCAGACACTGTTGGCTAATTGATTTATCAGTAACCACACTGGCCACCCGTCACACAGTGTGACGCTAACTCTGAAGAGCACAGGCACAAAGGCTCACTAGTGTTTGCCAGTCTGCCCCAGTGTTTATATAATGATCAAAAGTCAGGCTCCAAATTAAATGTGAAACGCCTGACACTGCCTCTGACATGATCTTTTTATTAACATGTAATTATACCCCTGGAGTTGTCAGGAAGTCTCCCAGCTGTTCCAGTCTGCTTCATCCCCTTCCTCCAACATCATTCCCTCAAAGTGAATCCGGACGCTGTCAATTCTCCCTGGACGATTCTGATACTGTTTCCACCTCCCTTGAGCTCATTTGCCAGCAATTCCTCTTCCATCTTTCAAACTGTTTTCACAAGACAGGATCAGGCCAATTCGACTGCACAACACATTAGGTCCAAGAATTGAACACATGGTGACCTCGGAACAACGAATGGTCAAGCTCTCTCTTCAGATTTCTTTCTCCTTTTTTTTTTTTTTTTTAGCCATCTGGTGTAAGCTAGCTGCACAATCACCACATTCATAATAATATCAATCAGACCCAATCAGAGTAGTTCCCTTTGATGGTGCATGCTAATGTAAGCTTCCATTAGAACTAGAGGATTTTGTCTCCAGCGCTGTGATTGCCATGAGCCAGTTAACCTGCCTTGTATCTCAGTAGGGGATGTGTCTTGATTTGCTTGTTGCCGTGAAATGCCCTGATAACTTCAGAGTGAATAAGTCGACTAAAAGTGGCCGGAGTGAGCTGTGGCTGGGCTCAGTGCCAGTGTGTATTTGGACTGGGAAGTACTTTCTTTCTTTGCCAATCCGTGTTCTGGCAGTACTCGTATTCACAACTTTGGCCCATGGAGCGCGGACACTGAAGCTGGCATTCACAGAAGGTATTACACCCGAGGGAGTAGGGCTTTCTCATGCTTTGCCAGGTTCAAACCATTAAACCTTGCTTATTTCTGAATCAGTGCTCACTTTTGACTGTGGAAAAGTCAGTGGTATTGAAGGAAGCAGCAATTTGACCATTTTTGTCTATATGTGGGGAATGACAACGGGATCTGTTGTCTCAGGCCCAAGAATTGGAATCTCTGCCTATTAATTAATATTAGAAGGGGGGCTCATGTGAGTCTTCTTGCCCTGGGTCCTCAGATCTCTGCAGACGGGCCTGTATATGCATATAATTTGTCTGGTACCTATGATGAAAAACTGTATGAAAAACTGTTGGCTTATGCTAGCTAGCTTGTGACTGTAATTGTATGTGTGAGAGACATTTAAGAAAACAAATCATCTCACCTTTTGTAGTTCGATTTACGTCAGCTCTTTTCAGTCAGACTGTGTTAAAATAAAGCTCAGATTAAAGTCTAATTTGAGTAACAGCTTCAGACAGGGCAGTGCTTAATTAAATCAATTAGTACAAAATATGAAACCAGTTAACCATAATTTGGGCTTGAAGCTATTATTCATGATAATAGTTAGCTTTGTACAGCTGCAGCCCCACACTAAACATAGCCGTAAAAACACTTGTTGATGTGATCCTAAGATTGGAGAGAGAGGAGCTCTCTCATGGTTTGCCAGGTTCCAAACATTAAACCTTGCTCATTTCTTAGCCAGTTCTCACCTTTTAGCGGTTTCAAGAAAACAGCTAATTTTTATTTAATAGAGATTGACAGTTCCAGGGGTGAAATTGTCCAAATGATTGTAGTGAAGATGTTTGGAGTTTAAAAACACAGTGGAGCACTTCCAATATTAGCACATGACATTACAAGGTGGAATTACAAGGAGTGTTTTCTGTTTGAGAGAGGAACTCAGCCTAAATATGCAGTGTTTGTGTGTTAAACATGAATGAAACAAAACACAGCTCCTGTTTGTGATGAGGAAACATTATAACATAGATCAGAGTGTAATATGGGCCCTTTAATCCTTGCTTATTTCTTAGTCAGTTCTCACTTTTGACTGTGAAAATGTCAGTGGTATTGACAGAAGCAGCAATATGCATATAGTTTGTCTGGGACTTGTCAAGAAACATTTGCTTTTCAAGAATGGAGAACTACAGATCAGCTGAAACTGCTCTAGAGACAGTTTTCTTTGGATTCCATGACACATTTTTTCACTAGGATTATCTTTTTCATATCTTCATGCCAATAGTCCTCTTTTTCAGAAAATATATTAAATTGTTGTTCATTAACTGTTTGTATGATGATTTGGTGTATGTTCATCTCTTTAAAAGTCCAAAATTGACTCTTAGAATAGTTAGAATATAATCTTAGAATTAACTCTTCAAAAACATACCTGGATTTGTGTTTTGTTTACTTCACACATGTTTGAGTAACCCTTTATTATTAGTCTGTCTACATCTCCAAAGCTCAAAATGCTCTGTTCCACCTTGTGATGTCATGAAGCTGTAGTTTTCAAGTCAACAGCTCCTTTTACCTTTAGTTCACTAGCTATCTTTTAAGTTTAGTTCAGTAGAGATTGGCAATTCCAAGGCTGAAATGATCCTAGTGAAGTGATTCTAGTGAAGTCGTATGGAAAACACAGTGGAGCACTTCCTGTATTACCACATGACATCACAAGGTGGAACAGAGCATTTTCTGTTTGAGAGAAGAACTGTGTGAATAAAACAAAACACAACTCCAGGTCTGTTTATGATGAGGAAACATCATTATAACATAGATCAGAAAACAGCGTCATATGGTTCCTTTAAATTTAAGCAAAACCAATTAACTTAAGTGTCCATTAGCCCTTTTGCTTCCCCTCCTAACTATGCACTTCTATACTAACAGTTAACTGTGAAACTATTATCTTTGACAAAACCCAACTCTCAATTACAATTGTGCCATTGTAGCAGTTCCACTTAGAGAATATAATCCTCTTCTTCCTACACTTGAATGATAACCAATAGCCTATTCACTGGTTTTTATGCATACAGGCTCGGTTGAGTTAAGTTGTTTTGGTGCGTTTGCTAATTGAGCTGAGAAAAGAAGAGAAAAGAATTGAGAAAACAGAGCAGAATTGTGGTGAGATGCTTTACAGCTGTCAAACAGGTAGCTGCCCTCACAATGACACATCTGGCTCTTCCAACTGGGTGAGCTGAAAAAGTGCCAACTACCACTGAGCCTCCTCCTTCTTCATATTCTCTCATCAAAAATATGCCTTTTCTGAATCCTTCTTGCACATTCACTATTCAGAACCTCCTTCTCGGTTAGGTATACAAGGCTACATGTTTGTCCCACTCCCCCTGCACAGCAAAAAAGAAAAGCAAGCAAAAAAAGTGAGACAAAGCGTTAAAATGAAACTGAAACTAACTATTGAATATGATGTTTTTGGCTTATATTGCATTTTCCAAATAACACAGGTGACATGGTGATCTAAATGTTACATGTTAGCAATTAATACCCGTATAAGATTTTGCTTAAAGGTGCACTGTGTAACTTTTCTGGTGGAGGGTCTGCCAACTGCTTGTTTCTATGGAGATGTCTTTGCATTGCCTGGAATTTTCTACAGCACAGCATTAAACTTATTAATTATCAAAGAAACAAACAAGTAGTCAAGGTCAAATTACTTGCCTGACGTTAGAGTGGGAAGAATTTCCTCTCGAAAATTCTCTTAACATTCAGAATAAAATATATAACTTCTTTTACCTGAAATAAGTCATTATTTTGCTTTGATGGTTGATTCTGTAAAAATCTGCACTTTTTTCTGTCCTTTATGTAGATTTTTCTCCTTTTTTATGTTCTCAAGATGTTCTTGTAATCCCTCAGTCGTTTAGTTAGGATCCATCGCAAAGGAGGAATTCAATTCTGTCAACTGGACAGAAGTTTTTGGATCGAATACGTTTTGCAGCTCATCCAAGCTTCTTCTTTTTATTTAGGAGCCATGTTTGTTGTTGACACAAATGCACCATGCCTCTCTCTGATTGGATCCACTCGTCTTTGTAAAGTTTTCAAAGCGCATGGTTCTGGCTGGCCAGGTAAACAAATTACAGGTCAAATCTGTGGAGCTTTACAACTGCCAAACAGATAGCTGCCCTCACAATGACACATCTGGCTCCTCCAACTGGGTGCACTGAAGAACTGCCAACTACCACCTCTCCTCCTCCTCTTCCTTCTCTCTCTCTTTCACACTGCAGTAAGAGACAGGTGACTTCCTTTCTTGGGTCGAAATCATGCCCAGTGCCCTTTGTGGATATTCATGCGGCAAGAGTGACAGACTGCCTTTCCCCTGAGGAACCACAGCTCAGGTCTTGTCACCGGTGTGGACAAAGAAGGTCCCTATAGCCCTCTGAAATTAATAAGAGCTGAGAGGCAGTCTACACTTCTGCCATAGTGGACTTATTCAGACTGACAGAACCTGTGACTTGTCCAAACTTAGTTCTGACCAGGACCGGACTTGAGAAACTGCCAGTTCCCATCAAGTTCTTGCTACTTTTTCCTTGACCTGATTTGGGAAAGTGAGTCCAAGATGACTTTGACAAACTTTGGTATCATTGCAGCTTTTTTGCTTGATGCAAAACAATCTGTTCTTTTAACTGTTTCTTAAAGTGGTCAAGTGAGTACAAAATTACAAGTCTAATTAAAGGTCCTGTATTACGCAAAATTGACTCTTGTGAGCTTTAAGCCATGCTGGAATGTTGTTACCTCACCAAAAAGATACTTGGATTTGTGTTTTGCTTCATTCACCACACTGTGAACCATTCCAGACAAAGCAATAACTTCTCCATGGAGAAAAGCATTTGACAGACCCTCCACCAGAAAAGTTACACAGTGCCCATTTAATATAATAGTTTTCAAGACGAGACATTATTTCTATTATTACATTTGTTCATTAACTTTTTTTGTTTGGCAATACACTATTTTAATATTTATGAACCAGTTCCAGCTATGCTCCAAGTGTGCGCTCTGTAATCACTGCATCTAACTCTTGTTCACTGATCTGTATAGAGACAAATATGTGATGAGCGCAGCCTACAGCTGATTGTTTGGTACGCCTCACTAAATCATATTTAAACATCTGACTTCAACCCGGGGCCAAGCACTGATGCAAAAACTGCTCTGAAAGTTAAAGGTGGCAAAGTCAGCCAACAACACTCAACACCCACTGTTTTTGCTGCAGAGTTTAAAGTTAAAGGTGAACCATGTAACTTCTGAGGTGGAGGGTGTTCTATTTTTTTTGCATCGAATGTTCCTCAGTAGGGCATTAAACATATCTGCCTTGCTTTTATTCAATTACAGGTGTTTTTAAGCTCAGAAATACCTTGAAAAACATTAATTCTTATCATGTGCAGGCTTGCTTCTTCATAGCTCTGATCATTAACTTGTCTTCATTGTGATTACCAAATTTATTTCCTTACTGTGAAATAACTGTAATAACAGTAATATCTCCATAGAGACAAGCAGGTGGCAGACCCTCCTCTCAAAAAGTTACACAGTGCACCTTTACAGGAAGTTCTCCAGTATGTTTTTTAATCTCCATACACCTTCACTAGAATCATTTGGATAATTTCTGCCCTGGAATTGCCAATCTCTACTGAACTAAAGGTAAAAGGAGCTGTTAACTTGAAAGCTACCACTTCATGACATCACAAGGTGGAACAGAGCATTTTGAGCTTTGAGCTATGTAGACAGACTAATAATACAGAATTACTCAAATATGTGTGAATAAAACAAACCACAACTCCAGATATGTTTTGAGGAGGTAACAACATTATAGTATGGCTTAAATTATGTAATCTGGGAGCTTTAATGTAAGATATGTTTTATGGCATACTGCGGAACATTCCAGGCATAGCAATAATATCTCCATTGAGAAAATCAGGTGGCTGACCCTCTACCTCTACGTTTCTTCACAAAATGAATTAATAACAGACTCAGACTTTAAGCCACAGTCAAGTGCTTCATATGTAGTACTATACAAACTGCCTACTTGAATTTTGTATTTTTATTTTTATTTTTTATCTTGTTTCCACTCCACAACCCCTTCCAAATGAGTTCATTCCATTTTTAGTTTCAGAGCCTGGTGAGCAGTAGCATTTAATTAGCATCAACAGACTCAGGCCCATGCAGTATCTATGAGGCTTGACATTTGTGGCGAGACATGGCCCCCTGGATGAACCTGTGGTTTTGGGCATGGACCGTATGAGGGAGATAGGGAGATTAGACGCCATTACTCACCATCTTATAAAAACTTACCCAGCTGTATCCAAAGCCTGAAGATGGTCCCATTTTTGTGTGATAGGTTCATACTTTAGGCTCTCCTCTCCTGGTGAAAAATGCCACAATGATTCACCGATAGTTATTTGGTGCACCAGGCCAAAATACTATATCCTCTTTACAAATATATTTGCCAGTGATATTCTCATTGTTATGATATTTCTGTCTTTTTGTTTTCTTTTATTATTATTATCATTTATTTTATTTTATTTTGTTTCTCTCTTATTTGCCTTTTCATTTAGGTTCTGTCATGTTTTCTAGGACAGATAAGATGTACTACCATAATTTAAATGTATGTAGATATTTTTTCTCTTTTTTTATGTATTTTATTTTGCCTATATTCTCTACCCCTTAAAATTATGCTTAGGAATTTAAATCAAAACGTCTAACACTAAATAAAATTAAAATTAATAATACAAAATTGTTAAATGAACATGACAATAAAAAATATACAAAGTAATTTTAAATAATGAATATTTAATCAATTATATAAAATTTGCAAAATAAAATAAAAAGGAAGGAAAGACAAAAAAATGAGGCATGATTAAAACAATTAAAAGGGAGCCAAGAAATTATAGGTAAAATAAAAACATTTTGAAAAAAAAAACATTATTTATAGGCATGTGAAGTGGAAATATGAAAACACGCACAGTGCCCATACTTAAGTACACTTGTAAATTCATACACACTGGGTCACTTTAAGGTAATGTATAACACAAAATTGACTCTTGTGACCTTTAAGTCATGTTATAATGTTGTTTCCTCCTCAAAAACAGACCTGGAGTTGTGTTTTGTTTCATTCACACGTTTGACTAAATCCTTTATTATTAGTCTGTCTGCATCTCCAAAGCTCAAAATCCTTTGTTCCACTTGTGATGTCATGAAGCGGTAGTTTTCAAGTTAACAGCCATCTTTTCTTCGGTTAAGATCGGCAATTCCAGGGCTGAAATGATCCAGATGATTCCAGTGAAGGTGTATGGAGTTTAAAAACACAGTGGAGCACTTCCTGTATTACCTTATGACATCACAAGGTGGAACAGAGTTTTTTCTGATTGAGAGAAGAACTCAGCCTAAACAAGCAGGTCTGTGTGTGAAATGTGTGAATGAAACAAAACACAGCTCCAGGTATGTTTGTGATGAGGAAACAACATTATAACATAGATCAGAAAATAGCGTAATATGGACCATTTAAGAAACAATTTAAAAAAAAATGACAACAAAAATATATATATCTACCATAGCAATCCTTACAGTCTGAAATCAAAATGCAGTATATGTTGTCACACCACAAAATCAACAATGTGCTGAGGTAAAGCTGGAGCGGGCTGTATTGGAATTGGCAGGAGAGATGGCTTAGGGCCAGTGGGTAGTGTTTCACCACATCTAATCTCAGGTGGAAAAAATCACAAGTCTGGAGCCCTCAAGCTTTGCCCTGGCCGGTATCGCCTCGCTGCCCACATACTCCACAATCTGCAAACGGCACATCTAAAAACTGTTATTTTCCGATACGGTGGGGACTCCGTGTAGTGGGACTGGAGCTTACTGTTAGAAGGGCGCAGTGACAAAAAAGGTGTGAAGTTTGACAGGAATGAGAAAGAGGTGCGTTGTATGGATATGAAGTATAATCGATTTTAACATTTAGAGGATATGAATGACCTTTATATCACGATCAGACAAGGTTCCCTAAAGGCCCTTTAAAATTCTATGTCATCAAAATTTTGGAATGGAGGCAGCTGGAGGCAAAGTGAAGCTGACATAATATATTTTCAATGATTAGCTGATTTAGCATATGTAAATGCTAATGGTTTTACGACATTATAACAAAAAATAAACAACAATTTTGGATTTACAAGATGCACATATTAGTTGGCTTGCTTCTCTGTTAAGAAGGATGGGAAAATATAGTTTTGTAACCTCAAAATCGTATTTGAGCTTCACAAAAAGTATAATTTATGATGAAATGTGTAATATATTTGTATGAAATGAGAAAATGTAGTGAGCTCAACATTTCTGTTAGGATTTGTCCAGTAAAACCTAAAAATCTGGATTTTTCCTTTGTCATAAATGCTTCATGTCTGTGATGACCTCTTCAGAAACATACCTGAAGTTATGTTTTGTTCTTTTCTCACATGATTGTGTAAAATCCTCTGTTCTACCTTGTGATGTCATGAGGCGGTAGTTTTCAAATTAACCTTTTACCTTTAGTTCAGTAGAGATGGGTAATTCCAAGGCTGAAATGATCCAAATGATTCTAATGAAGGTGTATGGAGTTTAAAAACACAGTAGAGCACCTCCCATATTACCACATGACATCACAAGGTAGAACAAAGTATTTTCTGTTTGAGAAAAGAACACAGCCTAAATATGCAGCGTTTAAGTGCGTTAAAAACACAACTCCAGGCATGTTTTTGATGAGAATAACATTATAACATAAATCAGAAAACAGTGTAATATGGGCCCTTTAAAATAACCCGTTTCTCATCTACAAATGGTAAATCCAAATTCTCTGTCAATATAAACTATTTTATGCTCACTTTGTGTTGCATTTATTATTATTGACTTCTGTTTGGTCTGTTGGGTTTTAGGCCTGTAGTCACCACGATGATTGATCAACTTTAGTCTAACAATATTTTAAAAGTGCATTGTGTAACATTTTTAGTGGAGGCTTCGTCAAATGCTTTTCTCCATGGAGATGTTATTGCTTTGTCTGGAATGTTTCACAGTATGGTATTAAACAGTTACAGGTCAGATCTGTGGAAAGGCAACCCCGCTCACAGTCAGAATGCCTGTTTTTCTAGGTATTTTTTGAGCAATAAAACCACCTGTAATTGAATAGATGTAAGGGAGAGCTGTTTAATGTCATACAGTGGAACATTCCAGACAGAACAATTACATATCCATGGAAACAAGCAGTTGACGGACCCCCAACCAAAAAGTTACACAGTGCACCTTTAATTAGTTGACTTACTGGGATTTATTTAAACAGCATCTCCCATTCTACATATGAAGACAGTTTATAAGTATGTATATTCTCTGTATGCATAGTTGTTATTGCATTTGGTAAGTGCAGTATTGGGTCAAACCATACAGGTTCTGAATCATTTGAATTATTTTGAGAATAATAGAAAATCAACCAAAAAACAAACATATTTACCCCTATTCTCTTTCCTCATTCCCAGGGCAGAAAATCATCTTCACATTGTATTTTCTGGGGTGTTTTAAGGTCAGGATTGTGTTACTTGGAGTGGAAAGCAGCAAGATCTGACATTAAGAGTACTACATTGTCTTAGGGTAAGATTTTTCATGGCCAAGTCATAAATCTAAGATGCTCCCAAATCAAAGTGACATGACTAGAGTTCAAAAACGATATCTTAAAGGGCTCATATTTTGCCATTTTCTGATCTGTGTTATAATGTTGTTAATCAGAAACATACCTGGAGTTTTGTTTTGTTTCATTCACACATGTTAAAGACAAACCCTGCATCTTTAGGCTGAATTCTTCTCTCAAACAGAAAGCACTGTTCCACCTTCTGATGTGGTAATACAGGAAGTGCTTCAGTGTGTGTGCTTCCATTCACCTTCACCAGAATTATTTGGATTTGCATCTGCTGAACTAAATGTAAAAAGGAGCTTAACTTGAAAACTACAACTACATGACATCACAATTTGGAACAGAGCATTTTGAGCTTTGCAGATGTAAACAGACTAATAAAAGGATTACTCAAACGTGTCAGTGAAAAGAAACACAACTCCACGTATGCTTTGAGGAGGTAACAACATTATAACATGAATAAAAGCTCACAAGAGTCAATTTTGCGTAATATAAGACCTTTAAAGACTAGGATTTCAGATTGTTTTTGCTAGCTTTGAAACACATTGTTATTGTGGGCATGGGTAAGCTGCTGATGGACAAGGCAAGATTGGATGATACCATTTTGTGTGCCATCTTACACTGCACGTTGGCGCTCCACCCTCAGGACATGGAGCAGATGTATTCTCCACAATCATCCCAAAGCATTTGAATAGCTCCTCTTGACTTTTGGAGAGCTGAAAACTACCCCCCACCTCCAGTCTAGCGGAGGAAGGAAGGGACCTGCTCGGATGGTAGTGAGTCTCCAATTGGCCTGGCAGCCTTCCTGTTACCTCGTGTACTTTGTTGCTATGGTTGCGGCTGGTGTTTCTCTGCACTGTTGGCGAGCTCCATCTGTCTTGGGTGTCAGCTGGGTGGAAAAAGCTGTGATTCTACTCATTTTCTCAGCAGGGGGGTCGCATCCATCCTGCTGCCATTCCTCAGTCAATATCAGTCAGGCTTTGGGCACAGATGAACTACTGTCTGCATGGTGAGCGAGACAGATGTTTTTGGACTGGCCACTTTTGCTCAATGTAGAAGCAGATGGGGGTAAACAGAAGCTACGTTATTGTGTTTCAGTTATACTTTTTTCTAAACTTTATGAATGTTGGACGACAGAACATTAAAGGTGCATTGTGTAAATTGTCTGTTAGAAGTCCGTCACCTGCTGTCTCTGTGGAGATGTACTAGAATGTTCCACAGTATGCCCATAGACTTATGAATCACCATGGAGACTTGCAAGCCAAATTGCAGGTTAGATTTGATAGACAGTAAGAATGATTTTTTTTTTTCCAAGATATTTTTGAGCAATAAATAACACCTGCATTTGAATAAATGCAAGACAGATTAGTTACCATAATACCATACTGTGGGCAATTTACACTAAACCATTAACATCTCCATGGAGACAAACAGGTTGCAGACTCTCTCCACAAAAGTTACACAATGCACCTTTAAGGTTGCAACTAATGATTATTTTAATAATTGATGATTATTCTTTTGATTAGTTGATTAGTTGATTAGTTGATTAGTTGATTAGTTGAAAGTCCTGTGAATATGAGATTTTTACACAATTCGACCCAGATAAAGCTAAAGTGAAACCATGTGAGGACATCCTGATGCCGTTTATTGACAGACAAGAATGTTTTGATGTTTTTTCATCAAAAACACTAAATTTACATATTTCCTGTCATTTTGATGTAATAAATCTAGTACACTTTATCTCAAACCTTTGTTGCTTTCCACTTTAAGTAATCCATCCCTGACCTTAAAACACCCCAGAAAATACAATTTAAAGGTGATTTCCTGCCCCGGGAATGAGGAAAGACAAGTTGGGTAAATATTTTGGTTCTCTTGAACCAAAATGAATTGATTTAAAATGAACTGATCAAACTTCAGAATCCATAACACTACAATTTTTTTTTATTATTTTTATTACGTTGTATGTATAGAATTGCATTTTTAGCAGGATTGAGATATCAGGATACATTTCTCTTCTGCCTTGATAATACTTTAAACTGAATTCTAAACACCCATCAAGCAAGTTAGTTAGATGTAGACATTTTTTCTGATTTATGTGTTAACTATAGACAGTCAAATTGTGGCCAGACCTCCTTGTCAAAGCCTCTTGTGTGAATTCAGAAGCTAAGCAGGGCTGGGCCTGGATAGTACTTGGAATGGTGTGTGGCAGCCTCGCTTCCATCAGTCTACCCCAGTGCAGTGTGGCTAAAATAGTCTCTTTCCATCACTGTGTGTGGAGTGATAATAATGCACAAAACCGTGAAGCAGCTTTGAGCTTCTGGAAAAGATTAATGCAGCTTAATTGGATATTTGTGTATTTACTGTAAAGTCCTTATGATTATAGTTTGCATAGCTGCTACTTTCATAATAATATAATTGTCAGACCTGTGCAAAGATTAGTCATAGAAATGCATACGTAACTGAACACGCTGTCCATATTCCACCTGTGTAATGGCTCAGCGCAGTAAAGCACCTCTCCCCACACGCATCGCTCAAGAAGACTGGGTAGCGCTAATGTAAATGTCAGGAGATATTTCCTCATCCCAGATGTTGAGGATAATTGAAATAAAGCCGCCATACCTCCACTAGAACATGTCATTGTCTTATTAGATTTCAGGTCTAATTGCCAGAGAGCCAAGTTGATGGTGACCTCAGCGTGACCTTATATTCTTCAAACCCGACCGGACTGCCACATCCACTGACACTCACGTCTTATTATAGCGGAGAGCTTCATTTATCTCCCCTGCAAAACAGCTCCTGCAATGGCGTCGTCATCATTCCCAGCTTTAAGGGTATGAGACAGATAAAAGGATAATAATATAAGACTATTTCAATAACTTTCACAAGGGTTTCACTATTGTCATATTGTACTTTTTGTCTGTCTAAATTCAGTTTGACCAAGTAATCTTTTTTGCCAGTTTTTTATTAGCACTTGCTGATGAAATACTTTTCATTATAGTGAAAACGCTGGATCCAGAATACACACTTCAATCATTTATGAACATGTAAGTTTGGTAACGATGATTAGGGTTGTCGCAGTTAAATAATTCTCCTTGTGGTAATTTTACACCGCGCTGTGTGGTGTACCACATAGGCCCATAATAACACTTGTAAACTGAGGTTGTATCTGAAAAATAGAGATATAAAAACAACAGCCAGGCCTGAGTGACAGACAATCGTGTGTGCACATGTCAGAAACACTTCTGTTCACTACATGTAGTTTTAGAGACGAGTTAGGACATATAATTATGTTATGTTATAAAACTGTCTACTCCAATAACACTGTCTGCTCCACTCACGTGGGACTGAGCGCTTGTGGACACTGTCAGCAGCAGTTAGTGAGGGCTGAGCCAAACTTCAGGTGGTTTTACACAGTCTGTGGTTTTAGCTCTGTCTGATGAGTGGATTCAGGTCTGCTGTTCCTCCAGTGTAACACATGAAGCCTGTACTCCCACAGTAAACCCCCCGTCTCCTTCTGACTGAAAGGACGTGCTAGTGTTTAGCTTTAGCGCCAGCATGGCTTTTCTTAAAGGGGTCGAGGCATCTTTTCCTCTCACCACTGTTTGTCCTGCATTTGAGGCTTAAGTGTTCAAACAGACTCAGGGTCATTCATGTGTAGGGATAAAAATGTCACACAGCCTTTTTTCAACAAACAATCAATGTAAACGTATAAATGAAACCCTCTATTTGCTGTGGTGAAATGTCACTATAAAGAGGCGCTATGAAGAGGAAATCAATGGAGCGTTTGGTATTATCAAGCCCTAATAGATCAATATTGTGATTTCTTGTGAACACACTGTAAAATGAAGATGTGCTTATATTATACTAAATGCCATCTTTAGGGATAACATCTAAATAACATCTTCAAAAGCATTTGACAGACCCTCCATCAGAAAAGTTACACAATGCACCTTTAATTTCATTACAAGGATTTATATGGGACAACAGCAGAAAGGAGAAGGCTTGGAATGAGTTTTAACTAAATATTTAGGAGTGAATAATGAGTTTGCCTTTTCACATATAAACACAGTTTCCTAGTACTTTTCTGTTTACATATTTGGTTTTGCCTGAACTCCAGTGCAGGTGTAGTCTTGTGGGTGCAGTTTGGGTCAAATACACAGAGATACAGAATGTTTTTGAGCGCTTTTGCCCCACGTCCCCATTAGTCTCTATAAAGGTATCAGAAAACTTGTAGATTGAATTTCCTCTAGGAGCTCTCTAAAAATAGATCTGTATGTGTAATTTTCAAAGTATTCTGATTCTGATTTTGTAGGCAGTCATAGCACTAAGTCTTGCATTGTAAATTTGAAATGTTTCACCGGATTACATACAGACATCATCCTCTGACATCTGTCCCATGTCTATGCCTGTCCCTCTCAGCATCCATCACCCACATGAGAAACCCCAACCGCCATCTCCATCTCTTTGATGAACAGGGCTTTGAAGCTGCTTTGTCCTGCCACCATCCCACTCCTCTCCACTTTCTCTCCTCTCACAAACAGCCCCAGACCTCACAGATAAACCCAAATCGCATCTGGCTTCCTGGAGATGCAGTCCCTCTCCCAAAGCGACCATGACGGTTTTATCGGCCACAGTTTATCCACAGCCTCACGTCGCTTTGTGTTTGTCCAATCTCATTACCACTCCCATGCAATCAGCTCTCCTCTTTCTCATGCCTCAACTTTATCTGTTTTGCTGGAAAAAGGAACACAGTGGATATGGGCAGGAAGTGGCTGTCAAGCTTTTGTTAGGGAGGAGAGCAGTGTATTTTGACACCAGTCTCTTGTTATTTTTTATACTTATTTAGAATACATTATTATATATTTACCGTATTATATTTTTGCTCTTTGTTATTATATTATATTATGATGCGTGAGCTACTCTGTCCAAATGATTTCCCTTCTGGATCATTAAAGTTTGTCTAAGTCTAAGTCTATTTTGCAACAGCATTTAAAGGGACATGGAGTATAGTGACGTGATTTGTTATAAAGTATAAACTTGTATTTGTAGTCATTTGTTGAGACTTGATTTTTGTGAGCTTTTAGTCATGTTAGAATAATGTTATTTCCTCAAAAGCATACCTGGAGTTGTGTTTTGTTTCATTCACATATGTTTGAGTAATGCTGAATTATTTCCATCACCAAAGTTCAAAATGCTTTGTTCTCCCTTGTGATGTCATGAAGCTGTTTTCAAGTTAACAGCTACCTTTTACCTTTTGTTCAGTTAAGATTGGCATTTCCAGGGCCGGAAATTATCCAAATAATTAAAGTGAAAGTCTATGGAGTTTAAAAACACAGTGGAGCACTTCCTGTATTACCACATGACATCACAAGGTGGAACAGAGTTTTCAGTTTTTCATTTGAGAGAAGAGCTCAGCCTAAATATGTAGGGTTTCTGTGTTAAACATGTGTGAATGAAACAAAACACAACTCCAGGTATGTTTGCGATGAGGAAACAACATTATAACACATCTCAGAAAACAGTGTAATATGCGCCTTTTAAGTAAAACACTATCACCCACTTTTTTGCCCGCTCCTTTGACACTCGCAGCATGTAGCTGACAGTCCAGGACAGTGGGATCTCCTCCACTTTCACAGGATTTTGGTGATGTGGTGCTGTATTTTTGGTGGATACCTGTTAGCTCCTGTGTGGTGTGTGCGGATCAGACCCTTAATGAGAAGTGGAGCTGACACCTCTGCTCTGTCCCTTCTGCTCCCACTGGCTCCTGCCCATCTCTGCAGTAATGATAGCACACACTGGGCAAAATAGAGGCTGTATTTTGTATTTTGTTCAGGAAGGACTATGTTCTTTGGACAGTGAGTGATGTATATTGTAGGATGTCATATCATGGTGATATGTATTTTAATAATATTTTAGGGACAGACATTAGAACTCATGGATTCTAATGTCCATGCATTGTTCCTGATTGGGTCAGTAATATAATTATTTAATAAAAGCTCTACCAAGAGATGACTTGGTAGTTAAAGGGCTCATATTATGCTATTTTCTGATCTATGTTATAATGTTGTTTTCTCATCAAAAACACACCTGGAGTTGTGTTTTGTTTCATTCACACATTCACACAAACCCTGCATATTTAGGCTGAGTTCTTCTCTCAAACAGAAGACACACAGAGTTCTACCTTGTGATGTCACGCAGTAATACAGGAAGTGCTCCACTGTGTTTTTAAATTCGACACACGTTCACTAGAATTTTTGGATAATTTCAGCCCTGAAGTTCTCTATTGAACAAACAGTAAACCTCTTCATGACATCACAAGGTGGAACAGAGCATTTTGAGCTTTGGAGCTGTAGACAGACTAATAATGCAGGATTACTCAAACGTGTGAATGAAACAAAAACTCCAGGTATGTTTTTGATGAGATAACATTCTAACATGGCTTAAAGCTCACAAGAGGTAATTTTGCGAAATATAGGACCATTAATTATAGACATACAATTTATATTTTTTCCATTATGGAAACTTTTGCCTCAATTTGCATAATTAGCCTGTTATATATTTGCTAATTCTGTCAAGATACATTTGGAGTATTTGTACGATGTCAAAAAACAAAATGCTAAACAACTAGTGAGTAAGCCATTTGTTGCAGTGTATGGCAGTATTTATCAGTGTATCCATACAAGTACTTCATGTGATAGTAAGATGTGGAAAAATGCAGTTAAACAGTACAATTATCCATACATGAAAGGTTAAAATTCCTCTTTAAATCTGAGGAGTACAGCGCCCCTCGGTGGCTGAGTTGCAAACTGTAAATCTATTGTAAAACACCATCTTTCCTCCTATTCCAGATGATGATTCATTAAAAGCACCATCTCTGACAATTATAATTTGCTCAGCTACGTGTATGGTTATAAATGGATTAAGAATGGCCAAAAATATCAGATTATTTCAGCCTTTACAAGAGAGTGTATTATTTTTGTATTGTGGTATGAAGCAAACCAGCACGGTGCTAATGTGAGTGAAGTGAGAGATGATTTCTATAAGCGCGGTTAGTAGGTCAAGGGGAGGGGCTCAGAAAAGTGGGCGGGCACTATTTGACAGAACACGCTTTACGCTTATGAATATTCATACGCTGTAATCCAACTCTATTCTGAGCTGTATTTTTTCCAGTGGGGTTTAGCTGAGTGCCTACCACATGCTTGCTTGCCAGTTTGGGCTTTAGTGGGCACTGGCATTTTACAGGCCCATTTGTTTTCTGAAGAATCCTCATATCTAATTAATCAAGTCTCCTCTCCCATGTTCACCAGCGCGCTCCCAGGCAAAGATGTGCTGTTTAAATTATGTAGAATACTTTCCCCGTTGCTAACATCAGGCTGAGCAGCTGATGTGCAGATGAGAGCCGCTAGCGTACCACGAAGTCCATGTCACTGTGCCTGTTTCGCCAGGGAGAGGGGAAGGAAATAGTGGCGCTTTATATTTTTGAAATGATTAAAATGAAAGTGTGTTCTTGTGTTATATATGTTTTATGTTGAATGTTCCTACTGATCTAATGTTTATTCACTGTGTTTTTCCTTGCGACCTCTTGTATATAGCTGAGACAGTATATGTGTATTACTATAGTTCTATATTTTATTTTTACTTGTGCATCCATATTTATATAATTATGCCTTATTTGACCCTCTTGCTGTTTTTGCTACTTATTTAGAATTTATTATTACCATTTATTTGTTTTTTATAATATATGATGTGTGGGCTACTGTGTCCAAATAATTTCCCTTGTGGATCAATAAAGTTTGTCAAAGTGAGGGATGTAGAGCGACATTGTAGTAGCTCAGCGTTCTGTCCTGTGATCTGAAGATTGGTGTTTCAAATCCCACTATCGACATAAACATTGGTTGAACGGTCAGATCCACTGACCCACAGATTGGCGGTGCGATTCCAGCTCCCACAGATGAATGCTTGAGCAAGATACTTAACCCACCTTGCCCCTAGTGTGTGCGTACACTGGTGTGTGAATGTGTTTGTGAATGGGTGAGTGGTTCCTTGATGTAAAGTGCTTTGAGTTGGTGATGGAAAAGCGCTGTATAAAAATTTGACCATTTACCATTTGTAGGAAAAGCCATATCAAACAGTAAATTGGTATACAGGTAACCTTCAAATAAACATGAATGACAAGTTGGCAACCAGCTAAGTCGTTTTAACCCATATTAAATCACATGTTATATATTTTAAAAGATCTATATTACTCAAAATTGACTCCTGTGAGCTCCAAGCCATGTTAGAATGTTGTTACTCCTCAAAAACATACCTGGAATTGTGCTTTCTTTCATTCACACATGTTTGAATAATGCTGCATTATTAGCCTGTCTACATCTCTAAAGCTCGAAATGCTCTGTTCCACCTTGTGATGTCATGAAGTGATAGTTTTAAGTTAACAGCTATACCTTTTACCTTTTGTTCAGTAGAGATTGGCAATTCCAAGGCTGAAATCATCCAAATGATTGTAGTAAAGGTGAGTTTAAAAACACATTGGAGCAGGTCAATATTACCACATGACATCACAAGGTGGAACAGAGTGTTTTCTGTTTGAGAGGAGAACTCAGCCTAAAGATGCTCGATTTGTGTGTGAATGAAACAAAACACAACTCCAGGTATATTTTTGATGAGGAAACAATAGCATAATATGGGCCCGATAATATAAATATGATTGTCATATTTAAGCAGATTAATAATTCACAATCTTTTGATGTCTTTATCCAGCAAAGACCACAAATCCTACTTGTAGTGCTGAGAGTTCAATTTCTTAATGGTGTATTAAACTAACTGAGTGCCCTTGCCATAATGAATGTGAATAAAATAAATTTGTCTCATTTGTTCTCATATTTCTAAGACACTTTACGACACTGCTAATATAATTTTTTATTTTATGTTATTTATATATATTTTTTTAATCTGGACTTTAGACAAATCATTTTTCATAACCCCAGTGAATTTGCTTAGTAGCAGTGATATTAAACTGGAGCCCTCCAATGAAGCGTGATGAAAATGTGACCTGGACCTTTTCTGCTTGACTCAGTAGCTCCTGGAGTTTGTCAAACGAATCAGTGTGCAATGTTTCTGCTGACGCTCCCACCACCAGCCTCAAGTGTTAAAGCAGATTTTACATGTTAGACTCACATTAGTAATGTTTTAACCATGTGAGAATTTACTGTTAAAATGATTTATTGATGCAGTTTATATATTATAAATACATTTAAGGCATGCACATACAGTGTCACATATTTAGTTTCATTAGCTACCGTGTTCCATATAGGAAGTGAGCGTGGGGGCGCTTCCAGCTCCATCGACTCTGACTCCAGTTGACTTTACATTGAGATTGATTGATCCTATAACTGGAATAATCAAATAACCCAATAATATGATCTGTTTGTTGGTGTGTGTTTACATGCAGAAGAAAAGTCAGATTATCAGTTATGGTGATTGGTCAAAAAAGTACAGTGCATTTTAAAATAACTAATACAGGCATTTGTATAGTATTTAACATTTGTATAGCTATAAGACTAAAATCACAATACAAACAAATCAAAACATAAATAATCATGATGAAATTAAAAGAGAAGAGTGTGGAGTAAAATCTTTCAGTCATATGCAGCTGAACAGAATAATTTTAAGCCTGGATTTAAACATAGTCAAAGTCGAGGCCTGTCTCACAAGTTTACATGATTTTTCTTTAACCTGAAAACTCAATAAATTATACAGTGATAGGGTTTTTGTTGTGCATGTACATTCCACTGTCTAAGAAGAGTTTTATTTACATTCTCTCTCATAAAATGTCTCTCTCTCGTTTTTAATTTTATGATGATTATGTTTTGAATTGTTTGTATTGTGATTTTAATGTATTTCTTATTCTGTAAAGCACTTTGAATTACTTTGTGTTCGAATTGTGCTATACAAATAAACTTGCTTTACCTTGCCTTGCCTTACATAGTCCTGTAACTTAAAGGTGCACTGTGTAACTTTCAGGTGGACTATTAAAGAAACTATCTGCTTGCCTTCATAAAAATTGCATAGTTTTGCTTTGGCATGTTAAACAGTATGGCATTAAACTTATCCATTTTGCATTTATTCAAGCACATTTCTTTTCGTGTTTGTCTCCATGGAGATAAGCTTAATGCTATACTACTGAACATTCCACGCAAATAATAACATTCCATGGAGGCAAGCAAGTGGCTGGACCTCTGCTAGCAACATTACACAGTGCACCTTTAAGTGTTAGAATTTGCTTTTGAAGACTGAAAGATATTGTGATTTTTATGTTCATCTGACCGTGAATGTCTAGACCTTTTTCTCAAAACGAAGTCTGTCTGACAGTGATCAATGTCAGTTATCAATTACATTTAATGTTTTTAGACAAAAGATTAAAGCTATATTATGATTTCTGCACATTTGTATGCCCCTGCCTTTACCACATCTTTAATACTGTTTTGGAAGGAAAAAGTACTGTTCCGGTGTGTGGGAGGTAGAGGAGATGACAGCGGGTTTTGTTTGCAGATTTCGCTTTAAATTCCTTGTAAAATACTTGCTTTATGTCAGCATAATCTGGTCTAGTCATTATATTGTGAACCAATTTTTAACATATCCTCCCCTTTGGTGTTTTGGTGAATACCACCCAAAAGCAGTAAGCAGTAGTGTTGTCACGATACTAAAATTTCAAACTTGATTTTGACTCAATATTGATTCCAATACCACGATGATAACAACATTTTTAACATGAAATCATAGTACTTTATATTACCATGTGGTCTTATATCTGTGTAATCCCTCAGTCGTCCAGGTAGGTTCCACAGTGGTCCATGGGTGTATACTAGTCTTTGTGCTCTTATACTTGTTCTGATACAGCTCAAGATCATTCTAAAGACATTCAGGAAAAGGTCATTTCTGTCCTATGAATGTAATGTTTTTTTGTATTGATATATTTCGATATCAGACTTTCAAATCACACTGGCTTTTATAATACTTCACTTTTGTATGGCAGTCCATAGACTGTAGAACTGTTTGAGACCAGGGACCCTTTATCAGTATGAAAATATCCCAAGGACGCCCTTTCATCTCTGCAACGGCATCGCAATAAAATTCAGTTCAAGTCATGTTTATAACCTCATTTGGATGAAAGATTAAATTCTCATAGCCTTTATTTTATTGGTGTAATGGTTTCCAATCAAAACCATTATAGTATTTAAAGGTGCACTGCGCAGCTTTTCTCATGGGAGGTCCAATACCTACTTGTCTCCTTAGAGATGTTATTGCTTTGCCTGAAATGTTCCATGGTATGACATTAAACACATCCATCTACCATTTATTCATTACCGGTGTTTCTATTGTTCAAATATACAATAATTCTTTGTGTGAATAGAAGCGACTCTCCACAGATCTGAATTGTAATGTAGCGTAGTGCTGTAATCTGCTTGTCTCCCTCGTGATAGATAGGTTTAATCTGTACTGTGGAACATTCTAGACAGAGTAATGACAAGCAAGTGACGGACCCTCCACCCTCCACGGGCCCTCAACACATGGATCCCCCCCGGACCCCACTTTGAGACCCACTGCTATAGACGATGATGTCAGTTGTGAAAAGGTGTGCGTTTTCCTTGCACTAGACAACTATATTTTCTTGTACATAGTTGACAGGCACTGCTCTAAGTGTGAAGGATCTCACCGTTAGCTAAAAGCGCTGTTAGCTAAAACACATCAGCAACCTGCCACAAATTTACTGCACAGTGACTTATTCCACATCTTATCACTTGTCCAATAAAGGAGCAAGACGTGTCCTTAATGTTTAGAGGCCAGACTCCATACTTCACTCAAAGCCATGAATTAAACTGCCACTATGCTGAGAGGGCTTTGTTTTCTTGTCGTTGATATAGAATTCCACCTTGTGATGTCAGGAAGTGCTCCACTGTGTTTCAAAACTCCATACACTGTTACTTGAATCATTTGTATAAGTTGTTATCTTGGGAAGTACCACTACATGGCATCACAAGGTAGAAGAGAACATTTTGAGCTTTGGAAATGTAGACAGATGAATAAAGGATTATTCAAACATGTGTGAATGAAACAAAACACAACTCAAGATGTGTGTTTTTGTGTAATATAGGACCTTTAATCACATTTTAAGAGCAAGATGTGTCCTTAATGTGGAAAGGCCAGACTCCACACTTCACTGAAAGCTATGAATTAAACTGCCATCTGCTGAGAGGGGTTTGTTTTTGAAGTTTTTTTTGTTGTTGTTGATATAGAAAAGATTGTATTGATGTGGAAGACTGCCTGTAGTTCTCAGTGTACTGGGTGAAATGTTGTCTTGGTAAAAATAAGTGGCAGTGGAGAATAGTTTTGGTCTGTGTGTGGGGACATTGTTTGCAGCAGAGATGTGCCATGCCTGATATGTGTCGTGGGCCCTTGAGAACAGATAGAAAAGCGTTCAGATGTCGTTCAGTGTCTAGCAAAATGGCCGTCTGTCTGTCATATTAGATTAGGATTTGGATCCCACGCTGTTTTCATCCAAGAAACGTTTGTTTTTTGCTTTGCCTATACTGGGAGAGATGTTTCAGTGGCCCAAACCATATTATAGGAATCATATATACAAAAGACTTGATTTTCATTACCATAGGTCAGACCTGGGCATTGTCCAGCTCCCAGGCCACATACGACCCTTTGGTTGACTCTGACCGGCTCCTTTAAGCTAATTTGGAATTACAAAATAAACATATTTTATAATTTTACCTAGGCAGCCTAATTTGTTTCATTACTTAGTCATAACGTATATTTACCAGTCTATTTCAGGCTATTTCCGGCTTTTTATAAAGACATATAATTAATATTATGCAGAATTAAGTTAAGCATTTTGGCCCGGCCCTCCATAATATTTTCTTTTTCTCATGTGGCCCCATGGATAAAATAAGTGCCCACCCCTGCCATAGGTGTACCAGGGTGTCAGAAAATAGTATAGGCTTAGACTTAGACAAACTTCATTGATCCACAAGGGAAATTATTAAGCACACATTACAATAAATATAATAATAACAAGCAAAAATATAAACAGTAATAATACATACAACTTAAGTGGCAAAAATAGCAAGAGACTGCTGTCAAAAAAGGCTTAAGTAGTATATATGTACAAGAAAAAATTAAATATAGAAATATAGTAAATATCTCTAATATATGAGGTCGTGAAGAGAAACAATGCAAAGATAGAGTACAGTAGTGACTGACATGACATAGGGTGACTTGTTGTACAGTTTTATGGGGTATGATGTGTAATGTATTTGTTTATTTGGGTTAGGGTTCAATATTCTTGTTTTGAAGCATGGATAGGGACATAAAGGACTTTAAAAGCTCATATTATGCTTGTATTATTCTGATCTATGTTATATTGTTGTTTTCTCATCACAAATATACCTAGAGTTGTGTTTTGTTTCATTCATATTTTGTTTAACACACAAACTCTGCATATTTAGGCTGTGTTCTTCTCTCAAACAGAAAACATTTTGTTCCACCTTGTGATGTCATGTGGTAAAAAGTAAAAAGTGCTATACTCCACACACCTTCTCTAGAATCATTTGGATGAGTTTGGCCCTGGAATTGCCAATCTTTACTGATGAAAAGGTAAAATGTAACTGTTGACTTGAAAACTACCACTTTATGACATCACAAACTGGAACAGAGCATTTTAAGTTTTGGAGATGATAATGGAGATAATAATGCAGGACAACTCCATGTATGTTTTTGATGAGGTAACAACATTCTAACATGACTTAAAGCTCACAAGAGTTAATTTTGGAAATGTAGGACCTTTAACCAAACTAAAGTTACCCATATTACTGCTTGGGTCTGGAGCATAATTTAAGGGATTTTCTGTCTTATATGAACCAGCGTTCCTCCCCGCTCCTTGAATGTGCTGACAATTTTGCATTATTAAATGGATGGGTGGGCAGTTCAAGCACACAAAGTGTAATTACAGAGCACTCTCCAATAATGAACTCACGTGCAGGAAGAGTCTGAGTGGAGCACAGGAGCCCAATGCTGTGTCACCTAAGACAGATTTACCAGCACCGCCCTTCATTTAGCTGCTGTGTGCTTACAGTAAATCACCAACAGATGCCAGCCAAGGGGCCCCGTGCTCATTAATCAACTCATTTATAAACAAGCAAACACGAATGAGTGATGTAATCCATGGCTCCTTACTGTACTAGCTGTGCTTTTGTACAGGGCGTAGCGTGTAGCGCATATTAGCCTTGTTTAGGTTGCAAGATGGAAGGTCTCTGAGGCCTGGATCATTGTGAATCTATTGCCTGACCAGCCAGAACTACTCGCTTTGACAAAACTTTACAAAGATGAGTGAATCTGGAGCTGTATTCTGTCTCCCTTCTTGTGAGCTTTAAACCATGTTAGAATGCTGTCACCTCCTCAAAAACATACCTGGAGTTGTGTTTTGTTTCATTTATTTGTTTGAATAATCCTGCATTATTAGTTTGTCTACATCTCCAAAACTCAAAATACTGTTTCATCTTGTGATGAAGCAGTAGTTTTCAAGTTAACAGCTCCTTTTGCCTTTTTTTCAGTGGAGATTGGCAATTCCAGGGCTGAAATCATCCAAATGATTCTAGTGAAGGTGTATGGAGTTTGAAAACACGATGGAGCACTTCCTGTATTACCACATGACATCACAAGGTGGAACAGAGTGTTTTTAGCTTGGGAGAAGAACAATGCTCAGATATGTAGGATTTGTGTGTAAACGTGTGAATGAAACTAAACAACATTATAACATCGATCAGAAAATAGCGTAATATGGGCCCTTTTAAAAACTCTATCCATAGTTTTATATCAAAAACATTAACATTATGTACACTTTAAATGCTACTTACACATTAGAATTCTTCACACACAGCTCAATGAACGCCTCTTTATTGCTCGGTATTATCAGTACAATCTGATGTGAATATGGAGCCTGGCTAGCAGCAGAGCTGTGTGGTGCCCGCCTGTGTGTGTATAGACTTTGAACAGTGCGTGTGGCCGTGGGCATGTGGTCCGCTCAGCAGCAGTGGAGCTAAAGAGACGAGATGAGACCGGGCACAGGCTCGTTAGTGCCCTCTTTGATAAACTCGAGAGCCCAGAGACACGCACTGAATTCTACATAGACGCCGCCCTCAACTTTTCAGCACAGAGAAGCACAAGGACTAAGTGACTATATACTATATACAATACTATATGGAGTTTCCATTTCTATGTCAATTGCAGATTTTATTGGTGTGATCTAAACATTACATTATTATAAATATACAGGAAGTTAAAGGTGCATTGTGTAACTTTTCTGGTGGAGGGTCCGTCAAATGTTTATCTCCATTGAGATGTTACTGCTTTGTCTGGAATGCTCACACAGTTTGGTATTAAACCTTTCTATCTTTATGGAAACCAAACCAGACCAAGTTACAGGTCAGATCTGTGGAGAGGCAACTCCGCTCAGTCAGAATGCCTGTTTGTCTATATATTTTTGAGCTATAAAACTACCTTTAATTGAATTAATGTTAGGTAAAAATCTAAGAGTGTTCTCTGTTTGAGAGAAGAACTCAAGAAGAAGCCTAAATATGCAAGAGTTTTGTATTAAACAACTACGTCAGAAAATAGTGTAACATGAAACCTTTAAGAATGAACATTTTATGCTTTTTCCTGGTATATTGTCACACACGTAGGCTACTATTTTACATTTTATTCACCTTACTGGGTTTATCAGGCTGGAAACAGAACTAGTTCATTTTAAACGGTTTGCAGTGGTTCAAAGTTATTCCCCCTTTCCTAATGCATTCTGAGCAATTATTCACCACAATAGGTTTATAAGAGTGTTTCATAGCTTTCAGATACCAGATGGGATTTTGGGAGAAAGAAAAAGAAGCTGCCCCTTTAAGTGAAAAATAACATCATCACAACAAAGGACCATGCCCCCGGATCACACTCCCGACCCCACTTACGGACAGCTACACTCCTTTTTGTTCTTTGTGTCTTTGGTTGGATTACAGGGTTAGACTACAGTGTAAAATTGCAGTCTTACTGTTCTTATAATAAATGTCCAGTAGTGATTCTTAAATGTCCTATATTATGCAAAATTGAGAGCTTCAAGTCATAATGTCATAATGTTGTTATCTCATCAAAAACATACCTGGAGTAGTGTTTTGTTTCATTCACACATCTTTCAGTAATCCTTGTTTATTAGTCTGTCTACATCTTCAGATCTCAAAATGCTCTGTTCCACCTCATGAAGCAGTAGTTTTCAAGTTAATACCTACCTTTTACCTTTAGTTCAGTAGAGATCTGCAATTCCATGTCTGAAATCATCCAAATGATTCTAGTGAAGGTGTCTGGAGTTTAAAATCACAGTGGAGCACTTCCTGTATTACAACATGACATCACAAAATGGAGTGTTTTCAGTTTGAGAGAAGAACTTAGCCTAAATATGCAGGGTTTGTGTGTTGAACATGTATGAATGAAGCAAAACACAACTCCAGGTGTGTTTGTGATGAAGAAACAACATTTTAACATAGATCAGAAAATAGAATTATATGGGCCCTTTAATTGTAAAACCATGTCTAACCTATGGCCCCAATTTGCATTACCCTGGTTGTATTTATCACGCAAATCCTCTACCTTATGTCGTCTATATAAATAATATATTAATTTCACCTGAGCCTTGATAACTGTCCTCTCCTTTGCTTTGTGCAGATGTTTACTCAATCATTTATGAAGGGCCCTGTTTACTCACTGATACTGCTCGGATTTGTTCTTGGCATCGAGCCCGAGCATGAACCCAGATCTTTGTAAAAACATCAAATAGCGGCAAAGGTCCCCTGTACAACATTCATTAATGATTCATGCAAAGGCTCATGGGAAGGTTTTAGAAGAATGACTACAGCCTGCTTCCTCAGAAATGGTCTGAAGCTCCAGTAGTTTGTATGTATGGCCTTTTATGATAATTACTATATCGACTCAATATATGAAACCTGGAGCTATATATTTTTGGGCTCTATATTTATTGTGTGTACAGTTTCTTTCCAGTAATGGGAAATGTTTTTGTTATTTTAGTTGTAATACTGTTTATCTTTTTATTATATTTTATTAGAATGCCCCTTGAGATGTGCCATCGCGTTTTCGAGGGGTCCAAAAAACATAAAACATTAGTAATACACAATACAATAGAATACAAAACTTACAGGTTTACTTAGACTTAGACAAAACTTTATTGATACACAAGGGAAAGTATTTGGAAATCATTTTACATTACAAAACAGACACACACACACGTACAGACACACACACACACACATACTTCTGCAACAGTACCTGATTTATAAAAAAAATAGATTATGCATTATATAACAATGATATAAACAAAATGAAAATAATAATAGAACAAACTTAAAAATAAAAAAGACAATACAATAAGATTTGAGCTGTAGAGGGTTGATTAAGTAACTTTTAAGGCAAAAAATGATCAGCTGATTCTGCTATTTGAATGTTGTATTTGTATTTATTTGTTAAAGGGGCAATGTATATTAAAAGACAAGATAATGCAAAAGAAAAAACACATGTACTTGTAAAAATGCAGGATTGTAGTCACTGCTGTTCCAGCTCAGGCTTTTTAATGATACTGTCAAGTTTAAAAATGGTTTGAGAGTTTGTCCACTGATCCGAAGGTTGCCGGTTCAGATCCCACTCTCGACATAAACATCATTGGTCAGTCAGATCCATTCACCCACAGATGAATGCTGTTGTTGTGTCCTTAGGCAATGAACTTAACCCACCTCGCCACCAGTCTCTGTGTACACTGGTGTATGAATAGGCGGCTGGTTCCTTGAAGGTGGAAAAGCGCTATATAAAAATGTGACTATTTACCATAAAATAGTTTCAACAATATTGTTTATTGCTTTATATATCTCTGTAGCAATAAATCAAGCTTCAGAATTTGTTATTGTGACAGGTTTGTATGTTTATGCTTTTATAGTGTGTTGTATTTTAAGTTCAGTTATGTAAATTATCTTTGAACTGCAGCCAAGACTGTATTGTTTTGGAGATAGGTATAATAGCCCATATTTATCTCCAGACAATAAGATGAAGAATGGAGCAATAGAAACTTGTAATTAAAATAGATTTATTCTGTTTAAAGCTTTTGCTGAATGCATAAATATTCAACACTATGCCCACGTTAGGAAATGTTATTAATATACACTTACTTATACTGCTGTGGCCATAGCGGAGTTAAATGCACAAGTACCTGCTTTTGGTTTGTTTTTCCATAATATATTTTTTTGTTCTTCACTCTTAAATTACATTGTGAAACTGCAGACTGCCAATGCTTTGCACTTTTATTATAATGACATTTCAATTTTTGGCAGTTTTAAGTATTAATCTTACTCAAAAGGAGATTCAAAGGCGGTCAGCTATTTTGTTTAAATAATATGTTGCATTTTTTCTTTCCCCTTATTTGTATATTACATAATTTAAAACCCACTTCCTTGTCAGAATCTGCTACATCACCATAAATCTGATTTTGAACTGATACTACAATGAATTAGAAATGGGCTTTGCAAAAAAGAAAGGCCCCTCTCCTAATAGACTTTTGTGCTTAAATTTCCAACTCATTTCACTCTAAGGAAAAAGCTTGACACTTGATATTTCAATACTATTTCAATAATAGATAATAATGATAATAGAAAACTTTTTTAGACAATTTAATGTAATTTGTAAACAGATATAATAGTACTTTAATATTATTATAATGAGGTCTTACACGCGTTCTGATATTGATAAAAGCCATTCTTAACCTATTAAATAAAGGTCACATTTCATTTATTTATTTTTTATTTGAATAGGGACAGATACAACAAACTTACTAGTAGATTAACAATTCTTTAATCTGATGTGGGTATCACAGTGTTTATAGCCTAGGCTAATTTGCAACACCAGTCCACATTTGACCTATTTATGTGAATATTTTTCAGTCTTGATATCATAGATTGCATATATACTAGTAAATGGACATAGCTAACCTGCTAGCTGCTGCATTCCAAACAGGAAGTGTTCATGGGGGCGCTTCCGGCTCCATCGACTGTTTCAAATTGACTTTACATTGAGAAATTGTCGCCCCTCTCTCTGTTACTGCTGCTGTGAGCCTCGTCGTTTTAGTCTTAAAATGTTTGTATTAATTCTAGATGATCCTGGTGTTTTTATTTTGCTATTTTGTCTGTTAGTAAATTCTTATTCCTAATATGGAAATTGGCTCCAAATTCACTCCTATAACTGCTAGCCTCTATGAGCTTCATTTGACTGGAGCCGAATGCTATGGGTGAGGTCACACTCCTTTAGTCCACTTCTTTATACAGTCTACGCTTGATACTTATTACACTTCCTTAGCATCAGTATCTGGGTTTCATCTTTTTTTTTTTGACAGATTTACCTCCAATATACATCATAAAAAATAAATGGCGAACTTTTTAATCTCCTCCCTCTCAGTCTCTAGTTTTAATCCTAGTCCATGCTGAGTCACATCTCCCCATGACTGGCCTGATTCTCCAACAGCTCTTGTCTAGACATTTCTCCGACCTGCTGTCTGTCTCCTCGCTCACCTCCAAGTCCCCTGAGTACCCCGTCCTTCCTTCCTTCCTCCTCCTTTCTCACCTCTGCTATCCTTTCATCTCACCACACCACTCCTTTTGTCATCATTTCAATATCTCCCTCCGCCGCCAGACATAGTGCCCACCAGCCATTCGTGATTTGGTGACTGATATCAGTGCTCATAAGAACTTGTATTAACTTTTCGTCTCCCAGCCTGACCTGGGGAGATAGAGGCGAAGTGGAGGTTTTAAATGGGTCTCGGTGAGATGGCGTCGATGAGCTTGCTTTTAATCTGTCTGGAGATGTATTGTAGTGGGCCTTGTGTTTCTCGTAATTAGCTTTAAAGGGCAAAACTGCGAGAAGTGTTGCCAGCTTTATATCCACTGTCTGTCTCTGTGATCTATCTATGAGCCAGTGCTTCAGTGGGTACAAAGGTATGCAGTGTTTTTTTTGGGGGTGTTTTCAGGAGATAATAGCTTTTTTAAAGGTGCATTGTGTAACTTTTCTGGTGCAGACTCCGTCAAATGCTTTTCTCCGTGGAGATGTTATTGCTTTGTCTGGAATGTTTCATACTAAGGTATTAAACCTTTCTCCATGGAGACCAAGTTACAGGTCAGATCTGTGGAGAGGCAACCCCGCTTAGTGAGAATGCCTATTTTTCGATGTATTTTTGAGCTATAAAACCACCTGTAATTGAATACATGTGAGGTAGAGCTGTTTAATGTCATACTGTGGAACATTCCAGACAGAGCAATGACATATCCATAGAAACAAACAAGTGACCGACCCCCAACCAAAAAGTTACATAGTGCACCTTTAACATTGCTGATTTACTTTGTTTAAGAGAATCCAGGTTTTGGTTGGTCAGTTTTGTTCTAAATTTGGTCAGTTGTTTGGGTCAGTTTAAAGGAGATTTATTATGCAAAATTGACTTTTTTGTTATAATTGTCTTCCCTTCTCATTTACCCAATCAAAGTCATAGTAATGTCTGAGTAGTCTTGATTCATCATTGCTCTGATCTACCCGTTTTCACTGCCACTGGTACATACCCACTGCTATTTATTTCATTCTCCAGTTTTATTTTCTTAATTGGTAATACACATATTCACGGTAATACACAGATTCAGCAGTGTCACGTAGCCATTTTAGCACAAATAAAAAAAGAAAAACACTGCTTGCTAGCATGATTTGCATCTTTGTTATGATGCAATATCAGCTCCCACTGGACTCCACAATTTTCCAACCCTGAAGTTAGCAGACTTGTATCTCTTATTGAGTCATTTTAGATGAATATTGTGATTTAAAATGTCAAAAATGATCACATAATGATTCACGGCTGTCATGGGCATAACTATATAGAAGACAAAAGCAAAATAAGTTTTTTTTAAACTGGTACCACTTTGGTGAGAAATCGTGCCGGTGGTTTGAATCCTGCTGGGTCCAGAGACCGCACTAAAGAAAGTTACTTGGCAGTCCCAGAAGTCATAAAATATTTGTTTTTGTCTTGGTTTAAAGATGTATGATGTAACTTTTCTGTTTCGTGTCTTGCTTGTCTCCTTGTGGGTGTAATTACTTTGCCTGGAAGGTTCCACAGTATTCAAACTAAAATGGTCTCTCTTACATTTATTATATTCCAGATGTTTATATTGCTCCAAAATACTTTCATAACATACATTCTTAGTTTGAGCGTGGTCTCCTCTCCACAGATCTAACCTGTAACTTAGTCTTGTAGAGTCACCTGCTTGTCTTCATATAGATTGATAAAAATGTATGCGTAGATCTGTTTAATGCCATTCTGTGGAACATTCCAGGGAAAAAAACAACATATCCATGGAAACAATCAGATGGTCAACCCTTCACTAGAAAAGTTACACAGTGAACCTTTATGCCTGGTTTAAATCTCTTAGGGTGCATTCACACACTAATTCTGATGTAGACTTGGTTTGGTCCTGTTCTAGTCCTGCTTTAGTTCTGGTCTAGTTCAGGTTTAGTTGCAGTTTTAGTCTAGGTTTAGTACTAGTTTTAGTCCTATTTTAGTACCAATTTAAGATGGTGGTTGTATAAGAATAAAGACACCCATAAAGTCCCTGTTCTTTAGTCATTTTCATCTTCTTTCAGTTCATCAAGCCATTTCAAAAGCCAAGTTAGGTTAAATTTTAACCCTTCTTTCTTTTTTTTCTTTCTTTTTCTCTGCAGATTTTTAAAAGTAAAGTTCTGGAGCTCGGGGAGAAGCTGCTGCCAGCATTCAACACACCCACAGGCATCCCCAGAGGAGTCATCAACCTGGGGAGGTGAGTTTCCAACCCCCTCTCACCTCCAAGTGTCCTCTGTCTCACAAAAGATGATATCGAGGCAGGCACTTGGCAGCCATTAATCACAGCTCAGGAACCTGTTCTCACTGGCAGTGACACGAGCAGGTTCATGCAGAGTTGATAATGATCGACCAAATGAAAAATATTAGGGCAAACCTCGTACGCTGCCAAGCCTAGAGAGCTATTGAAACTGTGGAGGAATAGTGGCTGTTCATTTGAGATGGGGTCCCTGGAGGTGTGATCCATTTGGACAAAGATTAAACAAATTCAGGGTATAGCTGGATAGTCACGCTACAACTCAGATCCAAACAGTTATAATATAAGTAGAATAAACTGTAGATAAATATGGAAATTATCTTATGAAATCTTTTACTCAAGGGTGTATAGTGGGAGCGATTGGCAGCAGCTGAAATGTACAACTTCTAGGATAAGATTCATATCCTGTAGTGTAGGAGTTTGAAGAGAGCATAATCTGAATGGGAAAGTATAAAGCAGAGGTATGTAGAGCTCACATTTACATTTACTTGAGCAACTTTCTGAAGAAATTGTACATTTCTGAGTACTTTTCTAGCAGCGTTGAGTTGTCCATGGAGATGTTGTTGCTTTGCCTGGAATGTTCCAGGGTATGACATTAAACACATCTATCTAGCATTTATTCGTTATGAGTGTTTCTATTGCACATAAATATACAATATTTCCTTCTGTGAATAGAGGTGACTCTCTACAGATCTGTCCTGTAATGTAGCTTATAGGTTTTTTTCCCTGGAGAAAGATTTAATATCTACCATGGAACATTCTAGACAAAGCAATAACATTTCCATGAAGACAAACAGGTGGCAGACCCAGCACTACAAAAGTTACACAGTGTACCTTTAAGTAACTGAAATCACAGTTTTGGTGACAATCATATGATGTTGACTATACTGAGTGATGCGTTTCTTGCACTGCTTCTTCAGATATAATGTAATTTTCCTAATTTTTGTCTCAGTCCTTTCAATGACATTAAATCAGATTTAAATCAGATGTTACGCTCCGACAGTTAATCTTCCTTAAGCAGTTTCCCATATACTTTTTTACTCTTACTAGAGTAATTTGTTGGCCCTTCTACTTTTTGGCTACTTTACCCACCTCAAGTATAAATAAGTTCTATGGTATAAATATCATATACAGTATAATGACTACAAAATCTGAATTTAAAGGGCCCATAATACACTATTTTCTGATCTATGTTATAATGTTGTTTCCTCATCAAAAACATACCTGGAGTTGTGTTTTGTTTTATTCACACGTGTCACACAAATCCTGCATATTAAGGCTGAGCTCTTCTCATAAACAGAAACCACTCTGTTCTACCTTGTGATGTCATGTGGTAATACAGGAAGTGCTTGACTGTGTTTTTAAATGCCATATATTTTCACTAGAATTATTTTTAATCATTTTAGCCATGGAATTGACTACCTCTACTGAACAAAAGGTAAAAAAAAATTGCTGTTAACTGTTAAACTACCACTTCATGAGATTACAAGGTGGAATAGAACATTTTTAGCTTTGGAGATGTAGACACACATAATAAAGGTTTACTGAAACATGTTTTTGAGGCGGTAACAACATTACAACATGGCTTAAAGCTCACAAGAGTCAATTTTGTGTAATGTAGTCCCTAAGCCCTCTAATTGCATTTGTGCTTCCATTTTATTTCAGTAACCACATTTAAAGCAGACAATGAGTGCACCTGAACAGCACTCTCTACACTTTCTCTGCCTATAGAACTAACTTAGTGATATTTATTTAGATATGCTAGGCAGGTGTGGTGTGTAATTGGTGTCTGGATCTCATTTAAGTGGATTCATTTATGTTGGTTTGAAGTAACAGTCCCCCGAGGCCACTCATTTCAACAGCTACACCTGCCAAATAAAAATCTGCTCTGCTCTTGTTGAAGTTATTACACACAGTCTAGAGCCCACAATAAATATGAACAATTGTTAGCAGTACTAGACACAGACAAAAAGGAAATGCTGTTCTCTGATTTGTACGAATGTTGATTTGGGGATTGTCAAGACGTAACAATTTATTTCTGTCGGTAAATGTTTTTTTTTCCCTCATTGTAGGGTGCAAAAAACTTTCAGTCTCTTATATTGACTTTGGAGCAGCTGTAGCTTTTGCAATTACAACGACTCCCTGAGAAGAATTAATCTGCGTTCATAAAAGCTTTCAGAAAATCATATGAATAAAATTTGCATTTTTAATTTGAAACGTATCCAAGCCCTCACCTTCCTTATCTCGTGTCTTTGTTTATTAGTGCAGATTTGCAACACAGATCACAAAGTCTTCTGTTTACTACTTCTGTCTTCTGTTATTTGAGGACACACAAACAAATGCTTTATGCAAACTGTCCACTTAAAACTGTATTATTGGAGTATTATTTGTATGGCCATGCATGGTTTAGCTGACTATTACTGTGGTTCTTAGATGTAGTGTAGATTCCAGGACCAATTAGGACACACAGATGTGCAAACAGTCAATGCGTACTGTTCAGCTGACTCTTCTCTATCTCTATGTGATTTTCCTGGTGCCTTTCTAACACCAGAGGACAAAAGTGAGCTTAATTCTTAAACCCACATCAAAAACCACATGCTTTAATATAACACCAAACCCTTGAATTTCAGGAATACAGAAATAGTCTTGAGGAATGAGAAGTGACTGACTGAACTTGATATCAGTGACTAACGCTCAGCTCACAGTTCAGTCTCACCTCCACTGTGTCATCCATAATCACCCAGAGGAGAACCACTGCCCCCACACATCCTGCTGAATCCGTATAGAATCGTATTATATCAAATTACTACACCTTCAAAATAAACCTATCCCATCACATCATCTTCCAAGACCTCCCTGGCACCTTCGTTATCCAACTGCTACCAATTAACCAGGCAGCCAAGCCGGACAGCTGCTGACAGATTTAATTACCTTATTTTTACACTTGGTTCAGGCTGCGTCGCTTACACGGCTGTAGAATGCAGATGGTCTGAAGAAAACAGAATGTATGGAGCACTTATGGAGAAACATGCAAAAATAAAATAAAACAACTACACTATTGGAAGCGTCTGTTTAGCCAGTAACATATGCACGGTGTAGCAGGACATAAGCAGCCTCAAGGGAGGACTGTGCCGATGTGGTGAAAGGAAAATATGAAAAAATAGAAGGGAGTGGATGGTTTTATTTAAGCATTAAGTGATGGAGAATACAAGTAGAGAGACTGTGTGGGAGTGTATGACGCAAAAGCTGGAGGACATCAGTGGGATAAAGTCATAGTTACACTGAAATGGCATCAAATGGCCTGTTCAGATTATTGGCAATGCCATGCTGTGGCTATATCAAAAGACTTTCCAAATAATTGTTTCATTTTGCAATATTAATCATTTTGTTATACATTTTTTTACTTAAAAGGCAGTATATTGTTGAGGCAACAGCATAAATCACAAACCAACACCTACATGAGGAAATCATTCTTACTCAACATATTTTAATAGTCCATATTTGACCATGAGTCTACCATAATTTTAGAATGATTATTGCACAGTGAGGTGAATTCCACAAATACACTATACCAAAAAATGTAAACAGTAAAGAACATATTATACATTGTTGTGGCTGTAATTACCTTGAAAACATGCTTTTGGTCACCTTGGGATAAGTATTAACTTAAATAAAAGTCTACATTCGAAAAATATACTTCACCTCTGTTTCCAATGACACATTCAGGCATTAGAACTCCCTCTGATATCAACAATGAAAAATGGTGGATGCTATGCTAATAGAACGTTTTAATAGAGTATTATCTATGATGCAACAAACCTGGCCATATGCAAACATAGCATTTTTGAGGGCTCAGACTTGATAATTAATGAAACAATAGTGAATTTTAGCAATTTTAGCAATGGGCTGTGTGCAATACTTATACACTGGCACCTTAACTAAACAGGGCAGCGTGCAATTTTGATCAAATAATCTAACATCCTTTAGTTGACCTGTGTCTGTGATCTTGTGACTGACCATCTCTTTATGTCTGTCTATTTGTAGTATTGTATTGTCTGTCTGGGTGTATTGTTTTTACTGTGTGTATTTGCTTTATGATTACATCAACCTGTCTAGGGACAGCAGATGGAAATTAGCCCTGGGCTACAATCTGATAACATATTTACGTATCATATATATGTTCATTAATGTGTTTTGTCCCTATTTCAAATAAATAAATAAATAAATTAAGCAAAAATACAACTGCAGGCATGTTTTGATGAGGGGTATTTGATGAGACAATATAACATGGTTAAAATAGTATATTTTGCATAATGTGTTCTTATATTTCATTAACAATAATGTTACAGTGGTACTATGAACAACAATGGTACTATGAAAACAATTCAAAGATTTTGGTTGTTGAGGAAAAGTCACAACATAATTCTGTATTTCCAAATTATGCAAATACAAGATCTTGAGATGGTATCTATATTTTTTAATTTGTCAAGCGAAAATGAAAATTGAAAATCCATCAACAAACTGCTTCTTGTGCAGTTAGAGATTTGAGATAGCAGTTTTATCTGAACTGCCTTATTATCCCACTAGCAGGTCTCTTGAGTGTCTACAGCTCTGTATATGAACACTAACTATCAGGTGAAGAAGTACTTTTCCAGTCTGGTAGCTTTGAAAACAGTTCCAGTGAAAGCTGCCCTAAATTAATTCAATTAGGTTAACACAGGTTTTATCTGTGCTCAAACAGCCAAAATGATTTTCAATTACATCCACAGAGACCCTATTTATTATCTTCACTGTGTTCCGGTTTATTGGGGATTTCTGACAGAGCTTGTTCAATTTGCCCCCAGCATCACGGAAAACTCCAGTATTGATTAAATTCATTGCGTTATTTTGAAGATTTGCAATGACAGTTGAAAAAGTTAAAAGTGCACTGTGTAACTTTATGGTTGAGGGTCTGTCACCTTCTTGTTTCTATGGATATGTCATTGTTCTGCCTGGAATGTTCCACAGTATGACATTAAACAGCTCTACCTTACACTTATTAAATTACAGGGAGTTTTGTAGCTCAAAAATACCTAGAAAAACAGGCATTCTGACTGCGAGCGGGATTGTCTCTCCACAGATCTGACCTGTAACTTGGTCTGGTTTGGTCTCCATGAAGATAGAAAGGTTTAATGTCATACTGTGAAACATCCCAGACAAAGGAAGAGCATTTCCATCAGCATCTATGGCTTTCATAAAGGTTGGATTTTGTAGGGTTTCTTTTACAATATGATTTTCTTTTTTTTTAAATAGTCAAAGCTCCTAAAAGTTAGCTTTGTAAGAGGTAGCCTAGCCCCACTCTGAGCCCATACTAGCTCCGCTCTAGCAGCTAGTAAAAAGTAAAAAAAAAAAAAAATGTTGGTGCAATGCGCCAATGAGCACAGGCCATTGAAAACAATAAGCCATTATCTTGGATTCATCTTCTAGATCGTATCATGTGCGATATATTGACTATCACACGTATCGCTGTATCGTGATAATATCGTATAGTGAGCCATGTATGGAGTATTGTATCGAATGGTGAGGGACCCTGTGATTCCCAGCCCTACATTAAATCACGTGAAACCAGTTACGCTCATTAGCAGTGTCTGATATTGCTTTTAGAATACAAACCTTGCTCTTCTTTCTCCAAACAAAGCCTATAGCACCTTGCACCTTTGCTTTCAATTGATTCTTCTCTTGGGAACAATCCACTGGAACTGCTAACAACATCGCCCCTAAACTTTTAATGGACACATACATCAGCCTGCCAAACTCTCCGATTCCCCCGGCAACCACCTTTCCTCACCCGCCCTCACCCTGCCCTCACCCCACCCTCACCCCTCCATAACATCTTATAAATTCACCCGGGCTTATTATGGGATGTTTCAACTCCAGCACTATCTATTAGGAGGATATGTAAAGCCATTGCGGATAGTACATTGTAGCTCAACTAATCATAGACGAGCATTAACAGAAGCGCTGTGAAATGAGTTCAATTTGCAGGGAGATATTACCTCATGATGCCCCGAGAGAAGAGTCTCGGGATGACCTTGTCCGCAAACTTTGCTAGCATATCGCAAGTTTTCCACTCTCCTTCCATTCAGTCTAATTAAGAAATGTGTAAAATATTCATTATGCTACTTCTGTTGTCTATTAATTAGTAGATAAAAAGTCCATTATTCACAAATTAGAGGAGGACTCAAGAGAATGTATAGAGTGCTTTGTTACGAAAAAAGTGTTGAGTTAAAATAAAAAAGTTAAAATAATTGAATATTCACTCACTTTAAAGGGCCCATTTTATACTATTTTCTGACCTATGTTATAATGTTGTTTCCTCATCAAAAACGTACCTGGAGTTGTGTTTTGTTTTATTCACACAAATTTAACACACAAACCCCACATATTTAGGCTGATTTCTCAGAAAACACTGTTACACCTTGTGATGTCATGTGGCAATACAGGAAGTGCTCCACTGTGTTTTGAAACTCCATACACCTTCACTGGAATCATTTGGATCATTTCAGCCCTGGAATTGCCAAACTCAACTGAATTAAAGGTAAAAAGTATCTGTTAACTTGAAAACTACAAGTAGATGACATCACAAGGTGGAGCAAAGCAGTTTGAGTCTGGGAGATGTGGACAGACTAATAATGCAGGATTACTCAAACATGTGTGAATGAAACAAAACACAACTCCAGGTATGTTTTTGAGAAGATAACAACATTCTAACATGTCTTAAAGCTGCCCAGACATTGCAATTATTACGAATCTCTTATTTACACTGTACTATACTATATATATGTCCTGTTTGCTATTCTAAAGAAAGAGCTGAAAAACAGTCTACCACATCAGCAATGCAGAGTGGATGACTTTCTTTGACTCCGCAGCTACAGATGGTGCTATCCGTGGTGCAATGTACTTTATGACAACTCTGAGAACCACTTGAAACAAAAAGCCCCAGACAGTAGTCGCTATTACCTTGGTTGAAGTTTACAAGTCATTCCCAGGCTCCTTTGAATGGCTCACATTAAACTGGCATTACCTGAAAAGTTTTAGCTCAATTCACATTTCCACAGGGCTACAGGGTGTACTCCAAACGATCTCCTCCCTGATTTGAAACACAGTGACTGGGAGAGCATTGACTGCATTCTGCTCTGAGGCTGAGCTATCGACAAGTCTTTCTTAACTTTCCAATATCGCGGGGGACTTTAAAACAACAACTTAGGCAAGGACAAAGTAGTGAGTTTTTTGTTTTGAGCAGTGGTGGAACTTAACAAAGTAAAAAGTAAAGTAGTGTGTGTACGTAAAAATTTTAGGTATCTGTAACTTGACTTAAAGGTGCACTGCATAAAATTTCTAGTGTATTTTATTATAATTAAAATACAATAATTCCTTCTGTGAATAGGGGCGACTCTCCATAGATCATCGTGATAGATTTAGTCTATACTGTGGAACATTTCAGATAAAGCAATAACATCTCCATTGTGTAACTTTTCTCCACTAGAAAAGTTACACAATGCACCTTTGAGTAACAAAATTGCGTACTTCTTCCATCACTGGTTTTGAGTCTTGCTTTGTGCTAGTAGGCAGTGATGCTAAGTACCTGGCTGTGCTCTCGTTGCAGTGGGACCAGTTGGAGCTGGGGATGGGCCTCAGCTGGGAGCAGTATCCTGGCAGAGTTTGGGACCCTCCATCTTGAATTCGTCCACCTGTCTGAGCTCTCCGCTAACCCCATCTACACAGAAAAGGTTGGTCTCTCCTCCTTCACATCCGAGTAAAATGAGGTGTATAATGTGAGTTGTATTGAGTGAGATTTTAGAGTACAAGCAAATGAAAATACAGAATGAACCATAATAATTCAATGGGCTGTTTATGTATTCAATAGGTTATGAATATCAGGAAACTGCTGAACAAGATTGAAAAGCCCCATGGACTTTATCCCAATTTTCTAAGTCCCGTCAGCGGAAACTGGGTCCAACGTAAGTATTAAAAAATGTATTATTCATAAACTTGATTCCTTTTTTTCTCACAAGAACTTTTAACTTTTTCTATTTTAAGACGTTAACACTTCAGAGCTTAGATTGTAATTCTAATTTTTACCTTTCTTCCTTTTCACCACTGTATGCATATTTTCATTTTTTAATGTGAAAATGTTTAGCTAACTTTTCTACAAGGTTTTAGTACATTTTAAAGGTCCTATATTACACAAAAGTGACTCTTGAGAGCTTCACGCCATGTTAGAATATTGTTAAAAACAACATAACTGCAGGTGTGTTTATGATGAAGAAAACAACATTATAACAGATCAGAAAAAAGCGTAATATATGGGCCCTTTAATAAAGTTTTTATAACAAAGCTGCTGCAAAAATGGCTCATTCTCTCCACTGGGGTTCTCTAGCTCAGTGCCTCGCTCAGATAAACAGTGTAGTTGTCAGGTATGCCACAAATTAATGCCAAGTTACAAGATTTTTTGCTGTGTCCCTGTGGATTAAAATTAAAATATAGAATCTTACTTGTTTTATGGCTCAGTTGTTGTGCTTATTCTTCAGTCACTACCAGTCAAAAGTTTGGACTCACCCAAGCATTCAATGTTTTTTTTTGTTTTTTTTAATATGTTTACTACTTTTTACATTTTATATACATACAGAAGACATCAAATATATGAAGTAAGATATATGTATCAAATCCCCAAGCCTATCGTCCTTTAGTAATGAAAAAAGTAAAACAAAAAAACACGAATTATTTTTTGACAAAGTGTGGCTATTTTGAGGATTTGGTTATAAAATAATATACATTTCATTTTTAGTACAGTTATTAAACTTTTTTCATTGCTACATAATTACATATATCTTATTTCATATATTTGATGTCTTCTGTATATATATTATATGTAAAAAATGGTAAATATATAGAAACAAAACATTAAATGAGAGGGTGAGTCCAGATTTTTGACTGGTAGTGTACGTAAACAACTGATTGGTCAAAACTTGGCAATATGCATCAAATATTTAAATTTATTAAAACGATTTACAATAGCATTCCATGGGTTTTCAGTGAATTATGAAACATTGAGACTGCCATAGAAATATACAATTCAAATCAGCAAATTTTGAGTTATGAATGCATCCTCAAACTGTCCTTCAAAACCGGAATAATTTGTAGTATGACATTGACAAATTAATTTTCTCAAAAGTTAAAAAACACTTCAACCTTGTGAATATTTGAAACGTTATCTTACTAACAGCCCTCTGCACATCCATCCACCCTGAGGTCCATCTTATCTTTCATCTTCATACCAGGCTCATAGCGCTGCCTGCATGACTCCCATCGCTCTATTATAAAATGATAATGAATTCAATTACTTCTGAAAATTGGGTCTTTATGCTTTACCTGAAAGAGGTTGAAAAGTAGCTCAGAGAGAAACACAGCTCTGAAAAGGTGTGAATCGGAGTGATTAGAGGGGCTAATTGTTGTGTGGGAACATGCAGAGAAGCTAAACAGTATATATTTATCGGCGCTTAGGGAATAGAAGGCCCTCTCTCCGTCTCCTCCTCCTCTCTCTCGCTTATGTGTGCCTGTTGAAGGACAAACACAAAAGCCTGCTGCTAACCTTGTGGGGGAGTCTGTGTAGCTGTATGCCAATGGAAATGCTTAATAAACCTCCGCAATATGGCGTTTAACGGAGGCACAGAAATCTAAAGACACTTGTTAAAGGATCTAATTTATTATTGTCAGCAAGGACACTTCACTCGATAGGCCTCTGATCACTTCAAATTGAGGATAATAAAAGTATTCAAACTTGTAATTTATATCATACAATAGAATATTATCCAAGAGCCCATTTTCTGATCAATGTTTCCTCATCACAGACATACCCAGAGTTGTGTTTTGTTTTATTCACGCATGTTTAACACACAAATCCTGGATATTTAGGCTGAGTTTTTCTCTCAACCTGAAAACACTCTGTTCCACCTTGTGATGTCATGTGGAAACGCTCCCCTGTGTCTTCACCTTCACAAGAATAATTTTGATAATTTCAGCCCTGAAATTGCGTATCTCTACTGAACAAAAGGTAAAATGTTGCTGTTCACTTGAAAACTACCGGTACATGACATCACAAGGTGGAACAGAGTATTTTGAGGTTTGGAGATGTAGACACAGTATGATAAAGGAGATACTCAAACATGTGTGAATGAAACAAAACACAACTCCAGGTATGTTTGTGATGAGGGAACAACATTATAAAATAGATCAGAAAACAGTGTAATATAAGCCCTTTAAAGTGACTTCTTGAATGTAACCTCTCTTACCACTAATCTACCTGCTTCTTTATCATTACAGTTTGTGCTTTATCTTAATTTATTGTCTACTATTCCTCCTCAGATCACGTCTCCATTGGTGGTCTTGGGGACAGTTTCTACGAGTATCTGATCAAGTCCTATCTGATGTCAGACAAGGCTGACGAGGACGCCAAGAGGATGTACTACAGTGCACTTGATGTACGAATATTTTATCTCCCTATGACTATACACTGACCACTGTGTTGGAATTCAGTGCCACTTTAAAGGTGCATTGTGTAACTTTTCTGTTCGGGCTCTGTCACCGTCTTGTTTCTGTTGATATGTCATTGCTCTGCCTGGAATGTTCCACAGTATGACATTAAACAGCTCTACTTTATATTAATTCAATTACAGGTGGTTTTATAGCTCAAAAATACCTAGAAAAACAGGTATTCTGACTGTGAGCGTGCATCACCAGGCCAAGTTACAGGTCAGATCTGTGGAGAAGTGGCCCCGCTCATGGTAATAATACATGTTTTTGTGGTAGTTTTGAGGAATAAAAACAGCTGTATTTGAATAAATACAAGACATATGTGTTTAATGCCATACTGTGGAATATCCCAGGCAAAGCATTAACATCACCATGGAGACAAGCAGATGGCAGACCCTCCATCAAAAAAGTTACACGGTGCACCTTTAAAGTAGAACTAAACACTGAATCATCTTTTTTGCTACCAAATTGTGTATATAATGTTTTAATAGCGCTGTGTACTGTTTCTAGTACTTTTTTGTCAATTTGCAATTGGGGGCAGAGTTTAGGTGTAGTCCCACTTTAAGCAAGATATTTATACCGTCTTGTCAACAAAGTACAAGGGCAAAATAACTTTAAGGCTTCAGCTAAACACTCCAGTTTATTAACAAAGGCTGTTGTTAACTTCTCATTACAATATAATTAAATTCAAACATTTTTAACAAACAAAAGACACACTGACCATTGTACTCTGATAAAATAAAAGCGTAATTGCAGTTATTTTCACAGGACTTTGATCTCACAAAGTATAAAACAACATTATTATATATCAGAAGCATATGGAGAGACTTGTTCAAAGCACGATAAGGCTTCATGAAAAACATATTTGAAGTGCAACGGCAGTGTATTGTCAAGATTGAGACCCTGGGCTTTTATGCAAACTACTGCACATAGGAACTACTGCAATTCAATTCAATGAGTGCTTCCTGTTAGCGCTAATGGAGAGCTTTTGAAATCCCCCAACAAACCTCGCTATGTACACCATTTCAGAGTATTTGTGACAGAGCAGCCCCAGTGGAGAGGGCTATGGGGAAGAAGAGACACAAGATCGTATCAAGGCTAGCTTCCCGGTACTGTGTAATGTTATTAGAGCTGCAATTAGATGCTAACTGACTGCTCGCTTGTGTAGGAGTACTTTTTCGACTAACTAAAATGCACTGCGTAAACGTGAACTCCCATGTCCATAAATTATATTTAAAAAATAGCATTTTTAATGGCCTAATGTCTAAAGACTAACATTGGTTCCCAGAGGCTGCAATTACACTATCACGCACAATAAAGCGAGACCGCCATGGAGATTTGTGCACTTTTCCTTATAGGGTCACACCAGAGACACAGCGTCTAATTACAGTGCCTATTCTCCCCCGTGTGTTCATATTAAAATGCTAAGGACCTCTGCGCTATCCGATTGTATACTGACTATTTATATAAGGATCTAAGGTGACAGCAAAGCACATCTCATTAACTTTAGCATTCAAATAAAAGTACATTGCTAATTAAAACATACTGCTGAATGAGAGAACATTTTTCCAATTATGCTTAGCTATGATTAGCACTAACCACTGCTAATTATGCGGAAGTGTGTCAGTCTCAGCCTTCTAGAAACATGTTTTTATAAGCGTTCATTATTTTTCTCTGGCTTTTGTTCTGCTTAGTTGAAATGGTTGTAATTATTTGTGTTATGATATGTGTCCAAGCAGTGTAATTATGAATATTTCAAACTAAAGTTACTGAATGTTGTTTGGCTTGGTAGCAAATGACCTTGGCTAAAACTCTCAGTGGAGGAACATTTCAAAACATAAACGTCTGGTCATTTGTAATTGATTTTTGACATGCCATTATTAACAAGTTAATTAGCCTTGTGTGTAATTATTTATTGAGTCCTGATTCAATATTTGCCCTTGTTGTGTAGGCTGCTTGTCACCATGGAGATGAAAAGTTACGTAGTGTACATTATTTGCCTACACTGTTTCTTTTGAATGTTCCACAGTATGTATTAAACAGCTCTACCTTACATTTATTCAATTACAGGTGGTTTATAGCTTAAAAATACCTATAAAAACAGCTAATTATCCTTGTGTGAAATGAATTATTGTATCCTGATTCAATACTTTACCTTTGCGGTGTGCAGGCTATCGAGGCTAACCTGGTGCAGAAGTCCCCAGGAGGCCTCACATACATGGCTGAGTGGAGGGGGGGTATCCTGGACCACAAGATGGGGCACCTGGCCTGCTTCTCTGGGGGCATGATCGGGATCGGAGCAGATGACGGACCACAGGAGAAGAGACAGCACTATCTGGACCTGGCAGCTGAGATCACACACACCTGCCATGAGAGCTACACACGATCAGGTCAGTACAATTACAACTACAACTGTAGTTCTGTGGGGAAAAAAAAGATCATTTTTCAGACAATCACTGGATTTATATACAGCCGTTCAGGCAAACACCCAAAGCACTGTATATTACATTATTCATTCATTCACACTGGTGGTTGTAAGCTACTATTATAGCCACAGCTGCCCTGGGCCAGACTAAAGGAAGCGAGGCTCCCAATCTGCGCCATCGGCCCCTCTGACCACCATCACTTACACACCACTTCGGTCACACACACTCGGTATTGCCATTATTTTTTTGTGTGCTCATGTGTGCACAATCTTGTGGTTATTTGGTCTTGCGAGATTTTGTGCCACGACATCTTTTCTCCTTCCTAGAAATATCCTATATCTATTAGCTCATAACTAACCTTGTCATGTTCACTTTTGGAGCGTTAACACAAGGACAAACTGAAGCCCTGTCACCTGATCACACTTAGTTCTTTCTCTATACTTTTTGACCCACACAAGTTGTGAGTCTGTGAAAGTCACTGAAATCCTGCTCAATCTTTTCTTTTTCTAGCACGTCAAGATCAGGGACAAACTGTTCCCTTGTTCCTCATGGACCCCTCCCTCTGACACACTCACCTGCAAATGGCACTTTAACTGTCTGTAGTCGTCATTTTACAGCTCGTTAACGTCTCTCCAGTACTGCAGATAATTAATAATCCAATATTATGCATAGTATGTCACAATTCATTAAATGTGTATTGTGTAACTTTTCTGGTGGAGGGTCCATCAAATGCTTTTCTCCTTGGAGATGTTCTGCCTGAAATGTGTCATACTGTATTTTAAGTACAGTATTAAACCATTCAATCATGGAGACCAAACCAGACCAAGTTATAGGTCAAAGTAAAGTAAAGTTAAAGCTGTTAAATGTCATACTGTGTAACATTCCAAACAAAGCAATAACATCTCCATGGAGAAAAGCATTTGACGGACCCTCCACCCAAAAAGTTACACAGTGCACCTTTAACTCCCCGTAGTCGTCATTTTCCAGCTCGTCAACACGTCTCTCAAATACTGCAGATAATTAATAATTCCGTAAGTTCATTAAAGTATTTAGATGTTTGTGTATTGGGGCTGTATTACTGTATGCCACTTGAGTTTAAACGGGTCCAATACACAGAATGAAAAAATTCTCAGTATGGGAGATGGTGAATTCACAGCGCTCGAGGCCTTCTCATTTAGCAGTGAATCAAAGGGAGACTGGCTCTTGGTAGCTTCATTCCGGCACAGACCACGAGCCTAATAAGAAGCAGCAAGAAATTAAAGCTCTCGATTATTGTTTCACAACTCACAGCTTCGGGCAGGACCAAAGACACAGAGGTGATTAAAACCCATGATCACACAGTGTCGCAATGAAAAGAAAGAGTAGATGATGATATATGGTGTGGAAGCGTAAACAGTAGGATGGGAAAGGTGAGATTTGGAGAGGGTGTACCTTTGAAATTTGGTTATATTACGCAAAATTTACTCTTGTCAGGTGTTAAGTAATGTTATAATGTTGTTACCTCATCAAAAACATACCTGGAGTTGTGGCAAAAGGAGAAATTCTATTTGAACCTGGAGTTGTGTTTTGTTTCATTCACACATGTTTCAGTAAGCTTTTATTATTACTCTGTTTACATCTCCAAAGCTCAACATGCTCTGTTCCATTTTGTGATGTCATGAAGCAATAGTTCACAGCTCCTTTTATCTTTAGTTCTATAGAGATTGGAAATTCCTGGGCTAAAATTATCCAAACGGTTCAAGTGAAGGCGTATGAAATTTAAAAACACGGTGAAGCACTTCCTGTATTACCACAAGATATCATGTCATTTAGTTTGAGAGAAGAACTCAGCCTAAATATGCAGGATTTGTGTGTTAAACTCGTGTGAATGAAACACACAACACCAGGTATGTTTGTGATATGGGCCCTTTAAAAGACTATTCAAAAAGGATTCTGCTTAGAGATGCGAGAATACAAGAAAACACGTGTAAAACTGCAGCAGAATCCTTCGTTTTCTGGGGCTGTTGTTTGATGTTCTTGGCATATGTCCTGACTCTGAAAATAATCCTTTGCTAATTTTAAGCTTTTCGCCTCATTGATGTTAGGTGGGCTGTGAGAACTTATCCCCAAATGGAAAAATCAGAAAAAAAAAAACTCTTTTCATCTTCTTGAGCAGGTTTCCAGTGTATTTCTTCACCAGCTTTCTTTTCACTTGTTAGGGCTTGTGATTAGGAAGTGCTTAGCAAATTTTGGATTAGCTCTTTAATACATGTGTGAAAGTGGGGGTCCCTTCACTGTTGTTTTAAATACGTTTATAGTTTAAAGATTTGCCTCTTTCTTTGGATCAAGTTCACAGATTTTCACAGCAGCAGTGGAAACAGGAAAAGAGCTGCTCAGTCTACACAGATATAGCCAGTGATGGAATGTAACGAAGTAAAAGTAGTAAAATGCTGTACTTAAGTAAAAAAAAAAAAAAAAAAGGTATCTGTACTTACTTGAGTACATTTTTAAGTTTTACTTCACTACATTTTGAGAGCAGGCATCTGTACTTTCTACTCCACCACATCTTAGATAGAAAAAGCTGTTTGATCAAATGAGTTCTTTCTGAAGGGGATACTGCAGTCCCCTCTTTCTCGTCCTTTAGTAGTCCTGAGGCTGATGAACTGGCTGAGTGGATGCAATATTCATTTTATCTACTAATGAATGCTTTTCAATAACTCTTTTTTTCTAATGTTTTCAAATGCAGCTATTGAAATTCAAAACGTACCGCTTAATGCAAAGTGAAATTGAATTAGCATCATTATAATACTGTATGTCCTAAAGCACTGTGCGTAATAACAGAAAAGCGCATTTGCACAGGTCAATATTTTGTTTGGCTCAGCCTGCTGCCTAAAAGATATAAAAAAGTATAACATTTTATTTGAGCACTTTTGTGTGAAGAGGGTTCAGTATAAAATCTGAGTACACTGCGCTCTTATACAGTTTGTAGTAAAACAAGGTTATGGATGAGTTTTTACAAAATTCTAATGAGATAATTTGGGGAAAAAATATAAATCGGCCCAAAATATCAGAGGAGCTTATGGCTCCTTAAAGAGAGCTCTCTTTAAAAGTCCATTTCTTCTACTTTCTTCTCTTTATACTTTTTTTTCCCTCCACAGACTGATACTTAAATATGCATTGTTTAACTTTTCTGGTGGAGAGTCCATCAAATGCTTTTTTATGGAGAGGTTATTGCTTTGTCTGGAATTTTTCACAATATAGCATTAAACCTTTATATCACCATGGCAACCAAACCAGCCCAAGTTACAGGTCAGAGGCAGCCCCGCTCACAGGCAGAATGCCTGTCCTTCTAAGTATTTTTGAGCAATAAAACCACCTGCAATTAAATTATTAAAGGGTCCACAGTGTCTGAATGATGGTTACATAAGTTTATAAATCTGATTACTTTGTTTGTATTTGAACCACAAAGCTTTTTTACAAGAGCTTTTTTTTAGTTTTAAAAAAACGTTCTGAATTGTTTTTTGAATTGCCTTGTGTGAAGAGTTTTGCAAAGTGCGCAAAAAATTGGTAAGATTTATAAAAAGTTTAAGGAAACGTGCCAAAGCTTTTTCTGTTTCAGTGGTTGGCATTTTTACCTAAAATCATCCATACTAATCACTCTATATAATTGCAGTAAAGCCCTTATGATTGACTTGTTTTGACCAGTTCCCAATGAGACCTTTTAAGTGTATGGATTTAACCACAGCCATTTACATTTGCATGAATTATTTAGTGCAGAAACAGCAGGGGAGTTCAGCTGAATGCCCTCAAACCCACAGACTAGAATTCTCCTCGAACCCTCTTATAAAAGCTCAAATGCAGAAAAAAATGGCTATTAAACATATTCCATTGATGGGCTGTAATTTAGAGGAGTCATGTAGTACTTTACATCTGTAATGAAAAGCCGAATTATAGAAGAGTGCACGGGGGCAGAGTGGTTAGCATTTATATCTGTCACTCACTGTGTGAGTTTGGTGAAGTGGTGATATTTTTCTGTTCATTTGAATTCAGTTGATTAAATCTTTAATACCGTCATGCGTCTCCCAAATGTAAAAAGACCAAACTACTTCCTTTAAAGTCTATGTGACAGGTTAGACTACTCATTTAACAAAAAACGTTTATAATTTTTAAAGATTTGACTAAAGATCTTACCTAGTTTTGTCTAATTTTTCTTTTTATATTGGTAGTCTGTAATTTTATTTCCCGGTTGGACACAGAGAGCAGATATTATGACATACATAGAGGTAATGCCATAACTGTTACCTAGCAACCGTATTGTAAACAAAGGCTATAAGTCAAACTCAAAAATCCAACATACCCAATAGTTTTTGTTCATTTATAATTAAACTGTCAGAAAATGGAAATCTGCATTTCAGATGGAATTTTCTTTGTTGATGACGCAGGTAGAGGGATTACATTTTTGAATTCACTGCTACTTCCTGTATTTTTGTACCTTTCTTGTCTAAGATATGGATTTTTTTATGGCTGATGCATTCCACTTCCACACTAAACCTATGATAAATATTGACCACAGCTCTCATCCCACCAAACCAAATAATTCTAAAAACATAAAAACCTCTCATATGCATTTTAACCTTGTCCATGGATGGTCTGGTATGGCTCTGTTTCATTGAGCTGTCCCCACTTACCCACTCAGTTCATTTTTGTATACTTTTTCTTTGCTAACTTTTATTATACTTATTAATTACAGCACATTTTATTGTCATTTATTTTCCCTCTGCAAAAATAACAAACAAAAACTATACATTATCTTCATATATGCTTTGAACTGAGAGATCTACAGTATTTGTTTAGCTGCAATACAGAAATTTTAATTAAGAAACACACACAACAGTGCAGCTTCGGCTTGGAATTACACCCTCTTGAGAGCAGATATAAGATTTAAACACGGTCCCTAAATTGTTGTTGGCAAATTAAGTCATGAATCGTCCTCTGTGAAAATAAACAATATATCTTGGGTATAAAAACTACAGCTCCTGGCAGATGAATTCCTTATTAAAATATAACCCTGCTTTGAGAATAGCAAGTAGGTAACTTTGTAGAGGACATCGAATGGATCACTGTACTGTTTGTACTTTAATATGCATAATTATTCAAGCTTTTCTCTAGTTAGCGGCATTTCACTTTTTGGGAAACATTCTTATTGTAGCGTTTAAAGGTCCTACATTACGCAAAATGGACTCTTGTGAGCTTTTAGTCATGTTATAATGTTGTTACTTCATCAAAAACAGACCTGGAGTTGTGTTTTGTTTCATTCACACATGTTTGAATAACACTTTACTAATAGTTGGTCTACATCTCCAAAGCTCAAATGCTCTGTTTCACCTTGTGATGTCATGAAGTGGTAGTTTTCAAGTGAACAGCTACATTTTTACCTTTTGTTCAGTAGAGATTGGCAATTCCAGGGCTGAAATTATCCAAATAGTGAAGGTGTATGGAGTTTAAAAACACAGTGTAGCTCTTCCTGTATTACCACATGACATCATAAGGTGGTACAGAGTGATTTCGGTTTGAGAGAAGAATGCCTGAAGATGCAGGGTTTGTGTTTTAAATGTGTGAATAAAACAAAACACAACTCCAGGTCTGTTTTTGATGAGGAAACAGCGTTATAACATAGATCTAAAATAGTGTAACATGAGCCTTTTAACTTATGTTTATATCGACACTTCAAACCCACCACAACCTCAAAGAACCCCCTCCCTCCCTCCAATGGACAATTTCCCAGAAACCTTAGCGGCAGAGTGGTCGGATAAAAGATGAAACCAAGTGTCCACTCACACACATGTAGTACACAAGGGCAGAGAGGAGTCACTATTGTCAAGCATTCAAAGTGCGCTGCTAAATTTGAGATGTTGCTATGCCGATGCGCTCCCTCTGACCTCAGTGAAAACCGATCCCTTTGTTCCATGGCATGAGTGGAATTTCTTTACTGCCAAGTTTAAATTGAGGATGAAATGTAACAAATAAGAAAAGAAGAATATAGAGAAAGACCAACTGGACAAAGTGCGTTAATAGAACCGTCGACAAGCACTGCACGGTATTGGAAAAGTTCACTGTTAGGGCTGTTAAGAGCTGCATTTTCGATATTATTGCGATGTTTTATATTTTTTGACTCAGTAATTTCAGTTATAATTAAACATAAACATACATGTTTTAATGTATTACTGAAACTAATTTTGGATTTGTTAAGGAAAATAATTGAAGGTCCTATATTAGGCCAAATTTGCTCTTTAGCTTTAAGAAATAAAGCTAGCTGGAGTGGTGTTTTGTTTCATTCACACATGTTTGAGTGATCTTGGTTTATTAGTCTGTTTTAATCTCCAAAACTCAAAATGCTCTGTTCCACCTTGTGATGTCATGAAGTTTTTTTCAGATTATCAGCTACCTTTCGCCATATATTCAGAGTGTTTCACAGTACATTTTTTAATTTATCAGATGGAGAACCTTGGTATTATTGCGACATAGTTTGTTTGTTACAACAGTGATAATTTCGTAAGCCAGTATTGCAGTATCATTACTTAAACATTATGAAGCCGTACCATTGACCTTGACTATAACTGTTATGTGTATTTTCTTTGTTTGCTTGTTTCCTCCAGGCACCAAACTGGGCCCAGAGGCGTTCAGATTCGACAGTGGAGCTGAAGCCACAGCCACCAGACTGAGTGACAGATATTATATTCTCCGTCCGGAGGTCATCGAGAGCTACATGTACATGTGGAGACTCACGCACGACCCCAAGTACAGAGAGTGGGGCTGGGAGGCTGTCCAGGTGAGACACACACTGCAAACAGTTATGTGTACTCTAATAATATGTCTTATGATACATTATTTGGAACTACAGTATTACTACTATTACTGCTACAGCTACTATTAGTGCTACTACTAGTACTACTACTGCTACCACTACTACTACTATTACTACTACTGCTACTGGTGCTGTTGTTGCTACTACTACTATTTATTTCAGTATTAATATTTAAAAAAAAAAAAAAAAAAAAAGGGTCCTAAAGCTCGTTTTTGATGGATCGGGTATCGGTTCAGTTGATATTCTTTTATTTCGGGCTATACATTTGTGTAATAAGACTATTTACTAGACAATATTGGCCCAAACATCTTATAATATTTTTTCTGTAGTTACTTAAAATGTTAAATAACAGTTACAAAACACATTTGAATATTATTTTTACCATATAGTGTGTGTTTAAAGGAAATAATGATAGTTTTACTTTATTTAGTCTTTGCCCTAGTATCAACATTTAAAGGGCACTGTGTAACTTTTTGTAGTTGAAGATTCACCACCTGTATCTATGGAGATGTTATTGCTTTGCCTGGAATGTTCTGCACTATGACATGAAACTTATCTATCTGGCATTTATTCAGGTGTTTTTATTGCTTAATAATACCTCAAAAAAAACATGCTGTGAGTGGAGTCGCCGCTCCACAGATCTGACCTGTAACCTGGCCTAATGGAGCCTAGTTACAAGTTACAAAGTGTACCTTTTCATGCACTTTTTGGTAAGTGATCTGTGTGCGCTGTCAGGGAAAGGTAGAAAGAGGTTTTATTCAGTATCTATTTGAAAGGTAGGATAAAAATGTGTGTGGATTTTGGTTTGGAGTGAGCGCTGAAATAATGCTGTTCTGCTTTGGTGGTTAATAAATTTACTTTTACTGCAACAGATCGGACAAGGGATAAATTGAGTCCTTCAAAATGTAGACCCTTCCAGTGACATTTCCATTCAAGGTCCAGCCATAAATCGCTTTTTAAAACCTTTATGCAACATCAGGTCATGCTTCTTGTTACTAATGCAAAATCTATAACATAAAACAGTTGAAATGAAATGTGGCCAGAGAAAATTCTCCACTATGTAAGAGGGAAACAACTGGACTTTAAATGGACATTGATACCTTTTTGTACATCTTGACAGGACTGGACTTGACTTGACTATTTTGTGTGTGTCATAAGTGTGGAGAGAGGGGTGGCTTGTGGAAATATTTCACTTATTTTTTATTTTACATTATTTTATTTTTATTTATTTTACTTTTTTGTTTTAATTTTTTATAAATTCAAAATTGAAAAAAATAAAGGGGCATTGTATAACTTTTCTGGTGGAGGGTCTGTCAAACGCTTTTCTCCATGGAGATGATTTTTTCTGAAATGTTTCATCGTATGGTATTCAAACTTCTAACTTCATGGAGACAAAACAGGACCAAGTTACCGGTCAGATCTGTGGTGAGGCAGTCCCGCTCACGGTCAGAATGTTCGTTTTTCTAGGTATTTTTGAGCTATAAAACCACCTGTAATTGAATAAATGTAAAGTAGAGCTGTTTAATGTCATACTGTGGAACATTCCAGGCAAAGAAATGACATATCCATAGAAACAAGCAGGTGACGGACCCCAACCAAAAAGTTACATAGTGCACCTTTAAAATAAAAAATATAAAAAAGAAAATGCAGTGTGGTATGGACAGATTTATAAACAGACTTTCATTCATCCTCCCCTCAAAGAGCTTCCACCTGCTCTATAGATATTAGCCGCCATTATAGGTTCATTTGTGCCCAGAGGAGGTGGAGTTCACATACGAATCCTTTTATTAGCGTAGCATCAGACGGGAGTGTTACTGTTAGTGTTAGTTTAGCATTCAGTCAGAGGAGAGGTGACAGCCGTGACGTGTGTGTAAATATAAAACACAAAGGTGGACAGAGGTACCAGCCGCTCCCCCACGTCGACACACAGGCCTGACACTCCTGGGCCTTTGTTCATGAATGTGTGTAAGGCAGCCTTTTGTACAGGCCTAATAATGTGCTAATCCACTTGGCCCGCACAGGCACTGCTACTACTGCAACTACTGCTACTACTACTACTATTACTACTATTACTACTACTACTACTATTACTACTACTGCAACTACTGCTACTACTACTACTATTACTACTTCTGCAACTACTGCTACTACTGCTACTACTACTACTATTACTACTACTGCTACTACTACCTCTACTACTGCTACTATCACTACTGCTACTATTACTACTACTGCTACTTCTACTGCTGCTACTACTAAGCCTCTATTTATTTCAGCATTAACATTTTTGTTGGTCATAAAAAACAGCAATGCATAAAATTACTGCTACTACCAGGGCCGTCAACTGCCCTGACTACTACTACTACTACTACTAGTAGTAGTAGTAGTAGTAGTAGTAGTAGTAGTACTTATTTCACCATTAGCTCTTGTCAGATTCTGTGTTGCAGGTGTCTAAACTGTGTAGCTAACAAAAGTTATCATAAAGTTTGTAAAAAAAAAAAAAAAAAAAAAAAAACAGTGAATGGGAATGAAAAATAGTGTCATTTTGTTAGAGAAAACATAAAATCAATAAAGCAATTTCTGAGGTGGGACGTACACACCAGAAAATAGTGATGCTCCTAAATATATTCAGCGGGAATCCTATAAAAATGTTCCCCTCTGGAAACATATTCTTTCACCAAATCCACCAAAACGTTGGACATAAATGACGAGGCAAAGCATGTGACTCACAGCTCCCACTCTGTATCCACACTTCCACTGAGGCCCCTGAGGCTGGAAATACAAACTTCCTCACAAACACTCAAACTTCCATCTTAAATACATACAACACCATGAAGCACACTGTATCCACTGTGTGAATATTACCATAGTGTTTAATACATAAAACACCATGAAGCACACTGTATCCACTGTGTGAATATTACCATAGTGTTTACGCCATGTGAAAGACAACTGTCTGTCTCTGTGGAGAATACGGTCATGGACAGTAAAGTTTCTTTTATCTTAAACGGGCACTATAGAACTTGTCTGGTGGTGTATTAAACTAATCTTGTACACATTTTTATTGCTCCAGAATACCCTAAAAACATTTACTCTCACACACTTCTCCACAAATCTGACCTGTAACTTGGCCTGGTGGAGGCAGCTTAATTTTTATTTCTTTATTTAACCAGGATAGTTAATGCCGTAGTGTGGAACATTCCAAGTAAAGCAATAACATCTCCGTGGCTCCAAGGTTAACTTGACAGATGTTGACAGTTGATCGAAACTAGAAATAGTCTTACCTGAACATTATCTAAAACCTGGTGCCCTTGATTAAGGGCGTAAAGTTTTTTTGTGTGTTTTTTCTTATACTGACAAATTTCGATATTTGATATTCTCTTGACGGCAATCATTTTCTAGAGCCTGTTAAAGGTATTTCCTGTTTTTTTCCACATCAAAATAATTCACTAATAAAAGTTAAAGGTTCTATATCATGCAAAAATGACTTTGGTGAGCTTTAAGCCATGTTATAATGCTGTTACCTCATCAAACACATACCTGGAGTTGTGTTTTGTTTCATTCACACGTTTGAGTAACCTTTTATTGTTAGTGTGTGTACATCTCCAAAGCGCAGAATGCTCTGTTCCACCTTGTGATGTCATCAAGCAGTAATTTTGAAATTAACAGCTCCCTTTACCTTTTGGTTGTTAGAGATTGGCAATTCCAGGGCTGAAATCATCAAAATTACTGGCACTTCCGTTTGAGAGAAGAACTCAGCCTAAATATGTGGTATTTGTGTGTTACACATGTGTGAATGAAACAAAACACAACTCCAGGTCTGTTTGTGATGAGGAAACGACATTAGAACAGATCATAAAATAGCGTTATATGGGCCCTTTAAGGACATATAATTCCTCTGTATTGTCCCCACCTCAGCCCTTCGTTCAGTGTATTCCTTTGCTTTTCCCTTAGGCCCTGGAGCAACACTGCAGAGTGGAGTCTGGATTCTCGGGGATCAGAGACGTGTACACCACCACCGTGAGCCATGACAACATGCAACAGAGCTTTTTCCTCTCAGAGACCCTCAAGTACGTCCCATCTCCTCTCACCAAATCGCTTTTTAGTGCCACATCTGCACTAAACGCTTATCTTCTCCAATACTGTCTCCATCACTGTCTCTTCTCACCACTCATCCATGCCTATATGCTGTTCTGCGCTCTTGATCGGAAACACATCACAATTTCAGCACAATTTTCCTTACTCTGGTTGGAAATGAAAAATATTCTTCCCAAACACTGCAGCGCCTACAGATGGGGTGATAGAAGCCACCACTGTGGGCTATTACAAGACGCAGATCTGCCCGTGTGCACTGTTCTGACTACAAGTAAATGTTAAAGAGCTTTATTTTAAGGCCACGATGAGACACGATTCAGGCTTTTAGCAGCAGCCTGTACGCGGCTCCAATTTGCATCTGCATTAACCTCAAAGTGACAGTCACCATAAAGTAAGAGGCTCTGTATAGAATCATTTAATGTACGTAACCAGGCAGAAGGCAGAGGAGGGAGTTAAAGCCCTAGTCTTGTGAACAATTTATGTATTTGAGTTGCTTATACAAAAAGGTTTGATTAACTGTATTAAGTAATGTACATGTTATATGAATATCTTATAAATACAGTAGTATACTATGACCTTAGGCTTTAAAGGTCCTATATTAGGCAAAATTGACTCGTGAGCTTTAAGACATGTTAGAATGGTGTTATTTCCTCAAAAACAGACCTGGAGTTGTGTTTTGTTTCATTCACACATGTTAATCCTTTATTATTAGTCTGTCTACATCTCCAGAGCTCAAAATGCTCTGTTCCACCTTATGATGTCATATAGAGGTAGTTTTCAAGTTAACAGCTCCTTTTACCTTTTGTTTAGTAGAGATTGGCAAGTCCAGGGCTGAAATCATCCAGATAATTCTGGTGAAGGTGTATGGAGTTTAAAAACACAGTGGAGCACTTCCTGTATTGCTACATGACGTCACAAGCTGGAACAGAGTGTTTTCCATTTGAGAGAAAAACTCAGCCTAAATAATCAGGGTTTGTGTGTTAAACGTGTGTGAATGAAACAAAACTTCGGCGATGTTTGCGATGAGGAAACATTACAACATAAATCAGAAAATTGTGTAATATAGGCCCTATATTACACAAGAGTTATAAAATATAACAGTTGTGAGACAGTGTCTATAAACAGCGACGCTAATCTCTTACAAGACACTGATGAGACATTGATTGTTCGTATAGTAAGCTAATTTCCTTCAGTATTTTATCATCACTTAACATGGGTAATTAACTCTCATGTCAGGACTGTCACTTCAGCGTTTTTGGGATGCCTCTGCACAAGATAAATATCTGCTGTGGAAAATAAATGTTCTCATTTTTGCCAAATGGATGACGGCCAGAACAGTATTTCCAGAATGACTCTGTTCAATAAAAGTTATTGTGGATCAGAGACGAGGCAGCTCCTCTCAGATCCAGTGCACCTGACAAGTGAGGATATAGAAAACAGCGTGCAATAAAGACGTGTTTGAAAGCTCATTTAAATGTACGTACAAGCAGAGCTCTTTTGCATATTACTGTCTCTGTTCCCTGAGGCGCTGGTGTCATGGCAGTACTTACCTGCACAGGAAGCCTTTGAAATGCATATGATGTTTGTTTTTAAATTGCCTGATTTATTTTATATTGTCTATGAGAGAATCACTGTCTCACAGTAGAATCACAGTCAGTAAACAGTGATGTATCGAACAGAAAAAGTGAAACTATGATTCTAAGGTTGATTTCATTTTCTCTGTGCAGGTACCTGTATTTACTGTTCTCTGAAGATGACCTCCTCCCCCTGGAGGACTGGGTGTTTAACACAGAGGCCCACCCTCTGCCTGTGATCCGCAGGAGCTGTCAACAGAGTCATGTGACACAGAGCGGCTCTCAGTGACTGGATTAGGACAGGACTCACTCAGACCTGGGCTCTGTCAGGACGCTGTGGTCCTCTGCAGTTAGGGCCATGGTCCATACGCTGTGATTGTATCTCCTCTGGCCACAGATACCTCTGCTGGCTCTTCTTTTTGTGGACAATCAAAATAAACTTTCATGAAAAGAGCACCTTTTTCTTTCCTTCTTTCCTCTGTGAGGAAACTGTACTGCAGACCCAAATGTATGGGAAGAGGCTGTGGGCCATACTGTTAGAGACATAGAACCACTTGAGTTTGGCTCTTTGATTTGAACCCTCTGTTAATCTAATGAATGATTTTCTTAAACCTTTCTTGGCATTTCCTTTGTGAGTACACTCTTTGACCAAAGGTTTGTTTGCATCTATTCCCCTGTTTCTAGTAATGTGTTTGGTAAGGTTTAACAGGTAGTAAATGACTGATGTGTACTAAATATTGAAAATGTACAGACTCAATGAAATGTGAATCCTGGATCCACCTCCAAACTAATGCTGATGTCATGTTTCTCTGAAAAAAGCTTGAATGAATTTTTAAAGTTGTCAGGAAAGCGGCAGTGTCTTATGCATCCAGGGACCATTTGAGTATTGTTCAGTTGCATTTTCACTGTGTGCTTGGTTACTTATTCTCGCTTTGCCTTTCAAAGTGACGAAGGGGCCATGTGTGCGTGTGGACCATAGTACAAGTGAAAGAAAAGGAACACAGAATGAGAGCTCTGGCTAGAGGGATTTTCCATGTCTTGTATTTTCCGCCTCACCCTGAGCCTTTAGACCTGGCGGGGCTGCCACTGTAGAGTCACTTCTTCTGTTGTCACTGCGCGTGGAGCGAATGTACATACTGACCCGGTCTGAGCTTGTCTTCATTTTGTGATTGTTTTTTTCTCAAATTCAGTGGACGTTTTGTTTCGGGGTTCTTTTATGATTTGCTTCCCTCAGGTGTAAAGATTTTCAGTCTAGTTAATGCTGATATTAATTAATGTTATTCTTACTGTTTGATTTAACTTTCACTGTTGAATATTTTCAAATACTGATAAAAGATCTGTGCAACTTTGTACATTTAATCTGTTGTCCTGTCATTCTTCATCACATCACTGCTCAGTTTGAAGCAGTTGAAATCAGGTCTGAGCCTGTGTGTATCCACCTGATAACGCCTCATTTGCTGCTCACATTTGTTTCGATGTTTGCTTGCAGGAAGTTCATTACAAATTTAATTAAAGAGTGCGTCTTGGGTTGAGAAAGTTCCAGCTATCAGCCACAGAAAATGACTAACAGACTTCGGCCATTACACCTCTCTCTGTGTGTGTGTCAGAGTAAAGTTAATGTCACTGGAATGGTCATTTTAACACATTATAACTTCAGGGAAAAAGTTACATGATTGGCACTCACTGGTAAATTGAGAAATAGATTGAAATGTCCGTTATTCGGCCTCCGTTTTGCCTTTAAGAAGAACAATCTGTCCATTTATTTAGGACAAGTGCCTATTAATGTGATTGTCAAATTTTTTACAAGTTTTGTCTTTTTGATGCATTTCAACATGCAGCAGTGTTAATGGCAAATTTGTACTGACTTAGTTATTGTTATAAAATGTTGATTCACAAATGACGGGTTGTAATTTTGAGTACATGTTCAGTTACTCTTTCATTTGGTGGTATTCAGAGTACTGTTTTTCTAAAATCAAAGGAATACATTGTTGTGCACACAATTTAGGCTTCAAACTGCTCGATATATATACAGATATTTTTCCTTCTCCAGTTATTGATAAATAAATGTGCAACAAACATAAAGCGGTTTTAATCCTACGTTGCGTTTTTATACTATAATAACTTGATTGTAAAAGTATTATTAGAATACAGTACTCTGATTGGACCATGTGTCAGAATACATTACAAAATACATTTTAATGCAGGTATTCAGTATTCTGTAACTAATTACATTTTCAAAGTATTCTTGTCATCACTGGTTGTGGATGTTGACGTTACCGAGATGTTATTAGATGCACTTTGCAATGGCCAAAGTTGGGACTGAACCGACAGCTTTTGCGTTTACAGATGGGTGAACAACATTACCACGGATCAGCTGCCCTCACTGCTATTTCAAAGTGATTTATAACTGAAAATGTGCGTTTACGATAAAAGGAAGTATTTAACAGTATTGGATATGATTTAATGTGGCCTCATGGCGACTGCTTTACCTTGAAGAGCTCCCAGTGAATTCTTCTGGGCCAACTCAGACCACACACACAGTCAGCAGGCGCAGCGCTCAAAAGGATGGTCCAACAAGGTGATAATAATAGAATAACAATTTAAAGCTGGAGACAGACCCTGCCATAACTTTTCTGTCTTCTTCCTGCTTTTATAGATATTCGAGATTCCTCACAAGATACACCAGGCTTTGAGATGACAGACACAGCAAAAGCCCAAGGTAAAGTGTTTAAAGGGCCCATATTACACCATGTTCTGATCTGTGTTCTAATGTTGTTTCCTCATCACAAACAGACCTGGAGTTGTGTTTTGTTTCATTCACATGTTTAACACACAAACCTGCATATTTAGGCTGAGCTCAAGCAGAAAACACTCCACCTTGTTCCACCTTGTGATGTCATGTGGTAATATAGGAAGTCCTCCACTGTGTTTTTAAACTCCATACACCGTCACTAGAATCATTTGGATCATTTTAGCCCTGGATATAGACAGACTAATAATAAAAGGCTACTCAAAAATGTGCAAATGAAATAAAACATAACTCCAGATATGTTTTGTGGAGGTAACTGCATTATAACATGGCTAGTCAATTTTGCACAATATAGGAGCTTTAATATTGTTTTTCCACCTTCATGTGGGTAACCAAGGATAGTGCAATACAAGTGGTGATGTAAAAATAAACCACCTTGGAATAACATTAACATTGTGGTCTTGGAATAGACAAGTTTAAAGTGGGAGTGAACACATAAACCCTCGCCCATCACATTTTAAATAGAGCTGCTACACTGGGAAATGCCTGTGGAATAAAGACGAGAGTGAAGGTGGAGGAGGGCCATTTAAGGAGCATTGTGATTGGTCTAACACGTATCCACACGTCAAACTCCACCACTACAGCCAGCTATTTCTGATCAAAATCACTTGGCTGTAATCAGGGCAGCCCTGTGTGATGTCACCAAGTACTTGAAATTGCAGAAGATGGAGAGATTTAGACATTTTTGCACTAAAATTGCCAAAAAATGACCATGAACCATGACCATGACCATGAAATACACACTTCAGGAGCAAAGAAAAGGTGTATTTAGTGTTTAGCTCCACTTTCAGTACATTCAGTCAAATGTAACTGTCAGTGATCTTGGTATAGTTTTAAATTAGTTTCTGCCAGACGTTCCCAACAGACCCTCACTATACGCTTGGGCCTGCCAGGTCTTTCCGGCTTCCTCCTTTGCCAGCGGACCCAACTCACAACCAGGTGGTGACGGGTTGACAGCTCTGCCCCTCTCTTCACCCGAGTGTCCAAGACACGCAGCCAGAGGTCAGATGACACGACAACAAAGTCGATCATCGACTTCCGGCCTATGGTGACCCGGTGCCACATGCACTGATGGACACCCTTGTGCTCGAACATGGTGTTTGTTATGGACAAACTGTGGCTAGCACAGCAGTCCAATAACAGGACATCGGTCGGGTTCAGATCAGGGAGGCCGTTCCTCCCGATCACCCCTCTCCAGGTGTCACTGTCATTGCCCACGTGGGTGTTGAAGTCCCCCAGTAGAACAATGGAGTCCCCAGTCGGTGCACTGTCCAGTACCCCTCCCAAAGACTCCAAGAAGGCCGGGTACTCTGCACTGCTCTTCGGCACATAAGGCCGACACAACAGACGCTCGCTGCTGAGCTCCCACCCCAGGCCTGGCTCCAGGGTGGGGCCCCGGTAACGCCAATCCGGGCAACGTAACAGGCCTTGTTGTGTTTCTCATCATAGGGGCGTCTGAACCGCTCTTAGTCTGACCCGTCCCCCAGGACCTGTTTGACTTGGGTGACCCTACCAGGGGCATGAAGCCCCCGACAACATAGCTCCCGGGATCATTCGGGCACTCAAATCCCTCCACCACGTTAAGGTGGCGGTTCAAGGAGAGGGTATTGCTTAACCTTTCATTTAAAATAACAAGCTTTTATTTAATGTATAAAGTTTAATATAGTCCAAGACATTACTTATGACCTTTATAGTGTCAGCTCATATGCAGTATATTTTGGCTTAGATAAAAAGATGTTAGCCTTAATTCAAAACCATAGGCTGTATAAAGAAGTGGGCTAAGGGAGTGTGACGTTACCACATAACACTCAGCTCCAGTCAAATGAAGTTCACGAGGCTAGCGGCTATAGGGACGAATTTGGAGTCAAGTTCCATATTTAGAATTCTGACTACAAGTAACATAGCAACCAAAGAGCCAGTCCGGAGTAAGGCTCTTGAAGGTAAAGGCCCTTCCCACCTGCATTGCTAGTTTAGCAGGGAGCGGGGCCTTAGCAACGCTGTCAGTCAAGCCTGATGCTAACGCCAGATGGAGCGACCTTGGAGAAAGGAGGCGCGTGATTCGTCTGTCATTAAAGTTCATGTCTTGATTTACAGACTAAATAGAGACATAAAAACCCCGGGATCATGTAGACTGTGTTAATATGTGTTATTAAGTGAACTGGAGCCAGGGTCAATGGAGCTGGAACCATGCCCATGATCACTTCCCATTTGGATCGCTACAGCTAGCAGTTTAGCTATGTCCATTTACATTTACAGTCCATGTTCAGAACCAGGTCAGCCCAATAAAGGCCGGTTTATAGTCCGGCATCAGGCCCCGCTCAGCTGAGATCTGACAACCCGAGGTAGACCTAAACCATACAAGCTTCTGCGGAGCTCATCAGGATCCAGGTGCATTGTGGGAATCCAAACAATTGAATTTGTTTTCATTAGTTGCTATTCACTTACTGTGACAATAAACAATCACTCTAGGCTCATAGGCAAACATTTCTGCGTCAGACTGTACCTGTTCTGAGCTGTTTTTAATCAGCTCTTGTCAGTCTTTGTGGATCAAACAGTCACAGCTCTCGCTTTTGGTGGAAGTTTGGTGCAGCCTTTTAGCCCAGATGCCCATACGCAGCACAGCAAGCGTTCTGATTGGCTGTCAGGTGCATTGGGGAGGTGTGCAACATCTGCGTAGATTTGACACTGAGCTACAAACCAGCCTTAAAGATGCATTGTGTAACTTTTCTGGTACCTGCTTGTCTTCATAACAAGTATTTTATTGCTTTACCTGAATGTTCCACAGCATTCAACTTATCTATCTCCATGGAGACAAGAATGCCACCAGGCCAAGTTATGGGTCAGATCTGTGAAGAGGCAAGCCCGCCCTTTTTCAGTGTAGTTTTGAGCGGTAAAAACGCATGTAATTGAATAAATATCGGATAGATAAGTTTAATGCCATAGTGTGGAACATTCCTGGCAACGCTTAACCAGGCACAGTAAAAGCAGACAGTAGTGTAGCACCTTTAAGCCACTAGCTCTAAGTAAGGCACTGTGGTATTAAAATGTTTTATTTTGATGAACTAAAATCACCACTATCTTCTGAAATCTGCCGAAACACACAGTGAATGCAGTTTGATAGACCTTTACATTTTCCTCGCATAAACACGGAGAAATGCAAACATATTCTGAGCTAAGCCTTTGATGTGAAACGCTATCTCAAAGCTCGAAGCATAAATGACAGTGAGGCGGACATTATAGAGCACTTTTAAACATCATCAAACACAAAAGCAACTTTATCTGTGATTACACAAAACAAAGAAGTGACAAGTTCGTGGTCCCTAGCCTCTGTCCCACCTTTTTCTAAATCAAAGGAATTCATATAGTGCTGTTGTATTCCAGGACAATGGTGTCATCTAGTGTATTTTTCTAAACAACATCAAAACACATCTTGTCATAAATAAAAACTGGTAAATAACTTCAAAGACAATGTCACTTATTCTTTTATATATAATCCTACTTTTCTAGACTTTTTTGAGTGTCCTTTAGGTTTTGTCTGCACATTTTCATGGTCTGTTAAGCATATATTGCCAGTTTTTCTTGTAAAATAAAATGGGGCAGAGAGCGTAGAACAGCTTCTGCCTTGCTCTGATGGATTATAGCTGGATAACCAAGCACTTGGGAATAGGTTGTTAATCAGTGCGGTTTTAATATCGGGTATTTTAGTTGAATTTACGATGATGATAAAAATGAACAATTATGGATATTTCTTGTATTATAACACTCATTTAAACTCCACCCACAACCACATTTCAAATCGAGCTGCTGAACTGCGAGTGAGAGGGGAGGAGGGACGGGGTTTAGACGTATAAGGGGCCGTGTGATTGGACCATAGACTTTATAAAAAAGCGGCCTAAGGGAGTGCGACGTCACCCATAGCGTTCGGCTCCAGTCAAACGAAGCTCATGACAGTTATAGGGTTGAATTTGGAGCCAGTTCCATATTAGGTATAAACTCTTTTTATTTCGCTATTTCGTCTGTAGTAAATTCCATAAAAAGACTTGATGGAGCCGGAAGCGCAACTGTTTAGAACGCAGCATCCAGCCAGTTAGCTGTATCCATTTCTATAAACAGCCTATGGGTTGGTCTAACATGTCTCCACACTTAGATTTAGGCGTTTTTTGAGAAGAAAGTTGCAAATTTCACTAGTTTGCTCTAAAACTATCAAAAAATGACCAGAAACAGTGATGCGATTAAGACACCATATGCACAGTTTAGTAGTGAAAAAAGTGGATTTAGTGTTTAGTTCTACTTTAAGGTAGTCCAATCCCTTTTACTACCAAAAAAATCACAAAATTGTCAACTTGTATCTTGAAATTAGTGTCTCCAGCACCATTCTAAACATAGACTGTATATATAAATGGACATACCTAAACCGCTAGCTCCAATTCATGAGTATTGAGAATTGGCCCTCTCTTTGTAACTGCTACTGTCAGGGTCATCATTTTGGACTTAAAATATTCATATTAATCCATTCTACGTGATCCTTGTGTTTATATTTCATTATTTTGTCCATAAATCAATTATAATTCCTAATATGGAACCAAAATTCACCCCTGTAACTGCTGGCATCATGAGTTTCATTTGACTGGAGAACACTACGGGTGACGTCACGCTCTCTTAGTCTACTTCTAAACAGTCTATGATCTTAAACTAGTCTGCTTCTATAAATGTCTATAAATTTCACCGACATTGAGAAGTTTTTGCCTTTTAAAACTTTATCCAATCTTCAACAGCGTAAGAAAAGTGCTTTCGTCTACTTTTCCTTTTTTTAACCGCAGCGTATTTGATTAGAGCAGAGATTCATGATATAACTGCCCCACTCTGCATTGTTCCTCACATTATAAAACTGTATGATTATTAAAACTTTAATTTGATTGTCAAAGTAAGTGATTCAGCCCATTCATGCTGTCCTTTAATATCCTTCTCAATTATACATTATAATTCAATCAGTGGATCCATAGATTTTGTGCCTTCATTTTAAATACGCTTTTGGCTATGGAAGTGTATGGGACTTATTTGGTTACTTTAGATGAATGATCAGATTAAATCATATTTTATTTAAACAGTTGGCCCCACTGTTCTTTAATTCCCAAGTAAAGTAAAGACACATTGCTTTATTTTTATTGTACATACACTATTAGTCTAGTTTAAAAGTTTGGACTCAGCCTCTCATTCTTTGTTTTCTTTTGTTTTTTCTTACTACTTTCTACATTTTAGATACATACAAAAAACATCAAATATATAAAGCAAGATGCAGTATATGGAATTATTTAGTGAAGAAAAAAAATGTAATTCTAAAGCATAATACAATTTACCAACCTTATTGAGGCAAAGGTGCTGCTTAGCTTTCCATTTGGTGACATTGTGAGTGTGTGTGCAGTGATGGAACGTAACAACAACAACAAAGTTAAAGTAGTAAAGTACTGTACAACTTTTACACATCTGTATTTTACTTGCGTAGATGTTAAAGTGGATACTTTTTACTTTTACTTCACTACATTTGAAAGCAGGTATGTGTACTTACTTTTAGGAAAGAAAACTAAAAGTATTTTTTTATTATTGTGGGTTTTATTTTGTATGTATTTATTTATTTATTTTTTAATACAGTTTATTTATTTATTGACTGATCTTTTATTTAACCAGGGTAGTGCTGCTGAGATTAAGAATCTCTTTTTCAGGTGAGTCCTGGCCCCACAGGGGATCCTATTGTACATGTTTTTAGTGGTAGGGGAAACCAGCACAGGGAAAACACAAAAACTCCGTCCCAGAATTAAACCCAGGACCTTCTTACTGTGAGCCGCTTTGCCACTGTGCCGCCTGAGGGGTTTATGTGTGTGTCCTTCCATGTGCAGTGAAGAGATGTCCAGTCTGTGTCCAGTCTGTGTCCAGTCTGTGTCCAGTCTGTGTCCAGTCTGTGTCCAGCCTCTAGCCTGGCCTCACCTGCTGCACCCACTCCTTGTTAGCACCCAAGGGTCCACACAAGTCTGACATCATTGGACCACATGTCTAAAGACAAAAGAGCACAGCAGAGGGGGTTAAAAATAGTTATTCTTGGCCAGTATGTAACGCACTGAGAAAAGTAATATCTAAGCAAATTCAAATTACTAGAAGATTTCACTTGATTTGAGTAGATTTCACTTGGCAAGTTCTTAATTTAAAAAAAAACAAAGAAGTTTGTTAGTTAGTTTGTTATTTTAAGTACAAAAAGTTGTTGTTTTTCTTCTCTTCATTGTAACTAGGTGTATTTTCCTATTTCAGCTACAAAAAGACTACTCAAATCAATATAACAGTTACACAATATACACAGCACAAGTCATTTTAACTTGATTTTAACTTGATTTTCGTTTTTGTAGCGCATCAGTGTCATTAACCTGTAACATAAACAAATGTAATTAAAGGTGCACTATGTTACTTTTCTTAATTGAGGAGGGTTTGTCGTCTATTTGCCATGGAGATGTTTTTGTTTTGCCAAGAATGTTCCACAGCATGGCATTTAACTGATCTTTCTTCGTGTACACAGATCATCTACACAGCAGATGTTGTAATGCCATACTTCGGAACACTCCAGGCAAACAGGTGTCGGCCCCCCACCCGAAAAGTTACGTAATGTACCTTAAAAAGTAATTTGACATTTGCCTAAAATGTGCTTTGTTATAAAGACTGTTGTTCTGACTAGACCAGAGGCAAAATAGTAGTAAAATGTTTAATAGCAGAACATAAATATAAACAGTACATAAACTGTGTGATGGCCTGGTGCTGCATGTCTCCATGGAGACAGTTAAATTAAAGGCCATATTGTAGATCACTTCATGAAAAAAACAACATGGAGTCAAGGAAGTGGTGGTGCCGCTACTAGAAAAGTTACACAGTTCACCTTTAATTATTTATGGGTAAGATTTTTAACTTCTTGAAATATTCTAAAGTTAAAAAAAAAACACTACAGTGCGCAATCATCACGTCTTCATACATCATCATTGCTCATTTGACAGTTTTAATATCTGTTCTGTAATTATTATTATTATTATTATTTTATCTCTCTGTCAGTTTTTCTAAATAAATTGTGTATCACAGCACATACTTCTCTGTCATGAATCGCTCCTCTCAGTGTGGATTCTGCACCTTCAAAGAGACTGAGATCCTCGTGAGTGGATAATAACACATAATGCTGCTGAGCGTTAATGCTAATTGTTGTGTTTTTACAATCATAAATATTCATCTGTCTTTTTCACAGTGTCTTGTGACAATCTACCTACCTCGGAGATTTAGTGCTTTGACGATGGGAAGATCTGCTTCAGACTGAACTGCCGCCATAGGAGCGCAAGAGAAAAACCTGTAAGCAACATTTGTTTTTGTGTTTTTTTTATAGAATCAGTAAATGAGGATTCTAGGTTTAGTTTTGAGAAGGTTTAGAAGAAAGAGGTGGTTCAGTCAGTTTTTAGCTTTGTACATTTTGGCAAATTTGACTCTTGTTTTTGTTTTTGCCATGTTAGAATGTTGCTACATCAAAAAACACACCTGGAGTTGTGTTTTGTTTCATTCTCACATGTTTGCGTAATCCTTTATAAATGTCTACATCTCCAAAACTCAAAATGCTCTGTTCCACCTTGTCATGTGGTAATACAGGAAGTGCTCCACTCTGTTTTTAAAGTCCATACACCTTCACTAGAATCATTTGGATCATTTCAGTCCAGAAATTGCCAATATCTACTGAACTAAAGGTAAAAGATAGGAGTTAACTTGAAAACTACCAGAACAGAGCATTTTGAGCTTTGGAAATGTAGACAGACTAATAATAAAAAGTTACTCAAACGTGTGAATGAAACAAAACACAACTCCGGTTTGTTTTTGAAGAGGTAACAGCATTATAACATGGCTTAAAGCTCACAAGAGTCAGTTTTGCGTAATGGAAGACCTTTAAAGTATTACAAATCTTATAATCAAATAATGCTGGACAAAATAACACATTCAAATTAAATCAAGATTTCACTTTTAATTGTATCGACATGTTAAAGTATCATAATGGTGGTAATGTATATAAGAGGAGGAGTAAATGTGTTGCTTAAATATAGATTTTAAAGGAATAAAATGGAGCATGACATGTTTTTCTTTCATTTGCACACAGGAATAACTTTATAAATCCTTTGTGTGTGAGTCCTACATGTGTAAATGGACTCTGCTTTGAAATGGAAACAACATGGCTACGGTGAACTGCGTGAAGTGTCCCTATGTCCCTGACTATTGTGACAGTCTACACAAATGGATATTACTGTTGCGTTTTTCAAAATGAGCCTCATCTTTTTTTTTGGACAGCTGCGTTTATCTTAATTGTGTTTTGCCGGAGACACGAGACATTTTGTGACAGAAAGCTAGAGGTGTTACCCAAAGACTCAATTCTAATAATAATGTGACTGTGTTTTATCTTTCAATCAATATTCAATTTTCCCGTATCATTTCTTCTTCTCTTGTTTTTGTCTTGTACAACAGTGGAGTAGAAAAGTAATTTAATCTTTAAAAAAACCAAACTATTGACCATAATTTATGTCCAAGTCTTTGCTTCAAGTGATCGATGTCTGCTGTTGACAACTACAAACTTCCAGCAGATAAGAGGATGTCGATTCACAAATGACTAAAGTTGTTTGCCAGAAAGTACCAAGAAACTTTGTCGTGTTTTTCTCTCAGGTTCAATGACTTTTTGCCAACCATGTCCAAGTCTCATTCTACAACTGAACAACTCAATTTGCTGGTGTCTTTCTGCTTCTGTGCACCGGCTCAGAGTCTGACTCACAGGCACCGTTCACCTGTATCTATTTTACAAAGACTTACAGACTGTGTGCTTTCACAAGTCTCAAGTATACTTACAAATACAATGGGAAAAAACAAATATTAATATTAAAAACTAGTACTAATATTAATATATTTAGTAGCAAAGTTGTCACATTACAAATGACAAAGAATGGTCCATCCATTTTCTTCAGCTTTATCTGGGGCTGATTATCGATTTTAGTCTTTATTTTTTTTAATGAATTGTACTATTTAAAAACAATTAAAAAAAATCTAATGATGTGTATTCATAGACTTTATATATATTTTTATAAATGGACATAGCTAACCTGCAATCTGCCGCGTTCAAAATAGAAAGGGAGCATGGAGGTGCTTCCAGTTCCTTCGTCTCCAATTCCAATTGACTTAGATTGGAAAATTGTCACCCTCTCTCTGTAACTGATGCAGTGAGCCTCGTCATTTTGGTCTTAAAATGATCATACGCTCTACATGATCCTGGTGTTTTTATTTCGCTGTTTTGTTCGAAAATAAACTCCTATTCCTTGTATGGACTTGACAGCAAATTAGCTCCTATAACTGCAGGCCTCATTGAGCTTCATTTGACTGGAGCCGAACTCTGCAGGTGACGTCACACTCCCTCAGTCCACTTCTCTATACAGTCTGTGTGTGTGTCAAATATTTGAATAAACAACTGGGCTAATTGCAGTTTTATTGTATTAGTTTGAATGGGTGTTTCAATTATTTTGAGATCCAAAGTAATCCTCTGTACTGTACAAATTCCTAATAAAGATGTATTTTCGAAATATAGTGAAATTGCTTTGTACTTCAACTCAAATACATTTACACTCAAAGTTATTTTAGTACAAAATATGCAGTATTGTTGGTGTTTTGCTTTGAAGTTAGTCCAGTATGCGTGCCGTCTGGGTGGGGTGTTTTGATTCCCACGGGGAGGGCAATTATACCTGGATGTGATGCTCTGTGAAAACAAGAGCAACAAGAGCATCACTGTAGATTCTGAGTGAGTCAACAAATTGGAGCTGAGTGGTGACAAAAAAAAACTGGCAAAGCTTCTATGGGCTGTTTGGTATAATGATATTTGATCACATTTTTGGCTGGTAATGCAAATGTGAAAAGTCTCCAGTACTGACCCGCTCAGGAGTCATTTTTAAACCTAATTTAAAAGTGCACTGTGCAGCTTTTCTGGTCGAGGATTTGCCATTTGGGTCTCCATGGAGATATTATTGCTTTCCCTGGAATGTTCCATGGTATGACATTAAACATATTCAACTAGCATTTATTCTTTACAGGTGTTTCTATTGCTCAAAAATACAATAGTTTTTTATGTGAACAGGGGCGACTCTCCACAGATCTGAATTGTAATGTAGCGTAGTGTTGTAACCTGCTTGTCTCCCTTGTGATAAAGAGGTTTAATCTATACTATAGAACAGTCCACACTAGTTTTCTTTCTATAATTTCTTTTATTAGTTTAAAATATTTGTTCTTCTTAATCAAAGTTCCAATGTCGGCTTCACCGAAATCTAACACAACAGAGTTTGCTCTAGTCCACCAAGCCAAGGTAAAAAGAACTGGAAGTGTATTTTCGTACCACCTAAATTCTCCACTCAAACTCATTGGGCGGATTGACAAACTCATCCGTAAAGCGGGTTACGTGATCGGCTGTGAGCTGGAGACATTTGTCACAGTGAGGGACAGGAGGACACTGGACAAACTGCTCTCCATCATGGACACTCCTGCTCACCCACTGCACCAGACTATAGAGGGACAGAGGAGATAATACTCCCTACAACTGTACAACAACTCACCCACTGCACCAGACTATAGAGGGACAGAGGAGCTCATTCTCCAACAGGCTCCTACAGCTCCGCTCAAACAGTGAGAGATACAGGACTACATTCATACTATAATACTCCCTACAACTGTACAACAACCCACCCTTATGTAACAGATAAGCCTATGTCCTGTCAATCATCATCGACCTCTTGTATATAACTTAGATATTTTATTACTTATTTTCTATTTTATTTGTACTTGTACATATACATTTATATAAGTATGCCTTATTTGATACCAGTCTCTTACTATTTTTATGGCTACTTATTAAGAATCTATTTATACTTTTAAATATTTTACTCTTTGTTATTATATTTATTGTGATGTGTGAGCTACTGTATCCAAGTAAACCTGAATATAAACATGCACAACATCCCAGAACTGTCTGATCATTTCTGCTCTACAAACTGTCAGTGCCCTGGATTTTACATATGGCATCACTCTAATAATAATAATAATAATAATAATAATAATAATAATAATAATTTTAAAACGGTTTTAAGATGCCAAATGTTGTTTTTTTGTGCACAAACCTCTCACTTGTGTTTCCTGCTCTACTTTGCTAATTCTTATGTTGGTTCAGTGTTAATCAGTGTAAAAAAAAGCAGATAAATTAGAAAGAAAAAAAAGAGATCCAGTTTCAACCATTTAGGTTAAGGAACCGTTCAAAAGAGCCGACTCGTTCACTAAATGTCTGCCACACTGTAGTCACACAAGTGTATTTACAATCGTCGTGGGCTGTCTGGACTGAAGGAAAATGTCTTAAATGTTTCTGTCAATTTAGTGATTTTACTGCACAAGTTGTAGGCTATGCTAGTTGCAAATTTTGGTTACATGCTGCTATTCCGACATGCCGCTATTTAGACACGCCGCTACTCTAATTGTCAGAGTAGCGGCGTAAACATTATTTTTCAAGCGTCCCACTACTTCGACTTTTTTTTTTCATTGTCGGAGTAGCGGGACTTTACTATAAACATTCTGCTTTTCCGACATGAATAATATTAATGTGATCGCCTATTATACTTTGTGCTCCCGTATATCATAAGATGCTTGGGCCGGTGCAAAGCTCTTGATCAGAGAATATTTCGGCCACAAAGGATATCAGACAGTGGGAAAATGTCCTAACTGATCACCGAGGGAAACAGTCAAGCATTTTAAAAAAGAGCATAGGCCAGCCTTCGGGAAAATATCTAATCTAAAAAGGAGGCTGCATGGGCCCTTTGTGCTTCATTCATTTCGTCATGTAGGCGATCTGCGGAGAACACTGTATAGCCTAAATAAACTAGAAAAGCACTCAGAGAGCGCAGACCTCCGTCAAGCAGCTCAGTTTTCAAAGTGATCCAGAATCCAGGATTTCTTCTGGATCATCACCAAAATTTTATCATCTGTTGGATTTACCATTAGGAACATTTCCTGAAAATTTCATCAAGATCCGTCCATAACTTTTTGAGTTATCTTGCTAACTAACAAACTAACAAACAAACAAACTAACAAACAAACAAACAAACAGACAGACGCAGGCGAAAACATAACCTCCTTGGCGGAGGTGATAACCAATAAAGTTCATTGCACCGGCTCAATGAGCTGACGTTCTCACAGCCCAAAACACACATTTGACTACCTACATATGATGATGAAATTTGATTGTGTACGAATTAGGCTCTTAAAAATATGATGTGTTGGAATAGGAATACTAAAATGTGTCGGAAAACTGGCACATCTAAATAAAAGCATGTCGTAATGAAGGGTTGTCGAAATAAGCAGCGGACCCTGCAAATTTTAAATATAAACAAAGATGCTAATGCTAACGGGGCTAATCATGGATCTGTTAAAATAACGGGGGCTAGTAAAGCTTCTATCTCGTATAATGCAGATCTTTTTTTAGGGCTATGGGTTTAATAAAAGTTTGATGGAAATAAAAAACGGCAAGTTAGGCCTACTTAACTGACTATTATTTAAGAAACAAACATTGGCCTGCTTCATTATGTCGCTGCGCACGCGTGTTTTTGATTAGCTGCCGTTAGCATGATTAGCATCTGTCAGGCGGCTAGCTTGGCCCCATAGCCAAGAAAAAATATTAAGGTAAAGATATTTTAATGCATATGAAAAATGATTCAAAAGAAAATGACATCATAAAGTGAGCCATTGAGCTAACAGGCTGGCTGATATTTCATGTACCATTGATTTTAGAGCGAAGAGCTCGTGAACAACGTCGTATTAGTGACCTAAGCAGTGGTGGAAGAAGTACTTGATTTTGATAATCACTTTTGATAATAACTTAAGTAAAAGTAAAAATAAAAAGTAAAAAAAATAAATAAATACACAAGTAAAAGTAAAAGAACTATCACATGAAAATAATGAACTTAAGTAAAAGTATTAATGTAAATGTTAAAATGACTTCATACTTAAATAGTAAAAAAGTAAAAGTGTTTCGTGCAAAAGTTTGAGATCTAATAAAACTTCAGTTGTAGAGAGTTGATAAAGATTTGTACGGTGACAAATTGCTATCACTCCCCAAAAAATATTTCAGCTCAGTATCACGTAATTATGTGAAAAGTTTCATGTTGTAACATGATATTTATAATGTTATTACGTGAAATTATCACGTTATTTTATGATATGAAATGATCACATTATTACATGATATGAAATAATCGTGATAGGCATTTATCACGTTATTTCATGATGTAATGATATGTTCACGTTATAATGTGAAAATGTCAAGTATGGTTTTACTTTCATTATATGATCAGCCACATCCAAGCCACACACGCGGTATAACAGGCTCCTTAAGTCCTGTGCAGATGAACTGTGCGGAGTTATGGAGCATGTCTTCAACATGAGCCTTAAGCTGAGGGTGGTACCACAACTCTGGAAGACCTCCTGCGTGGTACCAGTGCCTAAGACACCACACGCTAAAGACCTCAGCAGCTTCAGGCCGGTGGCTCTAACATCCCATCTGGAGAGACTGGTCCTTGGCCACCTCCGCTCCACCGTGAGCTCAGCGATGGACCCGCTGCAGTTTGCATACCGGCCTGGCATCGGACGCTGTCATCTACCTGCTGCACCGCTCACTGTCTCACCTGGAGAACCCCGGCAGCACTGTGAGGATTCGCTTCTTTGACTTCTCCAGTGCTTTCAACACCATCCAGCCACTGCTCCTGAGGGACAAACTGGAGACCGCCGGTGTGGACTGTGACCTGGCAGACTGGATCCTGGACTACCTCACAAACCGGCCCCAGTTTGTGAGAGCCAAGAACTGCGTGTCTGACCTCCTGACTTGCAGTGTGGGGGCGCCCCAGGGCACTGTCCTCGCGCCCTTCCTCTTCACCCTCTACACTGCAGACTTCAGACACAACATGGACAGCTGCGTCCTGCAGAAGTTCTCTGATGACTCTGCCATCATTGGCTTCATCAAGGATGATGACGATGCGGAGTACAGAGGACTAACGCAGGACTTTGTGGACTGGTGTCAGCAGAACCACCTCATCATCAATGCAGAGAAGACCAAGGAGATAGTGGTGGACTTCCGCAGACGCCACTCTACTGTCCCCTCAGTGAACATCCAGGGAAGGGACATTGAGAGAGTGGACTCATACAAGTCCCTGGGTGTTCATCTGAACAACAAACTGGACTGGACTCACAACACAGATGCACTGTACAGGAAGGGCCAGAGTCGGCTCTATCTCCTGAGGAGACGCAAGTCTTTTGGAGTGAGGGGGCCACTCCTGAAGACCTTCTATGACTCTGTGGTGGCATCAGCCATCCTGTACGGTGTGGTCTACTGGAGCAGCAGCATCACAGAGAGGGAGAAGAAGAAACTGGACAAGGTCATCAAGAAGTCCAGCTCCGTCCTGGGCTGTCCTCTGGACTCAGTGCAGCAGGTGGGGGACAAGAGGGTCCTGGCTAAGGTCATCTCTATGCTGGACCATGAGTCTCACCCCCTGCAGGACGCCCTGTCTGCTCTGGAGAGCAGCTTCAGTGACAGACTGATTCACCCTTGCTGTGTGAAGGAGAGATTTCGCAGGTCTTTCCTTCCTGCTGCTGTCAGACTGTACAATGAACACTGTTAACACTGAACATGTGTCATTCAACTATATGTGCAATACTGAAGACCTCTGATACAATTCACTTATGTCACTTACTGATATTTATCCTGTCTAATGCTGCTGTACATAAACATAGTCATATTACTGTAAATAACATAATATACTGAAGTCACTTTACTGAGATTTATTCTGTTCATATGCTGCACTGTTACTTTTATTGTACATAATAGTTTTTTGGTATTTTACATTTTTGCTCCACTGGAACAGTGTGTTACATTAGAGTCTATTTTTTAATTATTTTTAAGCCATTATCTATCTTGTTTTATTGCATGTTACCATTTTCCTGTGCGTTGCAACACTGGAATTTCCCCACTGTGGGACTAATAAAGGCATATCTTATCTTATGCTTTTATTTCTTTCTTGGCATGAGGCACTGGGAAATATTAACATGTCTTAAGCATGGCAACGCTACAGAGGCGACTGAAATCCCCACCATTGTTCAATTCTTTGATTGTGGTTACTTGACCCAGTTATGTAGCATCTTTTGGAAAACACATCATCGTGGGTATCTCTTAGAAACCGTTGCATTTCCAGTGCACAATTCTCTGTGCCCAGATCTAACCGGATACGAGAAAGAGTGCCGCCTCTGCTGCCAACCTCATCAATAAAATACCCAGCAATGACTTTAGGGTTGCTATTGGTGGAGTAGGCGTGAAGCCAAATGATCAAACATGAGAATCCATCCACTGCTCCATTGATGCATATGCCATACGGTTTCAGCTTGTAAAACTTTGAAAGTGAAACTTTTCACGTAATTACATGATACTGAGCTGAAATATTTTGGGGGGCGTGATAGCAATATACCACCGTAGATTTGTACTCTATTTTGTTCAATAGAAACAACTGAATTGATTTGTTTTAATGAAGCTGTTTTTATTTGAATGTTTTTGTATGCTGAAACTGTGTTAAAAATGAACCCCACAGGCCTTTCAGCAGGTCTCTCACTTCAATAAAAAATACTTTTACTGTTCAGTCCTCTTCAAAAATGTAGTGGAGTAGAAAGTACAGATACCTGCTCTCAAATGTAGTGAAGTAAAAGTAAAAAGCATATACTTTAAAATCTAAAGTAAAGCACAGATACAACATTTTTGACTTATGTACAGTACTTTACTACTTTTACATTCCACCACTGGAACTAAGGTTTTTATATTTCTTTGAGAAGTAGTATTTTGTTCTGCTAACTAATGGTGTATTTTGCTTTGCCATATTAGTAATTAAGCTTTTAACTGTAATGACATTATTTGGTTACAACAATAGAACTTGCGTTGAGCAGGAATAGAACCTCACAACCTTTTCCAATGGTTTCTGCTGTAGAAACTGTCCAGTGCCTGCCCTCTCCAGCACACAGAGCCTCAGAAGAATCTCATGATGCTACAGTGGGTTCTGAGGAAGCATCCAACATGAGAAACTTCACAAGGTATGAATAGCACGCAGTAACCTATAATCCATTCGTTTTCTGATTCCTAGTCTAAAAGCCTATTCGCACGGGATTCGCTTTACCTGAGCTCCCCTGGTAAATTGTAATAGTTACGAATGTCGTCTGTGTTTCTAGTCCCGTGCAAACAGTGGCGGTTCTAGGATTTTTCTGAAATATGGGCCATTAAGGGGCCACATGTTACGTTCAGGGGCCAAGTATAGGGTACATCCAAGCACACAAATGATCAATTCAGTATTCAGGTCTGCGTCTTCTCCCATTAAGTTGTATAGACGCAATAGGTCTACTGCCGCCAAGAGTTTGGGGGTGGAATTGCATCAGTAATCATTGAATTCTCTGGTTGTTCATCTCGTCAGTTGATTGACAGAACAGGGACACTTCAGGGGCCAATCAGATTAGAGGTGGGGCCAGGGCCCCTGTGGCCCCTCCCCTAGAACCGCCCCTGCGTGCAAATCGTCTGTAAATTGTCCTGTTTTTCGTCTGTGCTTTGACGCTAACAGTGATTGAATACTCTCTACGGTCCATTTTAGGGCCAAATAACATTTATTCTCCACGTACTATACTCTAATCCAGTTATTGTGTTTTTCTATAATTAAAAAGTAAAAACATAAATCAAACTGTGGTAAAGACGTGACCCGGACATACAACATACACTGTCGTGGCAACAGAGGACCGGTAACACCGGCAGCATGGAGCCGGTATGGAGAAGCTTGGGTGCTTTTGGTGCATTGTTTGTAAAGTTTGGATGGAGAGGCCGTAAAGCGCGAACGGATTAACGGAGAGATTACGGCTGTTTCATAAGAAATCTGATGTGTGGATGTCGTTGTGATCGCCAATCGCATCAATTTGGTAAGAAACACGATGTTTTGACGCTACAGGAGCATTCTGCTAAAAACAAACTTAAAATAAAGTCAGTGTTGGCGACATGATGGATTAAAAGGTTCTTAAAAGGTTCTTAAAAGGTTTCGGTGTGTTTATCAGTCCACCATTTCCGGAATAAAATCCGTAACAACAGGTAGTTTACTGACATGTTTTATCCCATGTGAATGTGCACAAAAAAACACTGACGCCGTGGGGTAATTCAAATGTTACAGTTTACAGTCCTTAGGTAAAACTAATCCCGTGTGAATAGTGCTTCATTTTAAACTAGACGTTTTGGGGAAAAAACATTGGTAAACGGTCATGGTCATATATATATATATACTTTTACTTTTAAAATATCACTAGACAGCTTGTTATTTGACATTAGTTTTTTATTTATTTTTATTTGGCCCAAAAAGATACGGGGTGGCATTGTTACCTTGGTGCATCCTGTCACCGGCCACCAGACGCTCGCAGCCGAGCTCCCACCCCAGGCCTGGCTCCAGGGTGGGACCCCGGTAACGCCAATCCGGGCGACGTAACTGGCCTCGTTGTAACACTCATCATAAGGGGCTTCTGAACCGCTTTTAGTCTGACCCGCGTTAGCAAACACATACATGTAACGCATGTATGTGTTTGCTAACCACTGCGTTACAAATAGGAAGTTCGAATGCAGGCGCTTCCAGCTTCTTCTGACTCTGGCTTCCATTGACTTACATTGGAATATTGTTGCCCCTCTCTGTGTAACTGCTGCAGTGAGCCTCATCATTTTGGTCTTCAAATATTCGTATTAACAAGCTCTACATGATCCTGGTGGGGTTTTTTTCCACTATTTTGTCTGTTAAAAATATCCTATTTATAATATAGAGCCTGGCTCCAAATTCACGCCTGTATCCACTAGCATCGCTAGCTTCAGTTGTGTGGAGCCGAATGCTATGGGTGACGTCACAGTTGCTCACCGTGGGCAATCCTTGTCCTCAAAGTGCTGTAGGCAATCCTAAATATCCTGAAATAGATAAACAAACAGCCCTTTAGAGCGTTAGATTACTCACAGACCACCCTCTTGTAGAAGAGGATGTACGAGCTCTTCTGTCTGTTCCTGCACGCGTCCCTCCCAGTGTTCTTCTGTACGTGGAGGTCGCTATAGGACAGCCAACAGTCGGTGGGATCAAGGGGATTGGCCAGGTCTAGCCCATCAAACACGTAGTGTCCTATAGAAGCACACACACAGTAAAGACGGAGTTCAAGTTTCATTAAGACATTTTAGTAGTGTTGAGTAATAAATCATTGTCTTACCTGAGTTGGCTGTGCTTCCAAGGTGGGAAATGACGCCCACCAGACTGAAACAGCCAGAATCCTGTATAAAGCACAAACGGCAGGTTACTAAGAAAGTTCAAAGGTTCCTTCACTAGAACTTTGGACAATTGACTTTACGTTGTTTGACGACACCACGATGTCTCTGTTGATGTGGACGGCATCATTGACTTTCTCCAGCTGGTACGTTGGAGTGTACCTGAACCTGTTCAGGTGGAGCATCAGAACACTGCATATGGACAAAATGTAAACAATAGTTAATAGAGGAAGGGAGTTGTTTCATTCAAATGAACGTTTGTTCCACTTACTTGGGCAGTGTCGAAAAGCTCGTTTGTTGGGAGGACATCTGCCCTCCACAGCTGCACTTGTACTCCAGCTCTGTGGTCTGTCAAAGGCAAACATAATGTGAATATTAAATAAAAATACATAAAAATAAATTGAGTATTTCAAATGCCCAAGTAAAGTTACTTGGTCAGATAAATACTTGGATCATACCAAAGAAAACAGTTTGAAAATCTTACCTTCAAATAATCCTCCAGGAGGTCCTGAGTCGTAGCGTCTTGACGCACGTTCAGAGAGAGATTGTTAAACATCTCTGTGTGTTTTGATCCCTCTCCACACCTGCACAAACATTAATACAGTACATGAAGTATATGAAGTGTATATATGAGGTACATGCTACTTAAGAGTACTGTGTTTGCTGTGAGCCCATACCTCTGGCAGGTCCTGGTCTGGTCCATGTTGAAGACCATTTGCTCCTGCACTGGGCACCTGTAGGTAGTGCCCAGGCTAGAAGCAATGCTCTGCATTGTTGGTGCCAAACTTTGAATTTGTCCAAACACCGCAGTGAGGAACTTGTGAGCGTCCTGAAACACACGCACAGTAACTTTAGATTATCAGAACCAGAATATTGTACTAATCCTCAAAGGAAATGATTTAGATCCAAGAAATATCAAATATCATATTAGAATGGAGCATGTCTCAGTCATGGCTAAAGTGACTCACTTTCTGTTGAGATCCTCTAAACTCTGGAGCTTTGGAAGCCACTACAGCCTTAAAAGAGTGCAGCAGTGCGGTCCTCCTGGTTTTCTTCATGAAACCTCTAGACTCGTGGATGGCATGAAGGTATCTGTGGAAGAGACGTGGGCTCATCAAATAAGGCATTTCACTCTGTATGGTTTACATTACTTTTCGCTGTAATTAGGAAAAACTGTAACTGTAAACTTCAGTGTCTGAGAGAGAAAAGTAGGATAAAAAAGATAAAGCAGTGTCCTCATACAGTGACCACTGATGGCTGCTTTTAAACAGTTAGAAAATGGTAAATATGTATTTAGTAAATGGTGCGTAGTTGTTGCCTACCTCAACAGGCCTGTGCCTGTGCCGTTCTTCCAAACCCTCTCCTGAGAGCTCACGTTCGCCATGAACGGCTCCAGGGTCATCAGGCTCTGAACACTTGCATTGAGATAGCAAGTGTTTCCAATGTTGGGAAGTCTGCAAAGGAAAATGACATCATCTAATCTCTGTCCAGATATTGTCCATAAGCAGCATTAATCGTAACCAAAAAACTTACCCAAGGCGCTCTAGTTTAAACTTCATTTTGTCTGTGTGCAAGAGGCGGCTTGGCGGGATTGGTGCTATAAAAAGACAAACGAGAGATTACAAAAGTATTCCCAATTCTTAAAACTACTTTGTTTTAACATATGTATTTAAAAAATGCAGTAAAGTGTCGGTAACTACTTTAGTCAAACGTTTACTGACGTAAGACAAATGACCCCTGACTCAAAACTCAAACCTCAAATTTCTTATTTTTTGCTTTTGGCCAATCAGAGGTATGCAATGTAAGTATAAGTTCTATGGGCTGGAAAGGATTTGCTGACAGAATCTGCTGGGTTCTTCATTACTTCTCAGTGTTTTGAGCTTTCCTTCAGATCATGCGTCTCTTGTCTCTCCGATAAGCTCTCCTATAATCTTTTTCCAGGTCAAACGCAGATGATCCCACAGGCCTTTCAGCAGGTCTCTCACCTTAATAAAAAATACTTTTACTTTTCAGTCCTCTTCAAAAATGTAGTGGAGTAGAAAGTACAGATACCTGCTCTCAAATGTAGTGAAGTAAAAGTAAAAAGGATATACTTTAAAATCTAAAGTAAAGCACAGATACAACATTTTTGACTTATGTACAGTACTTTACTACTTTTACATTTCACCACTGGAACTAAGGTTTTTATATTTCTTTGAGAAGTAGTATTTTGTTCTGCTAACTAATGGTGTATTTTGCTTTGCCATATTAGTAATTTAGCTTTTAACTGTAATGACATTATTTGGTTACAACAATAGAACTTGCGTTGAGCAGGAATAGAACCTCACAACCTTTTCCAATGTGTTCTGCCCCAGTGGAGAAAGAATATTTTTGTTTTGAGTTTATCTGTTTTGTCTACTCTGAGCTACCTTAGCCGCCATATTGTTCTAGACTTTCCAACTGTTCTGTTACTTGCCACTGTTTTACTGTTTGTCATCTGGCCCATGAAAATATCTGTCTGTAAGTATTGTAGTATTATAAGGTGTTAATTCATTCTGTAAATTCTTATGAGGTACTTTAAGTTGTTTTGCCCTTGAAATTCATGCTAAACTAAAAGACGCTAATAGCGCTAGCATGTCTATGGGAATTTCCATTGCTGTTAGCATCATGCTAACCGCTTGTTTATAGATGTTTTTAGGAAGTCCAGCTAATGTTAAGCTATTGTTATGCATATATTAAATTGTATTATGCTGCTCCACATTGTTTTATGTAGCTCTGTATTTCTTGTGTTCATTTAAGTGTGAAAACATATTGTAATAGGCATTTATTTTTTGTATGTTACAGTTTTACAGTCAACTCTTCAGTAAATGTCCAAAACAGCAAGAGGCTTCCTGGGTGTTTATTGCAGAAACTGTTCGCTATCTGTAAAGCTGGTTCCTAAACACTAGTGGAGGCAGAATAGTAAAAAGACATGTTCAACGGGCAGTCGACAGACAACACAGGACATGCTACTTCAGTCTCCACACCGCAAGACAAAACTGCAACACTGGCAAGCAACGTGGACGAACAGTGGGAAACCAGATCACACTGTTCCAGTGCTTCACGGTCCAGCCAGCGCTCCAATACAAGTGTTCTGGCAGCAAAAGCCCGCGCCAAAGCAGAAGCAGCTCGAGCACAAGCATCGTTTGCTGAAAAGGAAGCAGAGATGATTAAAGAGCAAGCACATATCGAAGCAGAAGCTATTAAAAAGAAAGCAGAAATCAATGCAAATCTCCACGCACTACGACTGAAAGGTGCAGCTGCAGCAGCCATCGCCGAAGCGGAGGTACTGGAAGCTGCTGCTGAGGATGAAACTGGCAACATCTGTTTTCCAAATAAAGAATTCGTGCAACACTTGGCAACTCATTCACCAGTTGTTCAACAACCTTACAACGCTCAAGTCCCCACACAAGCTCCACCAGCACATCAAGAAACGAAGGACAATGGTGAGTTTGCACAGAAAGAAATAAAAGAACATAGCACACCATTCAGTGAGATCAGTGAATATGAGTTCAAAGAGTTGCCAACAGCACAATCTCCAAAATATAACCCCATCAGTGCAGCAGAATATTCCTTAAGAAACACTACATTGACGCCTCAACCACACTATCCTGGCCCTGCCACTTATGACCAAAGATGTCATCTACCCTATAACAAACAGTCACCCATGAAAATTCAGCCCAGGCAATCACCTGTCATCAGTGCTAACCAATCTGGCCCTTCTGTTGCTTCAGACTTAGCCAAATACCTGATTCGCAGAGAGCTGGTCAGCTCAGGGCTCCTAATGTTTGATGAAAAGCCTGAACATTACTGGGCCTGGAAGGCATCTTTTCATAATGCCACTGAAGAACTTAGTCTCACACCAAGAGAGGAGTTAGACCTTCTCTGAAAATGGTTAGGCCCCAAGTCGTCAGAGCTGGCAAAACGCATTCGGGCCGTGCATATCTGTGATGCCACAGCTGGTGTCAGAATGTTGTGGCAAAGACTGGAGGACAGCTATGGGTCTCCTGAAGCAATAGAGAATGCTTTACTGACAAAACTAGAAGAGTTTCCTAAAATCTCAAACAGAGAGAATCACAAGCTAAGGGAGCTAGGTGACCTCCTCACAGAACTTGATGCAGCCCGCCTAGATGGGTTCTTACCTGGTCTCAGTTACCTTGACACATCCCGTGGAATTACTCCTATAGTTCAAAAACTCCCATATCACCTTCAAGAAAAGTGGATCACTGCAGCGTCCCACTACAAAGAGCAATATAATGCTACCTACCCACCATTCCCAGTCTTCGTAAAGTTTGTGTGTGACAAAGCCAAAACACTGAATGATCCAAGCTTTGCCCCCCTACTCTTTAATGGTGGTCCAAATGTCTTTAAGCCAGAGAGACTGAACAAGCCTAACTTTAAACATGCAGTGTCTGTCTGCAAAACTGACTTAACTGGTCCGGACGACTGTAGCAACCTTCCAGAAAGAAATGTAGTTGACCCTGACAATGAATGCCCACTCCACAACAAACCACACTCCCTTCGCAAGTGTCGTGGTTTCAGAGCTAAAACTTTAGATGAGAGGAGAGCTATTCTGAAGGAAATGAACATTTGTTACCGGTGCTGTTCTTCTGCCAGCCACAGGGCAAAAGACTGTAATGCAAACATACAATGTAATGAGTGTAAAAGCAATCACCATGTCACAGCTCTTCATCCTGGTCCAGCCCCGTGGAGCAACCAGAGAGCTCCACGCAAGCTATCATATCCAAATGCACAGAGATCTGCGGAAAAGGTAACACTTCACGTTCTTGCTCCAAAATCTGTTTGGTAAAGATCTATCCTGATGGGCACAAAGAGAAAGCAATCAAGGCCTATGCAGTGTTAGATGAACAAAGTAATAGATCCTTGGCAAAGACAGAATTCTTTGAAATCTTCAATGTAAACACAGAGAGAGCAGTTTATACACTCAAAACTTGTTCGGGTGTAGAGGAGACTAAGGCAAGGCAAGCAAATGGCTTCACTGTAGAGTCTTTAGATGGCAAAACTAGTGTTAAGCTTCCCACCCTGATTGAGTGCGACATGCTCCCAGACGATCGATCTGAGATTCCTACACCAGAGGTTGCAAAGCACCACACTCACCTCAAACATTTAGTAGACAAGATACCTGCTTTAGATCAAAAGGCTGCAATACTGGTCCTTCTTGGCCGTGACATCCCACAAGTGCACAAGGTCAGAGAAAACTACAATGGCCCTCACAACGCCCCTTATGCCCAACGTCTTGATCTTGGCTGGGTTATTATAGGTGAGGTCTGTCTAGGAGGTGCTCACGTACCAAACAGTGTTAGTGTGTATCGCACCTCAGTGTTAAACAGTGGCCGTGCGTCTATTTTAAATTCTTGCCCCAACGCATTCAGTGTTAAAGAAAAGGTCTTCATAACTGACTTGCTTTCTAACTCTTTGAATATGAGCAGTTTGATCAACCTTGATGAAAAAGACAGTCTCGGTAAGCATTTGTTCATGCACACCCCCCACGATGACAAACCAGCCATGTCATTAGAAGATGAACAGTTCTTAGAGATCATGGATGGACAACTGTTTATGAATGAGTCCAACAGCTGGGTGGCGCCTCTACCCTTCAAACCAAAAAGGTCCAGACTACCGAACAACCGAGACCAGGCAGTCAAACGTCTCAAGTCACTGTGTCACATGCTTGAAAAAAGGCCTCATATGAAAGAACACTTTTTCACCTTCATGCAGAGAATGTTTGACTCAGGACATGCTGAACCTGCCCCCCAACTTGACAAAGACCAAGAGTGTTGGTACCTACCAATATTTGGTGTCTACCATCCTCGCAAACCCGAGCAAATACGGGTAGTGTTTGACTCTAGTGCCACCAATAAAGACACCTCCTTGAACAACGTCTTGTTGAGCGGCCCAGACATGAACAACACACTCCTTGGCGTCCTTTTGCGTTTCCGCAAAGAACCAGTGGCAGTCACAGCAGATATAGAGCAAATGTTCTATTGTTTCATCATTCGCGAGGACCACCGTGACTATATCCGTTTTTTGTGGTTTGAAGACAACAATCCTACCAAGGCCATCAGAGAGTACAGAATGACTGTACATGTGTTCGGAAATAGCCCGTCGCCTGCCATTGCAATATATGGTCTCAGAAAGGCAGCTCTTGCTCCTCAAGAGGAGTATGACGAAGAGGCCAAGCAGTTTGTTCTAAGGAACTTCTACGTTGATGATGGGCTAGCTTCTTTCCCTTCAGAATCAAATGCAATTCAGACTCTGAAAAACACAAAAGAAATGTTAGCAGATTCAAATATTCGCTTACACAAGATAGCCTCCAACAGTCCAACTGTAATGGCTGCATTTCCCGCTGAGGAACGCGCAAAGGAGTTAAAAAATCTTGACCTTGGCACTGAGCCCCTACCCTTACAGCGTAGCTTGGGACTCAACTGGGACTTGCAAAACGACTGCTTCACTTTTCTTGTGTCTCAGGAAGACAAGCCATTCACAAGAAGGGGTGCTCTTTCTACAGTGAACAGTTTATATGATCCCCTTGGGTTTGCAGCACCCACCGTTATGCAGGGTAAAGCCCTCATCAGAGAACTATGTACAGAGAACTGTGAATGGGATACTCCATTGCCTGCAGAAAAAGAGGCACAGTGGAAATCTTGGAAAAACTCACTTGTCGACCTTGAGAAACTACAGATCCCTAGAAAGTATCTAAACTCATCCTTGCAGTCTACCTGTCACAGGGAGTTGTGCATTTTTGCAGATGCTTCCACACTAGCCATATCTGCTGTTGCATACCTTCGAGCTGTAGACAATGAAGGTTATGTCCATGTCGGCTTCTGCATAGGCAAGTCCAAGTTAGCCCCCCGTCAAGTCCATACTGTACCGCGCTTGGAGTTATGTGCTGCAGTTCTGGCGGTAGAGCTGGGCGACATGCTTCTTGTTGAGCTTGACATTGAAATTCACAAAGTCAAGTACTACATTGACAGTCGAGTCGTGTTAGGCTACATTAACAACACAAGCCGCAGGTTTTACGTCTATGTAGCTAACCGTGTAGCTCGCATCAGAAAATCAACTGAACCCAGTCAATGGCACTTTGTGAGCACGGAAAACAATCCTGCCGACCATGGAACACGGTATTTATTTATTTATTTATTTATTTATTTGAAAGGGACAGTGCACATTAATGAACATATGATACATATGTAAATATGCCAGATTATAGCCACAGGCTAATTTCCATCTGTTGTCCCTATCTGTATGTGCCAGCCTCACTCCTCAGTCACACAAATTGGTTCACTGGACCCGACTTCTTAATGAAAAGTGATGGGGAGCACCCTACTGAAACCAAAAGCTTTGAACTTGTTGAGCCTGCTACAGATGCAGATGTTCGCCCCCAGATTTTGACTTTTGCAACCAAAACTTTGACCAAATCACTTGGCTCACATAGGTTTGAGCGCTTCTCCAGTTGGAATCGTCTTACGCACGCCATGGCCAGACTCATCCAAAAGGCCAGGACCATCTCAAAAGCCATAACAAATGAGTATAAAATGGATGTGTTAACCCAAGCAAAGCTGGTCATTGTCCGCACTGTTCAAAAAGAGACATTTGAGCAGGAAATCAAAAGTTTGAACAAAGGTGAAAGTGTATCAAAACATAGCCCCCTGAAAAACCTCAATGCGGTGCTCGATAAGGACGGATTGGTGAGGGTAGGAGGCCGTTTGTCCTCTGCAGATATTCCCCAAGATCAAATCCAACCCATAGTAATTCCAAAGAAGCATCACATTGCAATCTTGCTAGTACAGCTCTACCACGAACAGGTTGCTCACCAAGGCAGACACTTCACAGAAGGAGCAGTCAGGGCTGCTGGACTGTGGATTCTTGGAGGAAAAAGGTTGGTCTCAAATGTTATCAACAAGTGCATTACTTGTCGTAGACTTAGAGAAAAGGGAGAGCAACAAAAAATGGCAGACTTACCAGCGGATCGTTACATCCAAGCTCCTCCCTTTTCACACGTTGGAGTGGACGTTTTTGGACCATGGAACATCTGCGTCCGGCGGACAAGAGGTGGAGTGCTAAATAACAAACGCTGGGCAGTTATGTTTACCTGTTTAGTCTCGAGAGCAGTGCATATTGAAGTAGTGGAGTCCCTCTCAACTTCAAGCTTCATAAATGCTTTAAGAAGGTTCATGGCCATAAGAGGACCAACGAAGCTCTTTCGGTCAGACCGGGGAACGAACTTTGTTGGAGCATGCAAAGAGCTTCAGATAAGTTCTGAAGACCCAGAGTTCCAATCCTACCTTAAAAATTAAGCATGTACTTGGAAGTTCAACCCACCTCACTCCTCACATATGGGAGGGGTGTGGGAAAGGATGATCGGGGTGGCTCGACGGATTTTGGATGCAATGCTGCTTAAAGTTCACGCTCCCAACTTAACTCATGAAGTTCTTGTAACACTTATGGCAAAAGTTACAGCCATTATGAACGGCCGTCCTTTAGTACCTGTGTCATCGGACCCTGAACAGCCTGATCTGCTCACCCCAAGTGCCATTCTCACTCAAAAAATTAATCCAGTTTCTGCTCCTCCTGGAGACTTTAATGCAAAAGACTTGTTCCGGAAACAGTGGAGACAAGTGCAAAGTCTGGCCAATTCTTTCTGGAAACGTTGGCGAGAGGAGTATCTTACAGTACTGCAACCTAGAAGAAAATGGCAAGCAGATCAACCAAACTTGGCTATCGGAGATGTTGTCCTTCTGAAAGACTCCCAAGTTAAAAGAAATTAATGGCCTACTGGGCTAGTTGTGAACACTTATCCAGGTAGAGACAATAGAGTGCGTAAAATAGATGTTCGAGTAGTTAAAGAAGGCACTCCTAAGGTATATACAAGACCCATTTCAGACGTTGTGTTACTGGTTAAAGTATAGTGGTATAGCAGTATACCAGGCGGGGAGTGTTCTGCCCCAGTGGAGAAAGAATATTTTTGTTTTGAGTTTATCTGTTTTGTCTACTCTGAGCTACCTTAGCCGCCATATTGTTCTAGACTTTCCAACTGTTCTGTTACTTGCCACTGTTTTACTGTTTGTCATCTGGCCCATGAAAATATCTGTCTGTAAGTATTGTAGTATTATAAGGTGTTAATTCATTCTGTAAACTCTTATGAGGTACTTTAAGTTGTTTTGCCCTTGAAATTCATGCTAAACTAAAAGACGCTAATAGCGCTAGCATGTCTATGGGAATTTCCATTGCTGTTAGCATCATGCTAACCGCTTGTTTATAGATGTTTTTAGGAAGTCCAGCTAATGTTAAGCTATTGTTATGCATATATTAAATTGTATTATGCTGCTCCACATTGTTTTATGTAGCTCTGTATTTCCTGTGTTCATTTAAGTGTGAAAACATATTGTAATAGGCATTTATTTTTTGTATGTTACAGTTTTACAGTCAACTCTTCAGTAAATGTCCAAAACAGCAAGAGGCTTCCTGGGTGTTTATTGCAGAAACTGTTCGCTATCTGTAAAGCTGGTTCCTAAACACTAGTGGAGGCAGAATACAATGGTTTCTGCTGTAGAAACTGTCCAGTGCCTGCCCTCTCCAGCACACAGAGCCTCAGAAGAATCTCATGATGCTACAGTGGGTTCTGAGGAAGCATCCAACATGAGAAACTTCACAAGGTATGAATAGCACGCAGTAACCTATAATCCATTCGTTTTCTGATTCCTAGTCTAAAAGCCTATTCGCACGGGATTCGCTTTACCTGGGTTCCCCTGGTAAATTGTAATAGTTACGAATGTCGTCTGTGTTTCTAGTCCCTGAAACACAGTCCTGAAACATGGGCCATTAAGGGGCCACATGTTACGTTCAGGGGCCAAGTATAGGGTACATCCAAGCACACAAATGATCAATTCAGTATTCAGGTCTGCGTCTTCTCCCATTAAGTTGTATAGACGCAATAGGTCTACTGCCGCCAAGAGTTTGGGGGTGGAATTGCATCAGTAATCATTGAATTCTCTGGTTGTTCATCTCGTCAGTTGATTGACAGAACAGGGACACTTCAGGGGCCAATCAGATTAGAGGTGGGGCCAGGGCCCCTGTGGCCCCTCCCCTAGAACCGCCCCTGCGTGCAAATCGTCTGTAAATTGTCCTGTTTTTCGTCTGTGCTTTGACGCTAACAGTGATTGAATACTCTCTACGGTCCATTTTAGGGCCAAATAACATTTATTCTCCACGTACTATACTCTAATCCAGTTATTGTGTTTTTCTATAATTAAAAAGTAAAAACATAAATCAAACTGTGGTAAAGACGTGACCCGGACATACAACATACACTGTCGTGGCAACAGAGGACCGGTAACACCGGCAGCATGGAGCCGGTATGGAGAAGCTTGGGTGCTTTTGGTGCATTGTTTGTAAAGTTTGGATGGAGAGGACGTAAAGCGCGAACGGATTAACGGAGAGATTACGGCTGTTTCATAAGAAATCTGATGTGTGGATGTCGTTGTGATCGCCAATCGCATCAATTTGGTAAGAAACACGATGTTTTGACGCTACAGGAGCATTCTGCTAAAAACAAACTTAAAATAAAGTCAGTGTTGGCGACATGATGGATTAAAAGGTTCTTAAAAGGTTCTTAAAAGGTTTCGGTGTGTTTATCAGTCCACCATTTCCGGAATAAAATCCGTAACAACAGGTAGTTTACTGACATGTTTTATCCCATGTGAATGTGCACAAGAAAACACTGACGCCGTGGGGTAATTAAAATGTTACAGTTTACAGTCCTTAGGTAAAACTAATCCCGTGTGAATAGTGCTTCATTTTAAACTAGACGTTTTGGGGAAAAAACATTGGTAAACGGTCATGGTCATATATATATATACTTTTACTTTTAAAATATCACTAGACAGCTTGTTATTTGACATTAGTTTTTTATTTATTTTTATTTGGCCCAAAAAGATACGGGGTGGCATTGTTACCTTGGTGCATCCTGTCACCGGCCACCAGACGCTCGCAGCCGAGCTCCCACCCCAGGCCTGGCTCCAGGGTGGGACCCCGGTAACGCCAATCCGGGCGACGTAACTGGCCTCGTTGTAACACTCATCATAAGGGGCTTCTGAACCGCTTTTAGTCTGACCCGCGTTAGCAAACACATACATGTAACGCATGTATGTGTTTGCTAACCACTGCGTTACAAATAGGAAGTTCGAATGCAGGCGCTTCCAGCTTCTTCTGACTCTGGCTTCCATTGACTTACATTGGAATATTGTTGCCCCTCTCTGTGTAACTGCTGCAGTGAGCCTCATCATTTTGGTCTTCAAATATTCGTATTAACAAGCTCTACATGATCCTGGTGGGTTTTTTTTCCACTATTTTGTCTGTTAAAAATATCCTATTTATAATATAGAGCCTGGCTCCAAATTCACGCCTGTATCCACTAGCATCGCTAGCTTCAGTTGTGTGGAGCCGAATGCTATGGGTGACGTCACAGTCGCTCACCGCGGGCAATCCTTGTCCTCAAAGTGCTGTAGGCAATCCTAAATATCCTGAAATAGATAAACAAACAGCCCTTTAGAGCGTTAGATTACTCACAGACCACCCTCTTGTAGAAGAGGATGTACGAGCTCTTCTGTCTGTTCCTGCACGCGTCCCTCCCAGTGTTCTTCTGTACGTGGAGGTCGCTATAGGACAGCCAACAGTCGGTGGGATCAAGGGGATTGGCCAGGTCTAGCCCATCAAACACGTAGTGTCCTATAGAAGCACACACACAGTAAAGATAGAGTTCAAGTTTCATTAAGACATTTTAGTAGTGTTGAGTAATAAATCATTGTCTTACCTGAGTTGGCTGTGCTTCCAAGGTGGGAAATGACGCCCACCAGACTGAAACAGCCAGAATCCTGTATAAAGCACAAACGGCAGGTTACTAAGAAAGTTCAAAGGTTCCTTCATTAGAACTTTGGACAATTGACTTTACGTTGTTTGACGACACCACGATGTCTCTGTTGATGTGGACGGCATCATTGACTTTCTCCAGCTGGTACGTTGGAGTGTACCTGAACCTGTTCAGGTGGAGCATCAGAACACTGCGTATGGACAAAATGTAAACAATAGTTAGTAGAGGAAGGGAGTTGTTTCATTCAAATGAACGTTTGTTCCACTTACTTGGGCAGTGTCGAAAAGCTCGTTTGTTGGGAGGACATCTGCCCTCCACAGCTGCACTTGTACTCCAGCTCTGTGGTCTGTCAAAGGCAAACATAATGTGAATATTAAATAAAAATACATAAAAATAAATTGAGTATTTCAAATGCCCAAGTAAAGTTACTTGGTCAGATAAATACTTGGATCATACCAAAGAAAACAGTTTGAAAATCTTACCTTCAAATAATCCTCCAGGAGGTCCTGAGTCGTAGCGTCTTGACGCACGTTCAGAGAGAGAGTGTTAAACATCTCTGTGTGTTTTGATCCCTCTCCACACCTGCACAAACATTAATACAGTACATGAAGTATATGAAGTGTATATATGAGGTACATGCTACTTAAGAGTACTGTGTTTGCTGTGAGCCCATACCTCTGGCAGGTCCTGGTCTGGTCCATGTTGAAGACCATTTGCTCCTGCACTGGGCACCTGTAGGTAGTGCCCAGGCTAGAAGCAATGCTCTGCATTGTTGGTGCCAAACTTTGAATTTGTCCAAACACCGCAGTGAGGAACTCGTGAGCGTCCTGAAACACACGCACAGTAACTTTAGATTATCAGAACCAGAATATTGTATTAATCCTCAACGGAAATGATTTAGATCCAAGAAATATCAAATATCATATTAGAATGGAGCATGTCTCAGTCATGGCTAAAGTGACTCACTTTCTGTTGAGATCCTCTAAACTCTGGAGCTTTGGAAGCCACTACAGCCTTAAAAGAGTGCAGCAGTGCGGTCCTCCTGGTTTTCTTCATGAAACCTCTAGACTCGTGGATGGCATGAAGGTATCTGTGGAAGAGACGTGGGCTCATCAAATAAGGCATTTCACTCTGTATGGTTTACATTACTTTTCGCTGTAATTAGGAAAAACTGTAACTGTAAACTTCAGTGTCTGAGAGAGAAAAGTAGGATAAAAAAGATAAAGCAGTGTCCTCATACAGTGACCACTAATGGTTGCTTTTAAACAGTTAGAAAATGGTAAATATGTATTTAGTAAATGGTGCGTAGTTGTTGCCTACCTCAACAGGCCTGTGCCTGTGCCGTTCTTCCAAACCCTCTCCTGAGAGCTCACGTTCGCCATGAACGGCTCCAGGGTCATCAGGCTCTGAACACTTGCATTGAGATAGCAAGTGTTTCCAATGTTGGGAAGTCTGCAAAGGAAAATGACATCATCTAATCTCTGTCCAGTTATTGTCCATAAGCAGCATTAATCGTAACCAAAAAACTTACCCAAGGCGCTCTAGTTTAAACTTCATTTTGTCTGTGTGCAAGAGGCGGCTTGGCGGGATTGGTGCTATAAAAAGACAAACGAGAGATTACAAAAGTATTCCCAATTCTTAAAACTACTTTGTTTTAACATATGTATTTAAAAATTGCAGTAAAGTGTCGGTAACTACTTTAGTCAAACGTTTACTGACGTAAGACAAATGACCCCTGACTCAAAACTCTCACTAAACATGACTCATTTGAACCTAAATCAAACTAATGTTGCAGTTGACTACAGATAACTGACCTGTGCACAATATATGAGGCGTCTGAACAACTTTTTGTTGAAGTAGTGAAACTACTTGGAGAGCTCAAGAAAAGTGTGTGCTTCGTTCGACTGACTTTTGGAAATGAACTTGGTGAAACACTCACCTTCACATATATACACATATATTATATAACGTGATGACATCACAGAGTAGAATATGCAGAGTAGAATATGCAGAGTAGAACGTGTCTCCATGACGTTGTCATGGAGACATGTAACTGTGAAATAGAATGTAGATTAAAACATATTCAGTATTTCAAATGCCCATATTTGTATGTGCCTTCCTAATGTAGTTAAGGACAATAACTGTTTAAAAAATGTTCTTGTTACTCGCTCACTTTTGCAGTGAACATAAACAACCCAGCCAAACATGTCTCAAAATTGGGTAGCATTAATAAGGGTTTAAACATAAGAATCAGCACACCACAGTAAACTAAATAAACAAAGCAGCAACATGCATATATTTTACCAGTGAATCTGAGAATGATCATATTTTTAGTTATAGATGTGGTATGATATTGTAATATAGTTTCTACCTAAAGCGCATTGCAAGAGCAAATCCATATTATTTATATATAATTGTGTGTACAATCAACTGTTTTAAAACAGCTTTGCAAAGTAAATATAACTAGTCAATGACTTGTGAATTCCACTGGAGTCTCAGTGCCTATTCTGACTCACTTTTACTTGTTTTTTCATATTATTAAGTCTAATGAAATGGAATGTGAATATGTTAATTTCAGCAGGGGGTGTTTTAATGTTGAGTAATTGTCTATAGTTTAATCAGAAGAAAACTACACTAAAAATCTATTAATCAAACACTGTAAAACTGGTGGTGTGCTCCACTTCTCAGTGAAGTGATGCACAGGACACTCAGAGGGACCATAAACTGAATTACGCTTTATTATATTTAGTGCGTTTTACTAATTGCCATTATAACTGTGTAATCTCTATGTCATTTCATCAGGCACAATGAATGAGTCAAATCTTTTCCAAAGAAGAGGTGATTTGGATGGTGAGTGCTCAGGTCAGTTTGATGAAAACCTTTAACCTGGTATTTATTGAAAGTAAACAAAAAAGTCTCCTCTTTTTCTGTGTTTTTGTTGCAAGGGTCTTCATCAAAAAACATGGGCTTGTACCTATCTTCAGTGTTTTGTACACACTGTATTCCACTTTACGATTGTAAACTTTGTCAATAATATGCTATTCCCAGCAGATCTTTAGACGTCTTTGCATTTTATAACTTTTAACAGTGTGAGATCAGAGAGAGAGAGAGAGATACTTTATTGATCCCGAGGGAAATTCAAGTATTGCTGCAGAAACATTTACACTGCATGTCTCAGTCGCCTTTGTGTCTCAGTCAAAGGTCTCAGTGCAGTTTAACAGGTGGACTGGTCAGGTAGGGTCAGCAGATCTGTGTCGGGGCTTTTTGAGGAGAGGAAACAAGGAGACAAAACACAAAGCACAAAAGATTGTCACCAGATTTATGCTGTTTCCATAGTGATTTCTTATTTTTGCTTTTGGCCAATCAGAGGTAGGCAATGTAAGTATAAGTTCTATGGGCTGGAAAGGATTTGCTGACAGAATCTGCTGGGTTCTTCATTACTTCTCAGTGTTTTGAGCTTTCCTTCAGATCATGCGTCTCTTGTCTCTCCGATAAGCTCTCCTATAATCTTTTTCCAGGTCAAACGCAGATGATCCCACAGGCCTTTCAGCAGGTCTCTCACCTTAATAAAAAATACTTTTACTTTTCAGTCCTCTTCAAAAATGTAGTGGAGTAGAAAGTACAGATACCTGCTCTCAAATGTAGTGAAGTAAAAGTAAAAAGCATATACTTTAAAATCTAAAGTAAAGCACAGATACAACATTTTTGACTTATGTACAGTACTTTACTACTTTTACATTCCACCACTGGAACTAAGGTTTTTATATTTCTTTGAGAAGTAGTATTTTGTTCTGCTAACTAATGGTGTATTTTGCTTTGCCATATTAGTAATTTAGCTTTTAACTGTAATGACATTATTTGATTACAACAGTAGAACTTGCGTTGAGCAGGAATAGAACCTCACAACCTTTTCCAATGTGTTCTGCCCCAGTGGAGAAAGAATATTTTTGTTTTGAGTTTATCTGTTTTGTCTACTCTGAGCTACCTTAGCCGCCATATTGTTCTAGACTTTCCAACTGTTCTGTTACTTGCCACTGTTTTACTGTTTGTCATCTGGCCCATGAAAATATCTGTCTGTAAGTGTTGTAGTATTATAAGGTGTTAATTCATTCTGTAAACTCTTATGAGGTACTTTAAGTTGTTTTGCCCTTGAAATTCATGCTAAACTAAAAGACGCTAATAGCGCTAGCATGTCTATGGGAATTTCCATTGCTGTTAGCATCATGCTAACCGCTTGTTTATAGATGTTTTTAGGAAGTCCAGCTAATGTTAAGCTATTGTTATGCATATATTAAATTGTATTATGCTGCTCCACATTGTTTTATGTAGCTCTGTATTTCCTGTGTTCATTTAAGTGTGAAAACATATTGTAATAGGCATTTATTTTTTGTATGTTACAGTTTTACAGTCAACTCTTCAGTAAATGTCCAAAACAGCAAGAGGCTTCCTGGGTGTTTATTGCAGAAACTGTTCGCTATCTGTAAAGCTGGTTCCTAAACACTAGTGGAGGCAGAATACAATGGTTTCTGCTGTAGAAACTGTCCAGTGCCTGCCCTCTCCAGCACACAGAGCCTCAGAAGAATCTCATGATGCTACAGTGGGTTCTGAGGAAGCATCCAACATGAGAAACTTCACAAGGTATGAATAGCACGCAGTAACCTATAATCCATTCGTTTTCTGATTCCTAGTCTAAAATCCTATTCGCACGGGATTCGCTTTACCTGGGCTCCCCTGGTAAATTGTAATAGTTACGAATGTCGTCTGTGTTTCTAGTCCCGTGCAAACAGTGGCGGTTCTAGGATTTTTCTGAAACATGGGCCATTAAGGGGCCACATGTTACGTTCAGGGGCCAAGTATAGGGTACATCCAAGCACACAAATGATCAATTCAGTATTCAGGTCTGCTTCTTCTCCCATTAAGTTGTATAGACGCAATAGGTCTACTGCCGCCAAGAGTTTGGGGGTGGAATTGCATCAGTAATCATTGAATTCTCTGGTTGTTCGTCTCGTCAGTTGATTGTCAAGGTTGGCTCAAAGCCCTGACAAAAACAAGACGAGGAACGGGCAGTTTAACGCCATTTATTTATATAAAAGTAAAGAGTGTGGGAGGCAGGGAGGACAGGAGGCCAAGCAGCAGGCAGACGGCAGGCAGCAAGATTCGTTACTGGTGCGTAAATGGTCCGATTGCCAGGGTGACGTTGTGGGGGCACCGACGTTTCAATTGGTAGTTCCGGAGGCATTCCGAGCACAGGTGTTGAGAGCGGCCCATGATCAGAGTGGTCATCTTGGGGTGCGGAAGACATATTTGGGTGTTCTGAAACATTTTTTCTGGCCGCGTATGACAAAGGATGTGGGTGCATATGTTAGATCTTGTCATGTGTGTCAGCTGACTGGCAAGCCTAATCAGAAGATTAAGCCGGCCCCACTCCAGCCTGTTCCAGTGTTAAAGGAGCCATTTGAGTATTTGCTAATTGACTGTGTTGGGCCCTTGCCTATTTCAAAGTCTGGGTGTAAATACTTACTGACTGTCATGTGTCAAACCACTCGTTATCCTGCAGCGTTCCCTTTGCGCTCTATTACAACAAAAGCTGTAGTGAAAGCTCTTTCACAGTTCATCTCAACTTTTGGTATCCCTAAAGTTGTTCAAAGTGACCGTGGAACTAATTTTACATCACATGTGTTTGCACAGGTTCTTAAGGTGCTTGGGGTGCAGCATAACCTGTCCACTCCCTATCATGCACAGAGCCAGGGTGCGCTGGAGCGCTTCCATCAGTCGTTGAAGTCATTGTTGCGTGCGTTTTGTGTGGAGTTGGCTCGGGACTGGGAAGATGGGCTTCCTTGGCTAATGCTGGCTGCGCGAGAGGCTGTGCAGGACAGTACAGGGTTCAGTCCTAATGAGGTTGTTTTTGGACATTCAGTGCGTGGGCCATTAACTGTACTTAAAAGTGGCCTCATTTCTGCCGATGCACCCACTAACTTAATAGATTATGTGAATGGTTTTTGTCACCGGCTGTACACAGCTGGGTGTTTGGCACGTGAGAAACTTCAGTCAGCTCAAGAGAATATGAAGTCCCAGTATGATCGGCATGCAGAGCGCCGTGTGTTTAGCCCTGGGGATCAAGTGCTTGCTTTAACACCTCTTGTGACTTCTCCCTTTCAGGCGAGATACTCTGGGCTGTTCACGGTGAAGGAGAGGGTTTCTGACCTGAATTATTTGCTGTTAACTCCTGGGCGGAGGAAATCTACGCAGCTCTACCATGTTAACCTTCTGAAGCCATATTATCAGCGTTCTCCTGATGGTGGCGATCCTGGGGGTGGTGTGAGTCCAGCTCGTGCGTTGGATGCCGGCATAGTGTCATCTGACAGTGATGGGGTCCCGGGTCCTGACGACGGCGTGTTGACTGGCAGGCTCAAGAACTCGGAGTCACTCAATCAGCTAGACTCATTGCTGTCTCATCTAGCCCCAAGTCAGCGTGAGGATTTGGTCGCGCTGATTAGAAAATTTCCATCATTATTTGGGGACATTCCTTCCCGTACCACCTGGGCGGTGCATGATATTGACGTGGGGGATGCACAACCGATTAAGCAGCGCTTTTACCGTATGCCACCCGAGAAACTTAAGGCACTTGACACCGAGGTGCGCTACATGGTTGATAACGGTATCGCAGTTCCGTCCTCCTCAAGTTGGGCTTCACCATGCATTTTGGTCCCAAAATCCGATAAAACACCACGATTTTGTACAGACATGCGTAAGGTTAATTCTGTAACTAAATCTGACTCCTTCCCTCTTCCAAGAATGGATGATCTGATTGACTCGGTTGGATCAGCTATGTTCGTGTCAAAGTTAGATCTGTTAAAGGGGTATTGGCAGGTTCCTTTGTCTGAGCGCGCCCAGGATATTGCTTCCTTTGTAACTCCCTCTGGACTTTATTCATATACGGTTATGCCGTTTGGCCTCAAGAACGCCCCGGCAACTTTTCAGCGTTTGATGAATAAGGTTGTGGCTGGGTTGGAGGGTTGTTCTGTCTATCTGGATGATTTAGTTGTGTATAGCGACTCCTGGGGCTCTCATGTTCAGCGCATTCGGTCCCTGTTTGAGTGTCTGGCAGCGGCCAATCTAACTGTAAATCTGGCGAAGTATGAGTTCGCACGGGCTACAGTGACATATCTGGGGCGTGTCGTGGGGCAGGGCCATGTCGCTCCAATGGACGCGAAGGTGGCAGCTGTTGCAAATTTTCCCCTCCCAGCCACTAAAAAGGAGCTGCAACGGTTTTTGGGCCTTGTAGGCTTCTATCGGAGTTTCTGTAAAAACTTTTCATCTGTGGTTTTCCCTCTGACAGAGCTGTTGAAATCTAATATCAAATTTGTGTGGTCCACAGCTTGTCAGCAGGCCTTTGAGAACGTGAAGGCCCTTTTGTGTTCTTGTCCTGTCTTGGCGGCTCCCTGCTTTGATCGGCCATTCCAGCTCCAGGTGGACGCCAGTCAGGTTGGAGCTGGTGCTGTCCTTTTGCAGGGGGGGGGACGATGGCGTGCTACGGCCAGTATGCTTCTTTTCCGCTGCGCGGCTCTGGTGCGCATTGGTGGGCTTGCCCACCAATGTGTCCAGTCTTCTGGGGATGTGGGTGCAGGACCTGGACGGCCCCTCGCTTTGTCTCTTCTTCTTTGTCCAGATGTCCTGCCCTGTCCGGTCCTGTGGTGGTCCTGTCTCTGCTCCGGTCCCCCCTGGTCCCGTCGTTTATGGGGGAGGGTGTGATGGCCCTTTGGCTCTTCCCTGGCTTGCTCCCCCCTCCAACCTGTGTGTGCCCTGGGCTCCACCTCTTCCAATCTGTGGCCCCTATTAAAGCCGATGATCCTCACCTGTGCGCGTCTGCCTGCCGTCTGCCTGCTGCTTGGCCTCCTGTCCTCCCTGCCTCCCACACTCTTTAATTTTATATAAATAAATAGCGTTAAACTGCCCGTTCCTCGTCTTGTTTTTGTCAGGGCTTTGAGCCAACCTTGACAATTGACAGAACAGGGGCACTTCAGGGGCCAATCAGATTAGAGGTGGGGCCAGGGCCCCTGTGGCCCCTCCCCTAGAACCGCCCCTGCGTGCAAATCGTCTGTAAATTGTCCTGTTTTTCGTCTGTGCTTTGACGCTAACAGTGATTGAATACTCTCTACGGTCCATTTTAGGGCCAAATAACATTTATTCTCCACGTACTATACTCTAATCCAGTTATTGTGTTTTTCTATAATTAAAAAGTAAAAACATAAATCAAACTGTGGTAAAGACGTGACCCGGACATACAACATACACTGTCGTGGCAACAGAGGACCGGTAACACCGGCAGCATGGAGCCGGTATGGAGAAGCTTGGGTGCTTTTGGTGCAGCGTTTGTAAAGTTTGGATGGAGAGGCCGTAAAGCGCGAACGGATTAACGGAGAGATTACGGCTGTTTCATAAGAAATCTAATGTGTGGATGTCGTCGTGATCGCCAGTCGCATCAATTTGGTAAGAACCACGATGTTTTGACGCTACAGGAGCATTCTGCTAAAAACAAACTTAAAATAAAGTCAGTGTTGGCGACATGATGGATTAAAAGGTTCTTAAAAGGTTCTTAAAAGGTTTCGGTGTGTTTATCAGTCCACCATTTCCGGAATAAAATCCGTAACAACAGGTAGTTTACTGACATGTTTTATCCCATGTGAATGTGCACAAAAAAACACTGACGCCGTGGGGTAATTCAAATGTTACAGTTTACAGTCCTTAGGTAAAACTAATCCCGTGTGAATAGTGCTTCATTTTAAACTAGACGTTTTGGGGAAAAAACATTGGTAAACGGTCATGGTCATATATATATATATACTTTTACTTTTAAAATATCACTAGACAGCTTGTTATTTGACATTAGTTTTTTATTTATTTTTATTTGGCCCAAAAAGATACGGGGTGGCATTGTTACCTTGGTGCATCCTGTCACCGGCCACCAGACGCTCGCAGCCGAGCTCCCACCCCAGGCCTGGCTCCAGGGTGGGACCCCGGTAACGCCAATCCGGGCGACGTAACTGGCCTCGTTGTAACACTCATCATAAGGGGCTTCTGAACCGCTTTTAGTCTGACACATTAGCAAACACATACATGTAACGCATGTATGTGTTTGCTAACCACTGCGTTACAAATAGGAAGTTCGAATGCAGGCGCTTCCAGCTTCTTCTGACTCTGGCTTCCATTGACTTACATTGGAATATTGTTGCCCCTCTCTGTGTAACTGCTGCAGTGAGCCTCATCATTTTGGTCTTCAAATATTCGTATTAACAAGCTCTACATGATCCTGGTGGTTTTTTTTCCCACTATTTTGTCTGTTAAAAATATCCTATTTATAATATAGAGCCTGGCTCCAAATTCACGCCTGTATCCGCTAGCATCGCTAGCTTCAGTTGTGTGGAGCCGAATGCTATGGGTGACGTCACAGTCGCTCACCGTGGGCAATCCTTGTCCTCAAAGTGCTGTAGGCAATCCTAAATATCCTAAATAGATAAACAAACAGCCCTTTAGAACATCAGGCTCTACTCACAGACCACCCTCTTGTAGAAGAGGATGTACGAGCTCTTCTGTCTGTTCCTGCACGCGTCCCTCCCAGTGTTCTTCTGTACGTGGAGGTCGCTATAGGACAGCCAACAGTCGGTGGGATCAAGGGGATTGGCCAGGTCTAGCCCATCAAACACGTAGTGTCCTATAGAAGCACACACACAGTAAAGATGGAGTTAAAGTTTCATTAAGACATTTTAGTAGTGTTGAGTAATAAATCATTGTCTTACCTGAGTTGGCTGTGCTTCCAAGGTGGGAAATGACGCCCACCAGACTGAAACAGCCAGAATCCTGTATAAAGCACAAACGGCAGGTTACTAAGAAAGTTCAAAGGTTCCTTCATTAGAACTTTGGACAATTGACTTTACGTTGTTTGACGACACCACAAGGTCTCTGTTGATGTGAACGGCATCATTGACTTTCTCCAGCTGGTACGTTGGAGTGTACCTGAACCTGTTCAGGTGGAGCATCAGAACACTGCGTATGGACAAAATGTAAACAATAGTTAGTAGAGGAAGGGAGTTGTTTCATTCAAATGAACGTTTGTTCCACTTACTTGGGCAGTGTCGAAAAGCTCGTTTGTTGGGAGGACATCTGCCCTCCACAGCTGCACTTGTACTCCAGCTCTGTGGTCTGTCAAAGGCAAACATAATGTGAATATTAAATAAAAATACATAAAAATAAATTGAGTATTTCAAATGCCCAAGTAAAGTTACTTGGTCAGATAAATACTTGGATCATACCAAAGAAAACAGTTTGAAAATCTTACCTTCAAATAATCCTCCAGGAGGTCCTGAGTCGTAGCGTCTTGACGCACGTTCAGAGAGAGATTGTTAAACATCTCTGTGTGTTTTGATCCCTCTCCACACCTGCACAAACATTAATACAGTGCATGAAGTATATGAAGTGTATATATGAGGTACATGCTACTTAAGAGTACTGTGTTTGCTGTGAGCCAATACCTCTGGCAGGTCCTGGTCTGGTCCATGTTGAAGACCATTTGCTCCTGCACTGGGCACCTGTAGGTAGTGCCCAGGCTGGAAGCAATGCTTTGCATTGTTGGTGCCAAACTTTGAATTTGTCCAAACACCGCAGTGAGGAACTCGTGAGCGTCCTGAAACACACGCACAGTAACTTTAGATTATCAGAACCAGAATATTGTACTAATCCTCAAAGGAAATGATTTAGATCCAAGAAATATCAAATATCATATTAGAATGGAGCATGTCTCAGTCATGGCTAAAGTGACTCACTTTCTGTTGAGATCCTCTAAACTCTGGAGCTTTGGAAGCCACTACAGCCTTAAAAGAGTGCAGCAGTGCGGTCCTCCTGATTTTCTTCATGAAACCTCTAGACTCGTGGATGGCATGAAGGTATCTGTGGAAGAGACGTGGGCTCATCAAATAAGGCATTTCACTCTGTATGGTTTACATTACTTTTCGCTGTAATTAGGAAAAACTGTAACTGTAAACTTCAGTGTCTGAGAGAGAAAAGTAGGATAAAAAAGATAAAGCAGTGTCCTCATACAGTGACCACTAATGGTTGCTTTTAAACAGTTAGAAAATGGTAAATATGTATTTAGTAAATGGTGCGTAGTTGTTGCCTACCTCAACAGGCCTGTGCCTGTGCCGTTCTTCCAAACCCTCTCCTGAGAGCTCACGTTCGCCATGAACGGCTCCAGGGTCATCAGGCTCTGAACACTTGCATTGAGATAGCAAGTGTTTCCAATGTTGGGAAGTCTGCAAAGGAAAATGACATCATCTAATCTCTGTCCAGATATTGTCCATAAGCAGCATTAATCGTAACCAAAAAACTTACCCAAGGCGCTCTAGTTTAAACTTCATTTTGTCTGTGTGCAAGAGGCGGCTTGGCGGGATTGGTGCTATAAAAAGACAAACGAGAGATTACAAAAGTATTCCCAATTCTTAAAACTACTTTGTTTTAACATATGTATTTAAAAAATGCAGTAAAGTGTCGGTAACTACTTTAGTCAAACGTTTACTGACGTAAGACAAATGACCCCTGACTCAAAACTCTCACTAAACATGACTCATTTGAACCTAAATCAAACTAATGTTGCAGTTGACTACAGATAACTGACCTGTGCACAATATATGAGGCGTCTGAACAACTTTTTGTTGAAGTAGTGAAACTACTTGGAGAGCTCAAGAAAAGTGTGTGCTTCGTTCGACTGACTTTTGGAAATGAACTTGGTGAAACACTCACCTTCACATATATACACATATATTATATAACGTGATGACATCACAGAGTAGAATATGCAGAGTAGAACGTGTCTCCATGACGTTGTCTCCATGACGTTGTCATGGAGACATGTAACTGTGGAATAGAATGTAGATTAAAACATATTCAGTGTTTCAAATGCCCATATTTGTATGTGCCTTCCTAATGTAGTTAAGGACAATAACTGTTTAAAAAATGTACTTGTTACTCGCTCACTTTTGCAGTGAACATAAACAACCCAGCCAAACATGTCTCAAAATTGGGTAGCATTAATAAGGGTTTAAACATAAGAATCAGCATACCACAGTAAACTAAATAAACAAAGCTGCAACATGCATATATTTTACCAGTGAATCTGAGAATGATCATATTTTTATGCTGTTTCCATAGTGATTACTTATTTTTTTTGCTTTTGGCCAATCAGAGGTAGGCAATATAAGTATAAGTTCTATGGGCTGGAAAGGATTTGCTGACAGAATCTGCTGGGTTCTTCATTACTTCTCAGTGTTTTGAGCTTTCCTTCAGATCATGTGTGTCTTGTCTCTCCGATAAGCTCTCCTATAATCTTTTTCCAGGTCAAACGCAGATGATCCATAGTCTAATAAATTTATCTCTGAAGTTGTATTGGAATGATTTTGCAACGCTCATACACCGTCTACTAATTACTCATGTGAGCCCCAAGGAATTGCAATGACACCCCAAGTTCATGTTCCTTCTCCGAAAATCACAAAACGCGCAATGATTAATGGTCCTTTATTACACAAAATTGATTCTTGTGAGCTTTTCGTCATGTTTGTTGCTTCATCAAAACATACCTGAAGCTGTATTTTATTTCATTCACACATGTTTGCGTAACCCTTTATTATTAGTCTGTCTACATCTCCAAAGTTCAAAATTCCTTGTGAAGTTATGAAGCATTATGAAGTTTTCAAGCCAACAACTACTTTTTAAGATAAGATAAGATAAGATAAGATAAGATATGCCTTTATTAGTCCCACAGTGTGGAAATTCCAGTGTTGCAACGCACAGTTCAAGAACAGCAGGAAAATGGAACATGCAATAAAACAAGATAATAGATAATAGCTAAAAAAAAGAATAATTTAGAAATAGACTTAAAGATAGACTCTAATACGTTTTCTTTAGTAGAGACTGACAATTGCAGGCCAAATGATTCTAGTGAAGGTATATGGAGCACTTACTGTACTGTCACAGAGTGTTTTGATGAGGAAATGACATTATAACATAGATTAGAAAATAGTGTAATATAAACCCTTTAAAATACAATAATGTAGATGACCACACTTTTTCTCACTAATTACCCATGAAGTCATTTCCATAAATAATAGCTCCTGTTTATTATGGAGTCTCCATCTGTCACACTGGAGTAATCAAATGGGCACACTGACTTTGACTAATGGCTCCTGTGGGTAGCGACTGGCACCAGAACTAGAACAGTGCAGCAGCTCATCACAGACCTGTCCATCCAAACTATTCACCAAGTAACTCCAGGCGATCTACACACTCTGTCTGGATAGTAGCATGTGCTTAATGGGCTCAGAGATCATATTTACTCAAGTCAATTTAACAATTATATGCTCCGTTTGAGAGTGGTCTGTAATGTCCCCCACTATGTTACGCTCCAGCTCACAGTGCTTCACTAATAATTGCTCCGTTTGATTTAAGTCATATTATGATGTAAAAAAAATAAATAATCTGAAACAGTGAAGCAAAAAATGTTTAGAGGAAAGCACATTTTACAGCTCTAACAACTAATTAAGGCACTTATTGCATGCATTTTGGTGAAATTTGTGCCATGAAAGTATGTCTTCCACAAACTGCTTTGTTTTTCAGTGTGCCCGCAGATGCAGTCTCCAGGAGCCTCTATGTTTTGTAGAAACATATTTCAACCTGGAGAGACTTGGATAGACATAATGAGAATATTAGCAGTGCTATTGAATGAGTTGGCTTTGGTGCTCAGAAGCGTGGCCAATTAGATGACATTTAGGAGAAGTCTTTTTAGGTGAGGATGAGGAGAACGAAGGGGATGATGAGAGGATCAGAGAGAGAGAGGAGGTGGGGCGCAACATAAACCGACCATGCTTCTGCAATGTCAGTTTAAATTGGGCAGACAGTGAGCTCTGATTGGATGAGGAGGTGCAGCGAGCAGTGGGGAGGAGTATTTGGAGTGAGGTGATGAAGGCTGAGGAGCAGGTAAACTTTGGATAAGGGGTGAGGTAGACGGGAGCGAGGTTAGGGCTTCCGGACTGAATTTACGCTAGCTCCATTTCATGCCAACTTTTGGGTATTTGTTTTAAATTAAGTACTGGAAACGGAAGGGCTAAGTAGTGTAGTTCGAGAACAAAAGTAACATGAATAGCAGTAAAATATACAGAGTGGACCCAGAACTGACCAGGCACCAAAAGAGAGTAGAGACAAAAAAACAACAAAAAACATGATGTTATAAATTGTAAAAGCAGACAGATGCTATCACTTGCAATGCATTAACCAATTATTAAATGTGGCGTAGATCTAATGTGGTCAAAAGTTGAACTGCTAATGGTGCTAATGGAAGAGCTCTGAGGCGAGCTCTAAACATCATATTGCCACAAAAAACAAAAACATTCTGTGGTATAAAAAAAATTAGAATTTTTCATGAACTGAATTTTTGCCTTAAAGCCTCCTCATATGCAACCACTGTTTGTCATTGGTTGTGAACACACACGCTTCTAAGTGGTAGAGCGTGTGTTTGTGTTTGTGTGTTGTGTGTTTGTATTAATAATGATGAGGACTGATGGAGCTGAGGACACATGACAGAGGTCTTTACATGATCTGAAGCTGCCCACAACCGACAGACACTTAATTATGACTGAATAAAGAGTCACATTTAAAGTGTCTCCACTAATAGCTCGCACTTAGTGGTGTCATACAGAGATAAAATGTGGATAACCCTTATGACAAGTTAAAGGCGCCCTGGCAGATGTTTCTCTTGCTTTCATACAACGTATTACATTTTAAAACTACTTTAAATGACTTCTTGCTATATTTCCTATACATGTTTTTATTGCAAAAAAACATATTTGATTGGGTGGCCTCCTGCTTGACTCCGTGGAGATTGCTTTGCTTTCCTTTGCTTTGTTTTGTTTTCCGTTTTGTGGAACATGGAGGATAGAAGATTTTAGACCCTTCACCATAGACTGTATAAAGAAGTGGACGTCAGGGAGTAGGACGTCATCCGTGGCGTTTGACTCCAATCAAATGAAGCTCATGAGGCTAGCAGTTATAGGAGTGAATTTGGAGCCAAGTTTCATTTTAGGAATAAGAATGTATTTACAGACAAAATAGCAAAATAAAAACACCAGGATCATGTAGAGCGAGTTAATACGAAGACCAAAAGGACAAGACTCACTGTAGCCGTTACAGAGAGAAGGGGGACAATTTTTCAATTTAAAATCAATTGGAAACAGAGTCAGTGGAGCCGGAAGCGCCCCCATGCTCACTTCCTATTTGGAACATGGTGGCTAGCGGGTTATCTATGTCCATTTATGTATAGAGTCTGTGCCCTCCACCTAAAAACGTACATACTACACCTTTAACTGACATAAAAATGGTCATGTTGTCATTGTGAAAACACCAGTAGAGGGTGCTAAAACTGCATATGCCGGCACAATGAAAAGGGGAGATGTTTGTGTCAAGTATCTATCTTGACTATCGTCAAGTACTCAATTTTGTTACTTAACTGAAAGTACAGTTACAGGGCAAAAAGTTACTCAAGTAAAAGTAAAAGTATCACATGAAAAATCAACGTAATTAAAAGTATTAAAGTACTTACCGGTATTTAAAAATAATTTTCACTCTTTAAGTTAAAGGATGAAATGTAGTGATTTTGATAAAGAATTCAGCTTATTTTAAGTCATTCAATTGATTTCTTAATTTTTCTATTTTTCTGTTTCTGTTTGGTTTGCTCAAAGTTGAGACGTTAACTCAAATTAAATGTGCTAAAAAAAAGTCTCAGCCATTTCATAGTACTTTTTACTTTTCGGTCCAGATCTAAAATAGAGTGGAGCAGAAAGTACAGATACACATTCTCAAATATAGTTAAGTAAAAGTAAAAAGTATCCACTGTAAAATGTATTTAAGTTAAGTACAGATACCTAAAATCTGTCTTTAAATATTGTACTTTTACTGTACTTTTATACTTTGTTGTGTTCCACCACTGAAAACAACAGATATTTTTAGTTAAACACACAGAGACACATGAAGACGATACCACTAGAGCTATGTTTTTGATAGCTCTATTGTAACATGGTAAAAAGCTCAAATAGTCAGTAGCGTTCAAACTAAATAACTGGCCTGAAGGACAAAGTACAAACGGAACTTAAGCCAAGTTGTTGATGTTGTGTTCTCTCTTGACTTTTGTAGACTGACGGCGCTCTCCCTCTTGGCACGCCATTAATCTGGTGTGATGCGGTGGAGATTGCGGGCTTATGGGAGCAGCGCCTTGGACGTGGAAGTGAAGGCAATAGCACTCCATCACAAGCAGATGCAGCTCAAACTCTAAACACAGGTAAGAACAAAACAGGATGACAGATTCAGCTCCAACTTGTTGCGATCTCCCGGCACATTTTAACCTTCAAAAAGATCAATAATTCTATCTTCTAAATCGGTTTGCATTCTTTGCCCAGTTGTCAAACATATAAAATGTAACCGAGCTTATGTAGAATATTGTGTGGCTGTGTTTGTGATCAGGCACTATTTTCGGCTCTCAAATAACAGTAATCACAGGTCAGTATTAGGTCTGTGTTCACCTGAAAAGAAGCAATCAAACACAAGCTAATGTGCAGTCAGGTATGTGTGGCCAGGGTGCCATTACCTCAGGCTGTCATTTGTGAGAAAGCATTGAGGTCCACACAAGTTAAACCAAACAAACGTTTCTTTAATACAGCAGATACCAAGGTCCATCAGGAGGGGCAAATGTATTTTGACCCGACTGCTCCAGGTTATTTTAAGCTCTGACTTGATTCCTTAGTTTTCCTTATGGACACTTCCTATCTTCTTATTTCTTATTTGTAATTTGTATTTTTTATTTCTTTTTAAAGGGAGAGCACATATTAATGAACATTTAAAATGTAAATATGTAAAGATTATAGCCAGCGTGGCTAATTTCCATCTTCAGTGCCTCGGCAGGTTGATGTCAAATAATCTGCAGGACAGTACAGCAGTAATCACATAAAAGTACATCTCTAAGTAAATAACACAAATGGACACTAAAAATCTAAGTTTTCATATTTCATATTCTTTCCAAATAATGTTAATATATTACTGGTTAAAGAAAAAAATCATAACTCTTAAAATGATATGTAAGCGAGAGATGTTTGAAAATAACACTAATTTGAATTATTTATTAAAAACTTTAAGTGCATTGGCTCAAAATTCTATATGAAAAAAAACACACTTCATTCTCAAAGAGGCTTATTTATGGTTCCCAGAATCTCTAAGAGGACTACAGGAGTCATTAAAGCTCTTGCTTTATGGAACAGCCTTTCGACTTTTGGAGAGGCTTTTAATTTCATGTCCAGACTGAAGACCTTTTTATTTGACACTGACAAACCACTGAGTTTGAGATCTCTTTTTTGAGGACAATGTGGACTAAGTGGACTGCTGCACACGTCATAAAAACCAACCAACAAAGACATTAAAACTAGAATAAAAGCTCTGTAGAAATTACGACGAGACTCTATTTAAAAGCACAGTGTTCATAGGATTGTGGCTCTTTGCTTTTTATTATAGAATGCAAAGCCCTCAGAGGAATTCACTCACAAAATGCATATGGTCATTATATACACAAAACATTTGTATATTTCCCCATGTCTAGTACTTTGTTTTTCACTGATGCTTTGATCCTATATTAAACTGAATTGACCCTTGTCAGATTTAAGACATGTTAGAATGTTGTTACCTCCTCAAAAAACATACCTGGAGTTATGCTTTGTTTCTTTCACACATGTTTGAGTAATCCTGCATTATTAGGCAGTCACCAAAGCTCAAAATGTCCTGTTCCACCTTGTGATGTCATGAAGCAGTAGTTTTCAAGTTAAGAGCTACCTTTTACCTTTAGTTCAGTAGAGATTGGCAATAAAGGGCTGAAATCATCCAAATGATTCTAGTGAAGGTGTGTGGAGTTTAAAATCAGAGTGGAGCACGTCCTGTATTACTACCTGACATCACAAGCTTGAACAGTTTTAAGAGCAGAACTAAAAATGGCGTAATATGGGCCCTTTAATCATCATTCTGTGTATTGATATACTGGTGTTATTACTAGAGTTTGTGCGGTGTATTATCTCGCTCAGATTTTTAATTGAGTGCAGAACTTTGAGATGCACCAAATGCTTGAAAAGAGCTGTGTAAATCAATGTTGATATTGAATTGTACTTGTCCCTGCTTAGCTTTAATTAGTTTGATTGACTTGATAAACCCAGTGAGCTGTACCCAGACAGTTCAGTTCTGCCATGTATCTGACTCATAGTAAAGGTCAAAGAACTGCACACAGAAGTGCTCTAATGTGTTTGACAGTTACACCTCACACTGTGGAGAGAGCCTAAGGTCACAGATCTTTAAGTGTCAGATCCCCCCTAATATCTGTGCAGGGACAATTCAAGAGGCTACATGTATTTTGTATCACAGTACCTAGGCTATGTGAAGTTGACCTTTCAGATTTTAAATATCATCTGGGCATGTTTTATTACATTTCACTTTTTGTTTGTTTTAACACGTCCCTAATGAGTATCAAAGTAATAATGTAATGTCTTCCACGTGAAAGATTATGCGAAATAACCCTTTCTACTAGTCATTTCTAAAAGAGTTGCATTTCAACCTGGAGACATGCAGAAAGACACATACAGTAGAGAAAGTGTTAGCAGCTTGGAGCTGAGACATTGGCAGAAGACATTGCGATGAAGGGCGTGGCTGATTAGATGAACCTGGGGATGCACCAGTACAATACTGGTATCGGATATCGGCGCCAATATTGACATTTTTCATGGATCAGTTCAGTCAATGTACCATTTTGGTCTATATATTGATATAATAAGACAAAGGCAAAGACAAAATATCTTTAGTCTTCCAGCTGGGCCTGGACACTGGAGGTGGAAAAGATGAGGCAGAGAAGAGTGAAGGGGACGATGAGAGGATGAGGAGAGTGAAGGATGATGAGAGGATGAGGAGAGCGAAGGGGACGATGAGAAGATGAGGAGAGTTAAGGGGACGGTGAGAGGATGAGGAGAGTGAAGGGGATAATGAGAGGATGGGGTGAGTGAAGGGGACAATGAGAGGATGGGGTGAGTGAAGGGGACAATGAGAGGATGAGGAGAGTGAAGGAGACGATGAGAAGATGAGGAGAGTTAAGGGGACAATGAGAGGATGGGGTGAGTGAAGGGGACAATGAGAGGATGGGGTGAGTGAAGGGGACAATGGGGTGTGGCACAAACCAAAGCGCCCGTGTGCACCTGCAGTGGGGTTTAAATTGGGCAGACTGGGGGCTGATTGGCCGAGGGGGACGTGTGGCGAGCAGTGGGGAGGAGTATTTGGAGCGAGGTGAGGCTGAGGAGCAGGTCAACTCGGGAGAAGCGATGAGGTAGACGGGAGTGAGGTTGTTTGTCTGTGTATGTTTATCTTGATAGATGACAACATTGTGTTACAGCTGTTGGCAGCAGTGAGCCATGACTGTATCCATGGCATATTTGTTAATATCCTACAGTAATGTGCCTTTGTGTTCCCAGTCATTGCTTTAGTCAACAATATCATTACTCAGGACTTTGTTTTCTTTGCATGTTGAAAGGAGACATGTCACGATAATTACTATATCAACTTATTGTCCAATATATGAAAGATGAAACTGTTATTTTTCTGTAACACAATAAGATTTGAGCAGTAGAGGTTGAATTTATTAAGTTTGTGTTATTAACCATATTGTACATTATAATAGATTTGTTTGGTTTGCATTCTATTAAAAAAAAAAAACATTCAGAAGAGCCAGCTCACAAAATGCCTATGTTTTTTCCAGCTATATATCGTCCTTCAGAATGTGTTATCATGACAGGCCTGGTTGAAAGTGCTCAGTTATGTGACAAAGCTTACATCATGATGGAGCAGTAGTTTGGTGAACACTGCAGGTGACTGGAGGAGTGCAGATGAGCTGCCAGCCTCTATTACAACAACTGTAAATGTTCAAAGTGTCATTTTGAGTTACACGTGTACATTGGCAGGGACATGTCACTATAAGAGGGCTCATAGGATTAAAACTGTATTCCCACAGCCTCATCAATCATAGTGGGGTGATAGAAAGGCATGGGACGATATTGAAATTTGGTGTCATGATTATTGTGGCCAAAATAACTGCAATTAACAATAATATCACGATAATTATGAAAGTTGCTGAGTTTAAAAATGTTATGGATAAGAATCATTTATAATGTTAATATTATGAGTAGGTTCTATATTTAAACAGAATATAGAATTGTACCTTGTTATAAGTACAAACAACAATGATCTAGAAGAAAACATTGTGGATCGGTAGCTTTTTTTTAATGCACATTCTGGTGATTTCTATATAAAGAAAAAAACGTGTGTCCAAACTTTTGACTGGTGCTATTTAAACAGTCAAAAGTTTGGACACAACTTCTCATTCAGTGTTTTCTTTTTCTTTCTTTTTATTTATTTATTTTTACATTTACTACATTTTAGATACATACAGAAGACATCAAGTATATGAGGCAAGATATATGTAATTATTTATGAATTATAAGAAAAAAAAATTAATAACTCGACGGGTTACTCAAAGGGTTTAACTTTTATTTAACTTTTTTGCTACATAATTCCATATATCGTACTTCATATATCTGATGTCTTCTGTATCTATATAAAATGTAAAAAGCAGTAAATGTGTAGGGGGAAAAAAAGCATTGAATGAGAAGGTGTGTCCAAATTTTTGACTGATAGTGTACATAATTCTAAAAATGCTGTGTAAAACTACCACTATAAATCTCTAAAACACATCTGCCGTCAAGTAAACAAAGTCCATAAATTATTATCACAGTGACTGAGGTACTTAAAGTGCCCTTACGTACCTGGAGTTGTGTTTTGTTTCTCATATTCAACACATAAACCTTGTATATTTAGGCTGAGTTCTTCTCTCAAACAGAAAACTTCGACCTTGTGATGTCATGTGGTAATACAGGAAGTGCTTCACTGTGTTTTTAAACTCCATACACCTTCATTAGAATCATTTGGATAACTTAAGCCCTGGACCCATCTTTACCAAACAAAAGGTTAAAGGTAGTGGTTAACTTGAAAAATAACGTTTCATGACATCACGAAGAGGAACAGAGCATTTTGAGCTTTGGTGATGCAGACCGCCTGATTATAAAGGTTTACTCAAACATGTGTGAAATAAACAAAACACAACTCCGGGTCTGTTTTTAATGAGGTAACAACATGGTATTCATTGTACCATATTTTTGAGGTTGACCAAACATGGCACTACTGTATAAGATGCAATACCTGTAGCTTTTCTAGCAATTTCTACAAAAATCTCCATCTGCGAATTATTTATCACTGAGCGTGAGTGTAAACATGTTTTCCCCTTTCACATGCCCAGTCTCCTCACTCCTCCATCAAAGTCTCAAACATCAATAGACCCAACGCCACGCACACAAACACAAAGACACGCACACAACCTCCAGAGATAACAGTGCAGAGCAAACACCTTCTCTGTGCTCGGAAATGAAACCATGAGCGTTGTGAGTGCAGCCCGCTGTGCTTATTGGCAGCTCTCCCATCATCTGTAGCTTCAAAAGAATATAGCCCTTTTTCACTGATTCATCCAGTCATTTAGTCATTCATTCCGTCATACATTCAGTCATACGTACCTTACATTTATTCAATTTCAGCTGGTCTTATATAGCTCAAAAATACTTAGAAAACAGGAATTCTGACTGTGAGCGGGGTCGCCTGTCCACAGATCTGACCTGTAACTTGACCCGGTTTAGTCTCCATGACAGAAAGGTTTAATGCCATACTGTGAAATATTCCTGACCAAGCAATAACATCTAAAAGGAGGAAAAAAGCATTTGACAGACCCTCTACCAGAAACGTTACACAATGCACCTTTAATGAACATATGTAATTACAGTGTAAATGTGCCAGATTATAGCAAAAAACAAGATAATTGACACAGAAAACATTACAAAACACAAAACAGTTAGACAGAGACATAAAAGTTACAAGTGTTCAGACTTGGTTATCCTTCATCCACAGTTTAAGGTGCACTTTGAGTATAGACAGAGATGCACTTTTCTCTTATTGTCAGTGGGAGATTTTGATTAAGTAATTGTATATCCTCCCGTGTTATGATGATGATTTTAATTGTTGTTCAAAATAATGTGCGATATACTGCACAAACAAAAGCTGACACTGGTGCTGTCCCACTGAGCTCATCAAGAATAAGAGGAAGCAGTTCTAATTGAATATCTACCCCAGGCACGCTTAAGGCTTCAAAGTGCACTCCCTGATTATGCTAATGTGCATCGTTTTCGTTAAGTCTTTAGTGCACTTCGACCTGGAGTGTAGTGCAGACTGCAGTATATTCAAGCATCCTATTGATACTTCGCAACTGCTGTCATCAACAATCCCTGCTGGTGTGATGCTAACTGTAGGCTCTGCTCTGTCTGAGGCTTCGTTAGACTTTAATCTGACCATAAAGAATGGAGTTAGTTGTAACTACAACAGGTGAGATTATTTTTGGTGTTAAACAAGTCTGTCAGACATTAAATTACAGTCACGAGCGATCACTCTCACAATTTTTGCTGAAAATCAAATACTTAAACAGGATCATGAACGCTCATATTGAACACAGGCTCTTGAAAATGTGTTGTTTAAATTCATTTTGTATTTTTTTTTGGTACTGTTTGCTAATGTGTGCATCGTGTCACCATGGTAACTGCTGAACATTTCACCATAAACATACATGTAGAACAACCCCAGCGTGATGTCACTGCAAAGTATCAATATTAGAGGCAAGCAAAATGGCTTTAGAATCAATATGTATGGAATACTTTCCTGTAATGACCACAGCAGATAAGACGAGTGTATTCAAATATTTAAGAAATCAAACGTGTGCAGTTCAACGCAGGTCGAATGCCTTCGCCCTGGTGCTTAGTGCAAACTGCAGAACATGGATCCTATACAAGAGGCAAACCAAATTACAGAGTCTGTGTGTAAGCAGTGGTGGTAGAAGTACTCATCTGTGTTACTTAAGTAGAAGTACTGATACCAGAACAAAAAAAAGTAGTGAAAGTACCTGTTAGTAACGGTTTAAAAATGTACTTAAAGAGTAAAAATATTTCACACATATTTTGAAGTCTTATAAGGCTTCAAATATATTGATTTAAATAAAGATTTGTGACAAATTTTGTTCAATAGAAACAAGTTAATAGCTTGTTTTTTCCTAGGTGTTTTTAATTGTATATTTTTGTTTGCTCAGATTACAAATGTTACAAACCCCTCAGACTTTTCAGCAGGTCTCAGACAATAATAAAATATACTTTTACTGTTCAGGCCTTTTCTAAAATGTGAGTATAAAGTACAGATAAATGTACAGTAAATGTAAAAAGTGTTTAACATATTTATTGAATTTTAATTTTCACAGTACAAAAGTACAAAAGTACAAAATCAGATGCATAACAAAAAACAAAAACAAAAACTCCCCCCTCCCTTCCAAACACACACACACACAAAATAAACCCCCTGCCTGCGGTCAATCACACCTGTTACCATGACTAATGGTAGAGAAGAAAAAAAAAGAAAAACACATAAAAGAAAAACCCAGCAGCTAGCCAGAATATACCAAATTAAGTCACTCTTACACCTTGGTAGTAGATTGGTCAAAAAAATGTAAAAAAAGGCCTCCAAAAACCTCTCATCACATATTGAATTTTCTCCAATTTAAGATGGAACATTACATCTTTAATCCAGTGTGAAACCGTGGGTGGGGACAGTAAATGTAAAAAGTATCCAATTTAAAATCTACTAAAGTAAAGTACAGGTATCTCAAATTTATATTTAAGTACAGTACTTTACAGTCCCTGACAAAAGTCTTGTCGCTTATCCATTTTGTAGAAACAAAAGCTTATAACCTGACTTTAAATTAATCGATTGGTTTTAGAAATGTCTCATATGAAAGCTAAAACCCTCCCAAATTATGCTCAATATACTAAAATGAATTTGCTTCACTGAAGAAAGATTGATCATTTAATGAACACAGAAAAGTCAGATTTTGGCAAGACAAAAGTCTTGTCGCCTTGTCATATGATGCACCCAATCCTAGATTACAGCCTCACCTGTGATCAGTTACTGATCAATCAGTTAGTGGGTGTGTATAAAAAGAACCCCAGCACACCAGACCTTCACATCAACTGCAACTTGACCTCTGACAACATGCCTAAGATCCACCCTGAGACCAAAGCGTTAATTATCAAGAGGCTGAAGACCAGATCCACTGCTGAGGTGGCTTACACCTTCAATGTGTCTCAGCGTCAAGTACAAAGAATAAGAAAAAGATCTGAAAAGACTGGAGATGTTTTTGACAAGCCCAGGTCCGGCAGACCCCGCAAGACAACTGCTCGGGAGGACCGTTTGTTGATTCGAAAATCCAAGGCCAGCCCCTTTTCCACTGCAACAGAGCTCCACCAGGCCTGGTCACCTCAAGTCCCTGTGTCAACCAGAACAGTTTGTAGAATTCTGTCTCGAAATGGCCTCCATGGTCGAATCAGTGCACAGAAACCAGCACTAAACAAAAGGCAATCAAAAAACCGTGTGGCATTTGCCAAGGCCCACAGCCTGCTAAAAGGATGGACACTGGAAAAGTGGCAGAAGGTGGATTTCTCAGATGAATCCTCAGTTGAATTACATCACAGCCGCCGCAAATATTGCAGGAGACCTACTGGAACCCGCATGGATCCAAGATTCACCCAGAAAACAGTTAAGTTTGGTGGCGGAAAAATCATGGTCTGGGGTTACATCCAGTATGGGGGTGTGCGAGACATTTGCAGGGTGGAAGGCAATATCAATAGCCTAAAATATCAGGAAGTATTAGCTACCTCTTACATTCCCAACCATAAAAAGGGTCAAATTTTGCAGCAGGATGGTGCTCCATCGCATACTTCTATCTCTACATCAAAGTTCCTCAAGGCGAAGAAGATCAAGGCGCTCCAGGACTGGCCAGCCCAGTCACCAGACATGAACATCATTGAGCATGTCTGGGGTAGAATGAAAGAGGAAGCATGGAAGGCAAAACCAAAGAATCTTGATGAACTCTGGGAGGCATGTAAGACTGCTTTCTTTGCTATTCCTGATGACTTCATCAACAAATTGTATGAATCATTGTCGAACCGCATGGATGCAGTCCTTCAAGCTCATGGAAGTCATACAAGATATTAAATATGGATCTCACAGCACCACTACTTAATTCACTGACGTTATGCAACATATTTTTGTATTTGAAGTAAATTATTTGTTCAATTTTCTGTACGCGACAAGACTTTTGTCTTGCCAAAATCTGACCTTTCTGTGTTCATTAAATGATCAATCTTTCTTCAGTGAAGCAAATTTATTTTAGTATATTGAGCATAATTTGGGAGGGTTTTAGCTTTCATATGAGACATTTCTAAAACCAATCGATTAATTTAAAGTCAGGTTATAAGCTTTTGTTTCTACAAAATGGATAAGCGACAAGACTTTTGTCAGGGACTGTACTACTTTGTTTCCTTCCACCAGTGATATAAAATACTTTCCTGTAATCAGTACATTAGATGAGACAGGTGTTTTCAAATATTTAAGAAATGAAATGTGTGTGATGCTGCCTGTTATGTGCCATATGTATGCAGTTATTCATTATGCATTGCTCTTTAATAGAGGTTTCTATAATTAATGTAGAATCCATAAGATTCCACAGCTTGGTAAATATACTGGTCAATTATTCATGTGATGAGGAATACATTTCATTTCAAATGTTTATTAATGCTGCATCCTATATTTGAAAGTCTCATCTCAGCAACTTTTTTTCTATACAACAGCAGTAATAATATCACTAGTTTAGTCCTCTTTGCATGAAATATAATCCATTGTGCACTTATCAAAATAAATAAATAAATAAATTAAGTTATCAAAATGGTTGAAAATCCCAGCGCAGAACCAAGTGTAGAGCAGGAGTCAAGTAGTCAAGTAGAATGGCTCCTTTCTTTCCTGGGATTCAGACTGTTGTCTCTGTATATCAAATCAAACTCCTCTCACCTCACAGTAACAGTGCTTTGGACTTTGCTCTTCATAAATCTGCGATGTTTTTCAGTCCCTTGTAATATTTTCATTTTTTTTCCCTCATAAGGAGCCATATTTGTTTTGATACAGATGGACTATGCATGTCCCTGAGTGGCTAATCCACCTGCTATTCACGACTTCATCTGAATTCAAGGACACGTGTACAGAAGAAGTGTGTATTCTTGACTGGCCCTGAAAGCTCCTTTCTCCTGTGTGTGTGTGTGTGTGTGTGCGTGTGCGCGTGCGTGTGCGTGTGCGTGGTAGTTAAAAACAAAATGTTCTGTTCAGGTGACATGTTTTGTCTGGCCCTTTCTGACCTCTTTTCATATGATTAATCTTGTGTGGTTACTTTAATTAGTACCAGTGGTGGAAGGTAACAAAGTAAAAGTAGTAAAGTACTGTACTTATGTAAAAATGTTGGGTATCTGTACTTTACTTAAGTAGATTTTAAAGTGTATACTTTCACTTCACTACATTTAAGAGCAGGTATCTACTTTCTACTCCACTACAATTTAACAGGACTTACTGTTTGAGACCTACAGAGAAGGCTGAAAGTTTCTTTTTAACACATTTGTTGTTTGAGCAAACAAAAATATACAAATGAAAACTGCTAGAGGAAAAAAACAGCTGATTAAATAGTTTCTGCTGAAAAAAAAAAAAAAAGATCTCAAATCTTGATAAAAAATCACTACATTTGAAGCTTTATAAGACCTCAAAATATGCGCAAAATATTCTCTTTTAAGTAAATCTTTAAACAAGTACGTTAATACTTTTACTCAAGTTGATTTTTTCATGATACTTTTAAATAGTAGTGTTTTTTTGCTATGGTATCTGTACTTTTACTTAAGTAACAAGACTGAGTACTTCTACCAACACTACTTACAACAGACTCTTTTTAATTTATTTTCATTGAGTTTTTACGTAGCATTACAACTAGTCTTAATAGGCAGAAAACACAAAAAGAACTTTAATTACTAAGAACAATTTGTCATGAAGAGCCCTCAATGACTCAAAGTGTAATTTCTACTAATTTCCTGAGGACACTCAAGTACCTTCCAGCCTGCGCGCACTTGTGAATAGGTGATATAGTGAGATGTAAAAACTTAAAGTGCCAATTCATCATAAGCTCAAAATCAGACACACAGCCCCACAGCTCGTCTCCTCATCCTATTACTGTTACAGTCTCGGTTTCAGCCCGATGCCTGCTCACCACTGATAATAAGAAAGCCAAACAGCTCTCCCCTTCTTTATGAGTCCCTCCTGTGTACTAAAGTGCTCCTTCTTTGCCTCCTGTTCCCCACTATAAAAGAGCATTGGTGTAGCACAAGCACTGCACAGAGACTCAAATGAAAAGTGCTGAGAGAGACTGTGTTGTTTTTTTAATAATTCAAATTAAAATGGGGGTGTTCTCCATGTCACGTCTCGCTGTGTGCTCCGGTCTGTTATTCTCTGCTTGTGAGGGCGTAAGGCTGTTAAGTGGGAGGTGAGCTGAACTGTGAGAAACAACAGGCTTTGTGTATAATATTCTATTCCTGCCAGCGCCATCTGTACCATTGGAATTGCTCCCTTTTTCAGCGGGCCCGTTGGTCACTACATCTGTTTGTGAAGTTAGGTACTGCACATTTCAGGATCTCATTGTCTTTGGTCGGTTTGGGTGAAGGTCCAGTTTTCGTGGAGTAAAGTTTACGGAGTTACTACTTAAAGGTGCATTGTGTAACTTTTCTCGTTGAGGGTCCGTCACTTTGGAGATGTCGTTGCTTGGCCTGGAATGTTACAGTATGACGTTAAGCAGCTCTCCTTTACATTTATTCAATCACAAGTGGTTTTATTGCTGAAAAATACCTAGAAAAACAGGCATTCTGACTCTGAGTAGGTTTCTTCTCCACAGATCTGACCTGTAACTTGATCTGATTTGGTCTCCATTAAGATAGAAAGCTCACCAGAAAAGTTACACAATGCACCTTTAAGGCTCATTATCTGCTTTTGTATGTAAACAAATCTGTGTGTTCCAAACTGTCACTGCATTTATATTTTCAAACGTTTCCAGTGTCAAGACTGTGTTCTGTTAAACAACCACCAGAGGGCGCTAAAAGTCTGTTTGAGAAATGACCAAAACTGACAAAATAGAGCAACAAATAAACAAACATGGAGGTGCCGATGGCAGTTTTGTAGATCAAATGTTAGAAAAGAGCCAAGAGAACAAGATTAGAGAAGCATTTGTTTGTTTTGCGGCTGGTTCTATTCTTTTTAAAAACTAGCTTCCCTACTGTCCCTGGTGGTCAGCTCATGTACAGCTCCGGTTCTATGATTCAACACATTGTGAGGAGATGGACCAGAGTACAGACAGAAAAACGCAGAGGATGGACAGAAGTATTAGTAGTTTTATTTTAGTTTAGGAGGTCTTTAGTCTGGGGCCTGGTGGTAGAGGTGAGGCCGAGGAGAGTGAAGGGGACAATGAGAGGATGAGAAGAGTAAACGGGAGATGCTGGAGAGGAGGTGGGCGTGGCACAAATTGGTGACCGAGCAACTGCAAAGGGAGTTTAAACTGAGCAGACTGGGCACTGATTGGATGAAGAGGTGCGCCCAACAGCGGGGAGGAGTACTGGGAGAGAGGTGATGAAGGCTGGGGAGCAGGGAAACTCTGGAGAAGCGATGCGGTAGACGGGAGTGAAGTTAGGTCTTCCAGATTGAATTTACACTAGCTCCGTATGACGCCCATCTGCCTTTATACTGGTGGTCATTCGGTTATGTATTCAGACCACCTGCCTAATATGCACAAACTGGGGTGCCACGGTGGGTGTTTCAGATTAGTTTCAGATTTTACCAAAATTCAACATTTTCAAAACTCATTGTCAACAAGTTGGAGCTTCCTCCAAATTTCATGGCCAATTAAACCAGCTCAATAAATTTAGTTGAGTAGCAATTAGTGGTGGGTCCAGGCGCCCTCTGGTCAGCTGCTCACCCACTGACGACTGATGCGATTCAGTTGGCCGCTCATGTGCCTGCACCATCTGGGATTTAATGAGCCCATATCAGCTCTGGTGATGCCATCCGGCTGAGATCACACTGGTTCCCTGGTTAGTCACAACATGGCATGAGTCAGGAGAAACTTGACTGCAGAAACTTCCACTAAACCACCCTCTTCAAAAATATTCTGTAAAAGATCTAACAATAACTGTTGTTATAGTCGTATAGTCTCATTAACATTGTGGATTGTTCTGTTACATCAAATTGTAAGATACTGTGTAAATACACTGTACACTCTGAGAGGGCCCATGTTACACTATTTTCTGATCTATGTTATAATGTTATTTCCTCGTCACAAACAGACCTGGAGTTGTGTTTTGTTTCTTTCACACATGTTTTACACACAAGCCCTGCATATTTAGGCTGGATTTGTCTCTATAACAGAAAAAGACTGTTCTATCTTGTGATGGATGTGATGGTAATATAAATAGTGCTCTATTGTGTTTTTAAACTTCCTACACTTTTGCTAGAATCATTTGGGTGATTTCAGCCCTGGAATTGCCAATCTCTACTGAGTAGAAGGTAAAAAAGTAGCTGTTAACTTTTTAAGCATTTTGAGCTTTGGAGATGTAGACAGACTAATAATTAAGGTTTACTCAAACGTGTGAATGAAACAAAACACAACTCCAGGTATGTTTTTGATGAGGTAACATAATAACTTGTGGGTGTGTAAATATGTAAATATAGTGAAAAGATAAGTAAAAATGTGACCATCAATGAAGTCTAGTCAGTGCTTGTTTTATGTTTAGCAAAAAACACATTTTTCAGATTTCAGTTTTATAGCCAGTTGGGAATTACACAATATTGCCAAAAGTATTCGCTCACCTCCTACACACTGTTCTTGAGCTAATTTGAAGGCCACATGAAGTTTGGAGGTCTGTAGTGATTGACTCTGCAGAAAGTTGGCGACTTCTGAGCACTATGCGCCTCAGCATCCGCTGACCCCACCCCGTCAGTTTACATGGCCTACCACTTTATGGCTGAGTTGCTGTCGTTCCCCATCGCTTCCACTTTGTTATAATACCACTGACAGTTGACTATAGATTATTTAGGTGCGAGGAAACTTCACGACTGGACTTGTTGCACAGGTTCATCCTATCACAGTGCCACACTGGAATTCACTGAGCTCCTGAGAGTGACCCAATCTTTCACAAATGTTTGTAGAAACAGTCTACAGGCCGAGGTGCTTGATTTTATACACCTGTGGCCATGGAAGTGACGGGAACACCTGATTTTAGTTATTTGGATGGGTGAGTGAAAACTTTTGGCAATATAGTGTATGTAATGAGAAAGTCTAGTCTACTAGACAAAGTTTGTTTTCTGTGGACATGTGATTATGCTCTATTATTACTGGAGGAAGTGTATATTTTAGAGCCTGTTTACGGTGCCATGCTCTCAGTTTGAGGCATAGATCAATACTGCGTGCCCCTCTTGCTGTGTTTAGACCGGTGCTGTCTTGACATGGCAGCGCACTCACCAGGCACCAGTGCATTTCTCCCTGTGATCCAGGACTTTGAAAAGGCAGAGGGGTACTGTCAAAAAGTTCTCCCCAGTCTCCCGCACAGACAACGCTGGCTTCACTGTGTATGTGTATCTAGTTACACACAAAAACACCATATAGAGCACGATCTCCTGCTGAGGCTTTGAACGCTAATGCCCAGCCCGGGTTATGTTGTTTTATTCTAATATCACACTTCCTATTTGGCACAATCAGCTCATACCAAGCGTAAGATAAAAATCTAAAAAGATAAACTCAACCATTAGAAAACGCCAAAAAAGAAATTAATATGTATATAGGAAATGCCTTTAGTGAATTATAGGTGTTTCTTTGGGCAGTTAGCATAGATTGTACTGTATAAAGAAGTGAACTAAAGTTGTGCGATGTCACCCATAGCGTTCAGCTCCAGTCAAATGAAGCTTACGAGGCTTTCAGTTATAGGAGCGAATTTGGGAATAGGAATTTATTTACGGACAAAACTGTGAAATAAACACAACAGGATCATGTAGAGCGGGTTAATATGAACATTTTAAGACCAAAATGACGAGACTCACTGCAGCAGTTGCACACTGAGGGGTGACAAATTTCTAGTGTAAAGTCGATTGGAAATAGAGTTGATGGAGCCGGAAGTGGCTGATTTGTATGAAATTTTTTTTCCCTGTAAACCTTATTAACCTGTAAAAATTTTAATTATATATTTTTGTAGTACTTCTATAGAACTGTCAGTCACAATCAAGCTCAATTCCTACAGTTTAAAACAAAGCGGACGAGAAATAGGGATGTTTAAAAAAAAAAAAAAAGAAAAAAATATATCTCTACAGATTTGTAAACAGAGCTCAGTTTTGACATGATCCTAGTCAAATTACAGCCCATCTGGAGCGCCCTTTTCATCTGGGTGTGCTAATGCTAACAGTCATTTAGGATATCACTGGCTTTATGAAATGTCATCAGCAACACACAACCGCCTGTCGTGAATCCTGTCCAGACCTGCTGTTCTCATGAAAACACGGTCAGTAGCTCAGTGGTGGAACATAACAAAGTAAAAGTAGTAAATTGCTGTAGTTTTTAGGCACTATAATCTTGGGTATCTATACTTCACTACATTTGAGAGAAGGTAGCTGTACTTTCTACTCTACTACATTTTTTAACTGGACTAAAAAGTAAAAGTATTTTTTATATTCGTAGTTTGAGCAAACAAAGATAACCAAATAAAAACTTTGACCAAAATCACTGCATTTAAAGCTTTATTAGATCTGAAAATCTGTGTGAAATACTTTTACTTTACACTTTAAGTACATTTTTAAATAGGTCTTTAAGTCACCTAAGACCTGTCACCTTCTTGTTTCTATAGATATGTCATTGCTCTGCTTTGAATGTTCCACAGTATAACATTAAACAGCTCTACCTTACATGTATTCAATTACAGGGGACTTTATAGTTCAAAAATACCTAGAAAAACAGATATTCTGGCTGTAAGTGGGGTTGGCTCTCCCCAGATCTGACCAGTAAGTTGGCCTGGTTTGGTCTCCATGATGAAAGATTTAATGCCATATTGTGAAACATTTTAGACAAAGCAATAACATTTCCACAGAGACAAGCAGGTGTCGGACCCTGCACTGCTGAGTACTGAATACACTGCCATAGCTCCCTAAACAAGTCTAAGTCTAATTGCACTTGTTTCTCTGTTTTGTAGCGTTTTTCTGTTGATGACCAGCCTTTGTTCCATCAGGCAGTATTTTTAAATGAGAAGGTCCTGTTCTTTTGAATCCTAAAACAGCACAAATGGAAGAGGAGAATCAAAGACATTTGTGGAGAAATGCGTTCACAGCGGCTAACTGACTGAGCTAATTAACATTTTCTGGCCCTGTTTTAAATGACACCATCGAGATAAAAGCCACTTCTCATTCTTCTCTTTTGGCCGAGCAGACTTTGTCAACACAATTTAATTACTTCCCCAATGGTCACACGATGGCACCGTTTATTGATGTCCCTCATTTTAAGTTCCTTTGATTGTTTTTTTTTTTTCACTCTCCATGACTTGCAGTAATACCCGGCAGTGGCAAACGGCTAATGAGGAGCTTTGTTTGTGCCCAGTGCTTTCTGTCACTACCACAAACTTACTTTTCGCTCATATTATTCACACAGCGTAGCCTTCAGGAGACCCTAAAAAAAGTGCGTAACAGCGGGTGCTGAGGTTCTATTCTCCGTCTGTGCATCTTCCCTGTTATGGCTGTAATTAACTTGTGCTGATTGAGCCATCAAGCCCACTCCAAATGTGCCTCCGCTCATTTAAATCCCAAAGATGAAGGAAGGAGAAATATGAGGCTGCTGCTGATTTTGTTGTAATTTGTAATACGATTTTTTCCCCCATGTATTTGAGCAAAATTTGTCTTGCACCAGTACAGATGTATTGTATAAAAAGCTCTTGAGGTCAAAATCAGTCCAGTGGCTAATGAGGAGCTTTGTTTGTAGAGGGTTTGTCCACTGATCTGAAGGTTGGTGGTTCAAATCCTCTAGTGTCTGCGTACACTGGTGTATGAATGTGTGTGTGAATGGGTTCCTTGATGTAATATGTTGTATGTTTTCAGTGCCTTGAAGGTAGAAAAGCACATACGTATACTGTAAATATGTGACCGTTCACCATTTACAACTGTGTGCTGTCTGCGTCCAATAAATCAGGAAGTGCGCGTTAGCATGTTTGTTGTTGTTAGCTTCACAGTCATGGAAAAACTCTCTGAAAGTTGTGTGAAGTGCTTTGTAAACTCATCACGGTGAATAATTAGGATGTTGGGGATGCATTAGGTAAGTCAGCGATACATTTGAACCACTGTAAACTGTTTAAAATTAACTTGTGTTCTGCTTTTCACGTTTTTAAGACGGTAAAAATCACATGCATCACCTTTTTAATATATTTTTATACACAAACCTGGGATAGATCGATCGATACTTTATTGACCAGCAAGAAAATTCGAAGTTTGCCAGCAGCATCATAGAAACAAACACTGCAACATAGAAAAGATACTGGGATACCATTAGTACACAGCGCCATCATATGTGTGTAATAGAAGAAGACATCACAGAAAAACACCCACTCACATTCAGTTCTTATTTTGATCCAGGGAGCTTTATATCAGCCATAATTCTGCCCATCTCACTAAAGCCTTGTACGCCCTGCTCACACACTGAGCTCTCCCTGTTGGGGCACATCATCAGGGCTCACACGAGGCGCTTCAAAGGACCACAGCGCTCAGACTCCGCCCACTTCAGCTCATTTACAGCCACAGGGTCGACCGGGGCACCAGGGGGCATCAGGGGGCACAAGCGTGTGATCCTCTGAGGCTCTCACACTCACTGAAATTAGACTTTAACTTTAGCTACACTGGCCTCTATGAGAAAATACAGGATAATAATAACTTTGCCACTAATGTTATGCTACATATTACCAATTAAAAATTACATCATACAACACAAATTAAACACTATTAAATGGACTACTGATGGCTAAAAATACTAATTGACTAAAGGCAGTTGTGGAGCGTAACAAAGTAAAAATAGTGAACTTAAGTATAAATGTACGCATCTGTACTTAAGTAGATTTTAACGAGGATACTTTTTACTTTTACCTTCTCTCAAATGTAGTAAAGTATCTGTACTTTCTACTACACTACATTTTTAACTGTACTGAAAGTAAAAGTATTTTTTATTATCAAGTGAGACTTACTAAAAAGGCTCAGGGGTATATTTTTAATACGTTGTAGTCTGAGCAAGCAAAAATATACAAATAAAAACTGCTTTCTGTTGAACAAATTAATATTTAGTAAATTCACTACATTTACTTTACATATACTTTACATTTTTATTTTACTTAAATAGATTTTTCATGTGATACTTCTACTTAGTTTTTTTTTTTTTTTTTTTTTTTTTTTTTTGCTCTGGTATCTCTACTCTTATTTAAGTAACAAATAAAATTATTTCTTCCACCACAGACTAAAGTTTTAGATTATTCTACACCCTGACAAAGACCAGTCTGGTAGTTGAAATCCATTGGTGTTCCTTTTTAACTTTTTTTTTCTCCTTAAGCCCTGGCTACTGAAAAGGTCAGATGTTGAATAGTTGTGCCCTTGAACCCTTTAGTAGACTGGCAAGTTATGGTTGTCTTACTCTGAACTCACTTTTGAATACCAGAGTTTAACTTGAGGTGATGCAGGTTTTACAGTAGAGAACCATCTGAACAGTGCTACACTTACGTGTTGTTAGTGAATGGGCCTAAGATTTAAGGCATCGCTTGGGCAACGGCTTGGAATGAAATTAGGAGAGACAGGAGTGAAATGAATCCTGGTTGGTCTGTCGCTGCAGCTAATCACATAACAACAAAACAACGAAAGGCAGCCAAGCATAGGGGAATGTGTCAGAGCAAAGTGTGTGACTGAAAGAGTATGAAAGAGAACTGACCACAAACAAGCATGCAGGTAATTACTCTACCAGCAGGGGTCAGCAATTTGAATCCTAAATGGCACTGACACTTACAAACAATAAAATGTGACAGTTTGTAGAAATACATTTGGCTGTAGAACTCCAAGTGGAAAAAAACCCCAAAAAACGCACAAACAAAAAACTGAAATTGGAAAATAAATTGCAGATCTTAATGATGCCAGTGTCATTTGGATAATTGCAGCCTTTGAAATTTCTACTGAACTAAGGGTAAAAGGAGCTGTCAACTTGAAAACTACATCTTCATGACATCACAAGGTGGAACAGAGCATTTTGAGCTTTGGAGATGTAGACAGACTAATAATAAAAAATTACTCAAACATGTGTGAATGAAACAAAACACAACTCCAGGTATGTGTTTGAGGAAGTAGCAACATTATAACATGGCTTAAAGTTCACAAGAGTCAATTTTGCGAATATACTTTAACTTAACAAATTTCATAGACGACCTGCTTAAAAATGTTCAGTGTTATTGGCGTGATTATATATGTCATTTTTCAATATGCACTGTGTGACTGAGTGAGCCGCTATATTCTACTCTTTATGCAGAGGATTCATAACTAAACACAATGGTGATAATATATTTTTCTTCTAACCTGCTGCACTCCATTAATCTTTAATTCTTCCATGTTTCTTTCAGGCATTGTCAGGCTTAACCTTTGTGTGAATATTGGATATGGGCCATGTTTTGTGGGCGCTTTGGTGCATGTCTACCCAAATCCCAAACACCACAATGCCAGCTCATTAGCCTTCATTTTCCCCCGAGTTTACAAAAAAATCTATTTGCCAAAGGTCAGCTTCGCAGTCCAACACATCGCTGGTTCATTTTCATTTTGCGTCTTCCGTCTTACCATGGTCATACTCGCCAGCGTTTCTCAGCCAATACTGAGCGTCTTGGTTTTGGATTTGCCGCTATCTGCCTGCCACATCTTATCTCGCCCTGTGCGCTTTTCAGGGAGCATGGGCCCAGCTGCAATGGACTCATGCTTCTTCACGCACTGTCCACCATTAAATAAGCGTATGGAGAAAGTTGGCCAAGTCCTCGCTGACCTGTTTACATGGACATTTTGGGGCGAATGGAGTCAGCAAAGAGTGGAGAGTTTTTGAGGGAGGTTGTCTTGGTAACACTAGCGGCTCCAAATAGGAATTAAACTAAATTGGGTAACACTTATTTATAACTGCAATACTTAGAGCGTTACATACAACAACCTTATGTGATGGATCACTATTTCATCTTTGCACTGTCTCCTTATGACCTCTTGTATATAGCTGAGATATATTTGTATTATTATATTTCTATACTTTAGTTTTACTTGTACATCTACAGTCTCTTGCTCTTTTTGCTACTTATTTTGAATTTATTATTACCATTTATATTTTTGCTCTTTGTTATTATCATATATTGTGATGTGCGAGCTACTGTGTCCAAATAATTTCCCTTGTGGATCAATAAAGTCTCAATCTAATAACACAAATAGGAAGTTAAAACTGTACTTTTATGCTTTATGGCGAAATATTATAGCCAAAGAAACAACATTTCCATGGAAACAAGCAGGAGGCAGCCCATCCCCAGACCAAAAAGAGTCAGGTTTGTGGAGATGCAAGCCTACTCTGATTAAAGATACATGTTTATCAGTACAATAAAAACAAACAAACAAAAAACACCATTTGTTTATTTTATTTTAGTTTGTTTTTTTAGCAAGAAAGTCACATGCAATGATTTTAAGAGTTAATGAGGCTTGGTAACAACTTAATTAAGGGGTTAGGTCAGGATTAGAGTATTAAGTTGTTACTGAGTCTGAATCATTCTATTTGTTCACTATGCAGAAAGTACACAGGGGACATACATGGGAATAAAATAAAAAGTGTTACCAAAAAAGTTGAACCATTATGAAAATGTTTCAAGAATACAGAATCAATCAATAGTTTTGTCTATTCACTTAATTAAATCTTTATTATTTTATATAATGTTCTCAGAATTATATAAACTGACAGGTTGGGAACAGGATCAATAAAGTATACCTTAACCTAATATATAAAAACATAATATAGGCACTGTTGGCTATCTAAGGAACATAAGTGATCTGAATGACCAAACATACTTTCTTATACTGCATTGCCCTCTCACCGCTCTGTGATAATCTAAAGCTAAATGGAAAGATGAATGTCTTGACAGTCAATTCATCACATTTTATCGCTGTCCTTCAGCCTTCTCAGAAACATATCGTCCTGATGTGATCTTACGTTTGTGGAACTCTGGAAGCAGTTTTCTCCTTTTGATCTCGGAGCAGATGTAAAACAATTTGAATACCTCTGCTCGATGTTAAGGAATGAAAACCGGTGTCCTTGAGAACTTTTGAGGCTCATATTTAAGTGTGATGTGAGGACAGTGAAAAACAACCTTGGGCTATCAATTTATATTGTGCTGCTGAAAGATGAAGCCCATATTTACAAAAGTTTGTGCGTTTAGTCCTCTGAGTGACTCGTACAAACAGAGAAATGACAAGGTCAAAGCTGCAGCACTGAAACATGAATATTCAGTATTGTGTTCAAAATGATAATGTTCAGTTGAATACAATTACTGGATGCAGTCTCTGTATAAAGACCATGACTTTGATGTATTCTCAAGGTTAATACAATTGGACTCTTAAGAACAGTATATATGTATTAACTGTTCTTTTGCTTTAATCTGGCAATGAATTTTTCAAAATCACCAACAAAATTAATACACAAGACTGCTTTAAAGATGCAATGTCATTTAGCTTGTCAAGATTTATTTTTAAAGCACATTTAAAACATTGCCCAAAGTGCTTTAACAAATTTAAAATGATTAAAAAGCAATAACAATAATAAAATACAATAAAAACAGGTTGTCTCCATGAAGATGTTATTGCTTTGACTGGAATCTTCAGTTTTTCACATTTATTCACTTTTTATTTATGTGTATAGAATCCCTCAGTCGTCCAGGTAGAATCCATGGCAAAAGGAGAAAGGAGTTTATTTGTCAACTCTGTCCAGTTGACAAATGAAATTTCTCCTTTTGCCATACTTTTTATTTATTTATAGGTATATTTATTGCTCAAAAAAATGTTGAAAATCATGCATTTTTACTGTACATTCTTATTGCACAGTAAGAATGCAAAATACAAAAAACATAATACAAAAAAACCCCCAACAAAACAAAACAATTGAGTTGCCAAAGAAAGACGTGTGTCATTAAGTTTTCTTTTAGGTTTGAGTGTCACTGAAGTCCATCCATTGTATTTGTCATACTCCATCCATCTCATTGCAAAAGTGAGTCTGTCCATTTGGGGGATGTCTTTAACAAAGTCTGTCCCATCTTTCAGTGTAGGTGATTTATCTGTCATCCATTTATTTGGTTACTGATTTTTTGCTTGCCATCAACATTCCGCATGTATTTTTTTTACAAGCTCGCACTATTGCTATTTTATCTTATTGCAGATAAGAAAATGATGAGGATTAGAATGCTTTCCACGTGGCTGTAGATAAGCAGACTGACATTTATGCCGAGTCCGCACTGGAGACCTAATCGCAGCTTGTTTGATGCCTGAACTTCACTGGACACCACATAATCCTCCGTGAAAGTGTCTGGGGGTGGTTTTTGGGAGAAGTGTGGATCAGACAAATGGAAACTCATAGCTGCACAGTAGATGGGCAGAGCGGAGGAGCGAGGCCTGAGATGGAATGTGTGTTTTTGCTTGTCAGAGTGAACTCCCAGTGACTTTTACCCCAATGCGAGATCTGGGCTTGTCTCATGAGAACTAGTCAAACGAGAGGAGGAAAGAGAGAGCAGATGTACGCCAGGAAAATCCGCATAAATAGCCTATACAGATTTTTATAAACAGATTTTTTTAAATGCATATAATCCCAGGAACCATATGATCGAGGTGTCGTGAATCGAATCTAGAAGATCCCAATAAAACATCTGGAGAAGCCGATACATACTTGGATCCCTGCTGCATGTCACTGCAGTCAGTATTTTAAAGTCCTATATTAATCAAAACTGACTCTTGTGAGCTTTAAGCCATGTTATAATGTTGTTTTCTTGTCAGTTTGGTTTCATTCACACATGTTTGAGTAACCCTTTATTATTAGTCTGTACAATTAGTCTCCAAAGCTCAAAATGCTCGTTTCCTCCTTGAGATGTCATGGCGCTGTAGTTTTCAAGTTAACATGATCAGAAAATAGCGTAATACAGGTCATTAAAATTAGGCGCAGACTATGAGAGGCGTTGAACTGGATGGGGGAAAGAAACAGCCAGGAAAATAATAGATGTTTTTTTTTTTTTTTTTTACTAATTTTAGATCAGCAGCAACAATCTCAGCTACGCTAAAGTGAAAATGAAACTTACCGGTGCATCATTATTGGCATGTCTGAAAATAAAATGGCCAGTGTAAGATAACGTAAGATGTCGCTTATCTATTTCCATCGACAGTGTGGTTATATGAGACGATGATAATGAGTTGTTTTTATTAGTCTTTATAGCTGTAAAGTTTTACAGCTAAATTACCACAAGCACCTGAACGCCTCATAACCCCCGTTTGAACCTACTGAACCCTTTGACTTGTTCTGGTTTTGGGGCAAAGAAGATTTGAATTAGGTTGTTTAGCTTGTATTTCCCTGTGCATGTAAACGTAGCTGTGGGTGCGCTTTGTCTCATTATACAGATCCACAATGAACAGTCAATAAAAGCGCCGTTACAAACATCAGATTAGCTCATTATTTCTCTATTTGACGACAGCTATCGTTAGACAATGGAAAAACACAGCATAAAAAATCATTAGTCATGCAGACCGTTACAGTGTCAGCAGTAACCTATTATTCACAATGCACTTTATGACGCGTCGATGCTTCTTCAGGAGATGGATTGCACTCGGGCGTTGGTGGCGTAATGACTTATATTCACATCATAAATGAGTGATAATGAAGTGGCAGACTATATCGTTTTCAATTGTTTACTTCATTAAAAATAATAGGGCACGTCTTTAACTGACTGGATGAGGAGGAGCTGTTTGTGTCTGTCATTGTTATAGCATTTTTTTTAGCATCTCAGTACTAATACATTTTAATTTTGAAGGTTTTGAAGTGTACACTCAGAATGGACTACTTATGTTTGGGGAATTATTCAAACTCTTCTAATAAAATGCTTATATATTATGTATACAGTGAATTATTTACCTGACCAGCCAGAACCACACACTTTAAAACATTTACAAAGATACGTACGTCTGTCTCCCTGATTTCAGGCGCGATTGACAGTCGGATTAACCAATCAGAGAGAAGCATGGTCCAAAAACATGGCGGTTTACACATAAAAAAGAGGAAAAAACAACATAAATGATCAAACTGTTTATCTCCAGTAAAGGAAGTTAAATGTTTAGTCCTGGATGTTTGGAGGATTTTAGAGAAGAGACACGTGATACAAATAAGCAGCTGTGGTTGGATCGTCGAGGTTTTTCATGCTCTGTGATCTGGTTCCAGTCCTTTCTGGATTCAAACAGAATGTAGAAAGGACTGGCTGGTCAGGCAAGTGAATTGTAGGAGTTGTTACATCCTGGATTTTCTTTAGTGGCAAGAATGAACCTTTAGCACTCTGTATGTTGATGAAAATGGAGTCTGCTGTTTCCCAACATTGTCTGTATTGGACAGCACAAGACACAATCCTACCAGATAATACTTTTTTACTACAACAACATTTCTTATGCAGTATATTCCGTGAAAAGCATTTCCTTTGCACATTATTCTTATCATTATTGAGATCTTGTGAAAAAAATGTCACCAGATTTTTGATGTTGCAGCATGAGATCTTGTCCCATTTCCTGTGTGTGTGGTTGGCAGGAACTAAAATGTCAAGTAACCTACATTAGAAATTATTTTTAGAAAGTTATTACACGGATAATTTGCAGCTGATGTCAACAGATCAACATTCTCTGGGGGTGTGAAGCTAACTAAAGACACTGCTCTGTTTAGAAGCTCTGTTACTAAAATTAGACTTTAATCTGAGTTTTATTTTAACACAGTCTGACCAGGTGAGCTGATTTGTGCTGTTAAACAAGTCTCTCACTTATAAAATTAGAGTCACCAGCTACCGAGAATTAGCCAACAGTTTTTCAGTTAGTCACTCTCACCTTTTTTGGTGAAAATGAAACACCTAAACAGGGCTATGAACACAGGCTCCTGAAAATGAATTCAAATCTATTTTGCATTTTTTTCTTGAGAGTTCAGACTATCTTAAAACTTTTTTGTCAGTGTTTGCTAATGTGTGCATTGGGTCACTATGGTAACTGCAAAGTATCAATACATTCATATGTTATGATACCTCTATGTCTTTAAAGGTTTACTGTGCAAGTTTTCTTATGGGATTTTCACCGCCTGCACTGCTTGGAATGTTCCACATTATGGTTGTAACTTTTCAGTTTTTTGGGTTGCCTCATAGATTGCTAGGTTTTATGATATTTTGAGGAACATTCTGGGCAAAACAAAAGGTACACTGTGTAACTTTTTGGATGGAGGTTCCGTCAAATGCTTTTCTCCATGGAGATGTCATTGCTTTGTCTGAAATGTTTCACAGTGTGGCTTTAAACCTTTCTATCATTATGGAGACACACGTCAGATCTGTGGAAAGGCCCGCTCACAGTTAGAATGCCTGTTTTTCTAGGTGTGTTTGAGCAATAAAACCACCTAATTAATTAAAAATATTAATGGTAATTAATTAATTAGGTAAGGTAAAGCTGTTTAATGTCACACTTGAAGCAGAGAAATGACATATTCATAGAAACAAGACGTTGACAGACTCCCAACCGAAAAGTTACACTGTGTCCCTTTAACGGATCCTATTAAGATTTTCCACGCTCCCGTACGTTGTCATTCCATCACTCTTCCTCAGATGCTCCGTCTCTTTTCTTGTTGTCAGTTCAGAGGCGAGCACTTGAAGCACCTTCTCTCAGCAGCCACTCGGAAACCCTTTGTTCTCTTCTGTATCTTTCGTTTAATTTCATTTCAGAGTCGACTGGTTTTGAAGGGCGTCGTTATATGCTTTGGCTTAAACTCTCCTGCGCCGTCGGAATCTGCAAGCAGCTTTCTAAATGTGAAAAAAGCCCACGGGACCCCGGCAGCCCCATACAAAATGTCACTAGCATGGCCGATAATCCCAGCGCGCAGAAGCTTAGGCAGGGCACTTTAATTGGACACACACATTCGCTCCACACAACTAAGGTTAAAATGTGAATTCCATAGTTGACATTATGTCCTCGTGTGAAACATAGGCCTGTAACGATAATTACAATTACAATATCGACTTCTTTTTTTTAAATGAATATTCATCTTTTACTTTTTTATTTTTTTCCAATATTGTGGCCTTACAGTCACATAATAATGCCACAGAGTGTATGTACAATGCCACATTTGCCCTCCCCCAATCCCATGGCCCCCTTCTTCCCTTCCACAGCCCTTATACATAATGGATGCTTGGGGGAAAAAAAAAAAAAAAACATTAAATGAAATAAAAAATACCACTACAATATTGACTTCAATATATGAAAGCTGGAACCATATATTTTGAGGCTCAATATTTATTGTGTGTACAATTTCTTTATAATAGTAGGGAGATTTTGGCCATTTTTATGTAATATAATAAGATTTGAGCTGTGGATGGTTGGAAAAAAAGTTAATTATACGTTAATTCTGCTATTTATTTCTTGCAGTTCATGGCTTTTAATGACACAGTATTTTAAAATAGGTTTATTGAGATTATCCTGCTTTGTGTCAGTGGCATGAAATAAAATCATCACACTTCTCTGTAGCAATATATAATGCTTCAAAACTTTTATTGTGACAGGCCTAGTGAAACCTCATGACTTTGTGGGGTCTGACAAGTGTTAAAAGGGCTTTTTAACTTCAGTCACAAGTAGTTTTTGTGGTACAGTTTGTTTTGGTCAGAGCCGTAGACCCAGAAATGAAGTCTGGCAATTGTATTTTTGGAGCTCCAGTTACGGGAAAAGGTCAAGTGGGCTATGTCAAGAAACAACCAAAATGTTCTTCTGAAATCACTGGCTTAAACCAATGCATTATACAATTTGTAAAATAGCCTTAAAATATACCTATATATCTTTTAATTGTAATTTGCGGGGTGGGGCGTACGTTTTAGACCACTCATTATTTCATTTTTTTTTTTTTTTTTTTTTTTTTTTTTTAAATTTTTTTTATTTCAATACAGATAAAGAAGAACATACAATAACAATAAGAAATCAGTAATCATAAAAAAGAACAACAACCAAACAAGAAGAGTAAGAACTAAAGAAAGAAAAAAAAATGTATATATATGTATATTATGTGTGTGTGTGTGTGTGCATGTGTGTGTGTGTGTGTGTGTGCATGCGTGTGTGTGTGCGAAAGCGGGAAAGAGATTGGGAATAGTGGGTTTGAAACCAGAAGGGAGGAGGTGGTAGTAATCACAATAGTAATAATAATGATAATATATAATGTACAATAATAGTAATAATAATAATAATAATAATAATAATAATAATAATAATAATAATATATAATGTACAATAATCATAACAACAACAACACAATAACAACAACAGATATAAACATAACAATAATAATCATAATTACTAACTAAACAGAAGAAGCTATATTTGAGGTGTTATGGCTCTAAAAAGGTGATGAATGAGGACCAGGGTGTGTTCGATGAGTCTGTATTGAGTTCAGAGTGCATGGTATGGTTGGAGATGTAATCAAATAGTAACTGTTTCCAAGTGGCAATATGTATTTTGTCCCGTGATTTCCAATTAAGTAAAATAACTTTCTTGGCGATAGTTAGCGACACAAGGAGGTGTTTTTTGCTAGATTGATGGAGGTTGAAAGTGGATATGTCTCCAAGCAGGCAGAGGGATGGGGACATTGGGATGTGACATTCGAGTATTGTGGTGAGTGCATGGGTGATAGTTTCCCAGAATGCTTGAATTGGTGTACAGTGCCAGAAAGCGTGAATGTAATTGTCAGTGTTTCCTTGTGTACATTGTGAACATGCTCCAGAGGTGAATCCCATTTTTGATAATTTATAGCCAGTGTAGTGGTATCTGTGAAGGACTTTGAATTGAATGAGTTGTAGGTTAGAATTGCTGGTCATTGAGTAAAGGTTTTTGCAGATTTGGGTCCAGAAATTGGCATCAGGAGCAAACGCTAAATCCTGTTGCCATTTTGTAATTGGTAGAGATTGTTCATTGTCTGTATGTGTAATTATTTTGTATATCTTTGAGTTTAATTTTATAGGGGTAATCTGTATAAATCTTGATATTATTTGAGGAAGGTTTAAGTTTGTTGATTGAGTTTTTAGTTTATTTTGAATGATTGATTTTAGCTGGAGGTATTCAAGGAAGCATTTGCTCTCGATGCCATATTCCTGGACCAGGTGTGTAAATGGTGCAAGAGTGTTGTCAGTGAAAATATGTTTAAGGTGAGTTATGCCCTTTTCTTCCCATTTGATAAAGTGTAGAGGTTTCTTATTACTTGTGAATTTGGGATTGTTCCAGATTGGTGTGTTTTTTGTTGGAGTGTGAGGGGTATGTGATATTTGGTAGAATTTCCACCAGGCTGTCAGAGCCGCTGCTATGGTTGGTGCTTTGAAAAGTGCATTTTTCCTTATTGATTGGTCCAGAAAAGGTAAGTCTGAAATTTTTATTTTGTTACATATTATTTGTTCAGTGTCAATCCAAATTTGATCAGAGGGGTTTGAGTGAATCCATTTGTAAATAAACTGTGGATGGTTGGATATTGAATAATGATAAAAGTCATCAATACTACCGCTACAGCCAAACAGTTGGGATGTGACATCAACACCCACCCCAGTTCCACTCTGCACCGATCACATCACCTATTTGGGAATAAGGATTTCCCCCAGGCTGTCAGAGTTGTTTACCCTCAATTTCTCTCCACTACTTAAACAAATAGAAAATGATTTACAACGCTGGATGAATCTCCCCATCTCAATATTAGGCCGAATATCCATTATCAAAATGTCTATTCTTCCCAGAATCAACTACCTATTCTCAATGACCCCTGTCCAACCCTCTGCAGCTTGGTTTAAATCACTCGATTCCACCATTAATGCATTTTACTGGAAAAACAAACCTCCACGGCTTAAACTCTCAACACTCCAGAAACCAAAATTACAAGGAGGCCTTAATGCGCCAAACTTTTATCATTATTCAATACCACTCATTATTTCAAGCAGCTCTATGAGTGAATGAGAAGTTTTCCAGTTCAATTCCCGGACTGTATAGGGCATTTCTGTGTGAGGTTTGCATGTTTCCCTATAAGTCTGAGTGGGTTTCCTCCTCCAGGCCCTGTACTTTTGCCAAAAAACAAAACATGCACAGTAGACGAATCCTCCATAAGTACTAGTAAATGAGCATTAGAACATTTTCTGATCTGCATCTTTCTTCATCAAAAACATATCTGGAGTTGTGTTTTGTTTCATTCACATGTTTAACACACAAATATATTTAGGCTCGGTTCTTCTCTGTTTGTGCTAAAGTGCTAACTACAGGTAAAAGGTAGCAGTTAACTTGAAAATTACCGATTTATTACATCACAAGGTGGAAAAGAGCATTTTGAGGTTTGGAGATGTAGACAGACGAATAATAAAAGGTTACTCAAATGTGTGTGAATGAACAAAATTATTAAGCCATAAAATCCAAACCATTTCACATTTTGCATACACTCAAGCTCATACACTACCTTGTCTTTGAAAATATTACACAAGGGACTTTCCTTAATCTCGTACCATTGAAATCCTTTGAACTAACACATGTCAAGTTTATTGATCTGTTTCCAACAGCCACACAAGTCATTAGTCTACCTTCTGAGCTTTTCTGTACTTTGAAATCCTTCACTTTGATCACATGTTCAATTTAACATTGCTTTATCCAGCTGTGTGTTTATGAAAGAATCTTATTTTCCAATGTTTGCAAAAGGAGATTGTGCATTTCTGCTAAAGGACACCATGCTGTCTTTCAGAATCAATTTCCAAGGTAGAGAGCAGAGCAGGTGTGAGATTAGATGGACTACGGCCTGGAGAAGAATTTTTGTCTTCGAATTGTCATATTGTGATTTGTGAATCCTTGGAGAGGTGCAGCAGGGACCAGCACTCATCCGCATTATCCGTGTGCACGCTGGAATGACCGTTAAGCTGGCTTCTCTGGGAAAAGTGATGGATAAAAGCTGTCAGATCGGGCAGTACACTCAGACACACACATGCACACAGAAACAGACACACAGAGACACACACAGAGACAGAGACACACTTAGAAACACACACGCATATACACACAGACACACACACAAGTACACACTGACACACATGCACGCACACACACAAACAGACACAGACACACACACAGAAACATCTACACACTCAAACACGCAGACACACATGCGCACACACACAGACACATACACAAGTACACACACACACCTCCACAGAGACACACTGAGAGACAGAGACACACTTAGAAACACACACGCACATACACACAGACACCCACACACATAAGTACACACATGGACACACATGGACGCACACAAACAGACACACAAACAGACACACCCACGTGCACACACACACACACACACACACACACACACACAAACATGCACAAATACATGCACAAATACACAGAAACACAAACATGTACACACTCAACACATGCACACACCTTCGTACACACTCAAACACGCAGACACACACACAAGTACACACACGCACCTGCACAGAGACACACACAGAGAGACAGAGACACACTTAGAAACACATACACACAGACACACACACACACACACACACACACACACAAGTACACACATGGACACACGTGGACGCACACAAACAGACACACAAACACAGACACACCCACGCACAAAGACACAGAAACACAGACATGCACACACTCAACACATGCACACACCTACTTACACACTCAAACACGCAGACACACACACAAGTACACATACGCACCTGCACGGAGACACAGAAACACAATGACACACACAGAGACACAGACACTCACAGAAACGCATGTATATACACGCACCAAGACACAAACACATACGCACTCACACACGCGCACACGCGCATACAGACACACACAGACACATGCACACACGCACACAGACAGACAGCGACAAACACAAACACAGAGACAGACAGACACACAGAAATACACGCACATACACGTACACAGACACACACCCACACACGCCAACACCGTAGCACCATTCGTGGCTCTTCAAGGTTCCTCACTAATGGGAGGCTCACCTACGCCCCATGACTCTGTGAAGCTTTCTGAAGGGCGGGTTTGGGTTTCAGTGTCCAGCTCTACTCGGTTTAGCCAGTTCAGAGTCCATTCCATTGCCTTGTTTGTTGTGTGAGGTGTGGCCCGCCTGTCCTTGCTTGTAATCTGTAAGAAGCACAATGTGTACTCTTCTGGTTGAAGGTTGATGTACGCACAAATGGAAAAAATGACGCAAGAAATGGGTAGAAAAGGCACTTCTCCTTCCTCCCCTTAGCTATTGGCAAGGAAGTATTGATGACAGGAGTACTTGGAGTGCTTGTGGTCCAGTATTATTGTCAAAGTTATAGAGGAGGTGGCAGTCTAAGCTGTTATTATTCAGTCACTGAGTCATCAAGCGGAGAGATTTTCATGTCTCTCCTCTCTTTCAAAAACATGCAAATTACTCAAATTCAAAAAGACTTTGTGATGTTGTATTGTTTTCTTTTAACAAGACTTTTGTATGAAGATGTAAACCAACCACATTGTGCCAACCTATACAACTATTTACAACATTATTTACAACATTAGACTTGGACTTAGATGTAGATAAACTATTAATTTACTTTACCTTATTACTTTACACTATTATTACTACTAGTATCAAAGCAGTAATTAGCTACAGCTAATTACACACAGCTAACAGTTTGGATGTGTCATACTCAAAGTTTGTACAGTACTCATCCGGGTTTTTCCCAGTTTTTCATAAACACTTTTAAGTCACTAATATTATTTTCACCATCATCATTTCCTTTCATCATCTTTTCACTACTTAAAGGTGCACTGTGTAACCTTATCGTCGTGGGTTCGTCACTTGCTTGTTTCTATGGAGATGTCATTGCTCTGCCTGGAACGAAAAAAAAAAAAAAGGTGACCATGAATGATTAGTTTGACCTGACCAGCTCTTTTAAGAATAGATATTTAAGTTGAAGTGTATATGAGCACAAGGAAAAGTAGCTGAACACAGTGTTGGTTACTAATCTATTCTCTCGAGACTTTTTTTTTTTCTGAGAGTTTTGTTTATGTTTCTCAAATAGAGCGTAATACCTCTGGCATGTGAGTGAGCCACTTTAGACATCAGGGCAGTCCACACTTGTCTACCCAGCTAAAGAATGTGGTTTACCCAAGATGCACCTGTACAATCTAATTCAGTTACTAGTTACCGTAAGGATGTGTTCACTCATATTTTATAATCTGTTTTGTTTGGCGTGGAGTACACAGTTAGCTGACGTTACAATGTATTAATCAATCAAAATTTGTTTATAGAGCCCTTTACAAAACTCAGGGTGACCAAAGTGCTTCACATTAAAATTAACACAATATAAAAACATTTACATTAAACAATAAAATAAAACTAATTCTGCAAAGTGTCACTGCATTACTGAGTGTAAAAAGCCAGTCTGCAGAGTTTCTTCCAGAGTTTGGGGCCAGTGACGGAAAAAAATGTAGGATTATTAATGGTTGTTTTTAATTACCGTATTTTCCGGACTATTGAGCGCACCTGAATATAAGCCGCATCAACTAAATTTTCAAAGAATTTTATTTTTGTACATATATAGGCCGCACCTGTCTATAAGCCGCAGGTGTCCACGTCTTCAAGAAGTTTTCAAGTTCCGAGCATCTGCTTGTATTGCCTCTGAAAGCTTTTGTCGTCTTTTTGCATTGAGTCAGTTCGTCACGCGAGAGTCGCTCTGGCGCTCTACTGCGCATGTCTCGAGCAGAAAGAGCCGCTGTCCTGTCTGGGATCATGTCAGTGTCTTGTAGGATTTCAACAGGATTTCAGGCTCTCCCGGGGGTCGGGGTTAGTTGTATCGATCATGTATGAGTGGATGTCCAGCTACTGAAGTTTGAGACGTTTCGTCTCGTCATTTACGCCTCACCTGCATTTAACACATACGGGTCATTAAGACGTATCCCACTCACTAATGTTCATTTAGCAGCAGAACTTATTTTATCACGCAGCGATAAACTGTTTTAGTGCTGACAACAGCGCTAGCGAGTGTTCTAACTAACCCTAACCCATGTTCACCGCACAGACAGCGGCGCTTTCTGCACTCAAGCTGCGCGCGCATCCGCTGTGTTCATAGAAGAATAATCCGTCCATATATGAGCCGCATCGGTGTATAAGCCGCAGGGTTCAAAGTGTGAGAAAAAAGTAGCGGCTTATAGTCCGGAAAATACGGTATATATCATAGAAATGTGCATATATATATTTTTTTGCTATAGTGTGGAGCTTTCTGCCATTTTCTTTAATGTAATACGGTAAAATGTGAGCTGCAGAGAGATGACAAAGTAACTTCCAGGACTAATTAGCTGCTCATTCTGCTATTCATTTGTTGCAGCTAATTTTTAATGATACAGAATTATGTTTTTTATGGTTTCCTGGTTTATTATAATGCTCTATTGTTATTGAAACTACTTTTTGCCATTATTTATCAAGATAGTCCTACGTAGTAAATTATTGTGCTTCAGAATTTGTTATCGTGACAAAAGGGAAAGTGTACACAGACCCTGACATTTGTGTGTGTCCAAGCTAATCCAACACTACATTATTCAGTGGGTGTGATGATTGATCCAGATATCCACAGAATCCTACACAGAGACCTGATGTTGAAGAAAAGTACAGGGTCATGTACTTGTTATTGATGCTTCGTCTTTGATCTGGGAATGAATGCTCTCGCACCTCCCATTTTCTCCACGTGCCCTTACAAAGATGGCCACCCCCTGCTAAACGTGCAGTGCTGTTTTTTTTTTTTTTTTAAATTAAAGACAATCGAATAAAACTCTAAACAATACAATAATAAACATGAAAATAAGACACAAAAGCACCAAAAATCACCACCCCTAACACATTTATTTAGGCCTATTTATAATTTTATTTTCCTTTTTTTCCCCCCATGCTTAATAAACACTTTAAGTCACTACTTTAAGTCTAATATTATTTTCACCATCATCATTTCCTTTCAGCATCTTTTCTCTACAATCATAAAGGTGCGTTGTGTAACTTTTCTGGTGGAGGGTCTGTCACCTGCTTGTTTCTATGGAGACATCATTGCACTGCCTGGAATGTCCCACAGTATGACATTAAACAGCTCTACCTTACATTTATTCAATTACAGGTGGTTTTATAGCTCAAAAATACAGAGGAAAACAGGCATTCTGACTGTGAGAGGGGTTGCCTCTCCACAGATCTGACCTGTAACTTGGTTTGATTTGGTCTCCATGAAGATAAAAAAGGTTTAATAGCATACTGTGAAACATTACATACAATGCAATAACATTTGACGGACCCTCCACCAGAGAAGTTACACAATTATCCTTTAAATCACTAATATTATTTTCCCCATCATTATTTCTTTTCATCATCTTTCCACTACGATCTTAAAGTGTAATTTTAAACATACCCCCGTCTTTGTTTCCTCACTCTTGTGTTAATTAATGGCTTTGGTGAGTGCTGTGGCATAAGGCACAAATCACAGTGCAGATCAAACCGGGGCCTTCGTCTCCAAACATATTGTAGGCGGGTTTTATATGAAAATCATTCCTCGTTAATATATGAAAAGGGCACATCACACAACAGTCTGTATGGCCATTAGCAAAGCCACGCTGTTCACGCAAGCTCTTTCTGCTGCTCTGTTTTCAACGCGCTCCCCTGTATCTATTATTAGCCTTTTTAACTCTCAGCTAGGAATGTTACTAATTAGGCTCAGGCATACAGTCAGTCTTGTACATTTACCTCAGTGGCATCAGAGGGTATTGAAGTACTGAATATGTTGACTGTTTATTCTTGGTACACACCGATACAACACTGGTATCGGATATTGGCGCCGATGTTGAAAGTTTTGCTGTATCAGTCCAGTCGATATCCCATTTTGGTTTGTAAATTGGTGCAATAAGAGGATTTACTGGCCCAAAATGTCTCGTAATATTAAACGTGCACTATGTAACTGTTCTAGTGAATGATCCGCCACCTGTTGCTTTTATTCAATTTCTGGTGTTTTTATTGCCACGAAAAACAGACTTTGTTACCGAGAGTAGGATTGCCTCTCCGCAGATCTGACCTGTAGTGTGGCTTAGTGGCTAGCGCTTGTCTCCATGGAAATAGATACATTTGATGCCATATTTTGGAAAATTTCAGCCAAAGCACTCACATCATAGGGACATTATGGCAAACTCTCCATCAGAACCTGTAATCTTGTATTTTTTCGAAGCTGTTCTGTAATTATGAAAAATGATAAATAACAGCAACAAAACAGATGTGGATATTTTTTTTTTTTTTTACCAAGCTCTGTAAATAAATAATATTTTCAGTCTCTGCACTGGTATCTGTTATCAGGTATTGGACGATACTTAAAGCCAAAGTATCGTATCGGAACAGAAAAAGTTGTATCGTTGCCTAGTTTATTCAAGTCTGCCCATATGAATGCAGTGAAAGATGACCGCTTTGATCTTCTTCTTGTGGTAATGTTGTTTACCTGTCAGGGGGGCCGTAGTCTTCCTCTCTGAAGGCCTGTGTTCACGGTTGTATTTTTATCTCACTCTCATCTGCCTGTCTGTGGTCTCAACAGCCCTTCTGTTTGTGACCCTTTACTGTCAAAACAGCACCTCAGAAGCACCGCGAGTCTGCCTCTAGTCCACTCATCTGAGCTTTCATTATTTTCTTTAAAAGCAGTAGCAGCTGAAGAGTAGATATATTTATTGTTGGATTGTGTATTCAGACTTAACCCTCAATCTGCATATTACGGTTCAGTAACCCTTTTTAGAGGAGTATGAATTTAAGGAAAACAGTTCAAAACTATTCAAAATACTTAATGATAAATTGTGGGTTATTAACAAAATGTGTATAACATTGTGAGTATTTATGACTTAATTTTATCCCAAACTGACAATTTAAAGCACTCATTATGCTGTTTTCTGGTCTCTTATAATGTTGTTTCCTCATCAAAAACATAGCTGGAGTTGTGTTTTGTTGCATTCACATGTTTAACACACAAACCCTGTATTAACACACGACATCACAAGGTGGAAGAGCGTTTTCTATTTCAATGCCTAAATATGCAAGAAGTGCTCCCCTGTGTTTTTAAACAGCATACACCTTCACTAGAATCATTTGGGTAATTTCAGCCCTGGCGTTATTGATCTTTACTAAACAAAAGGTAAAAGGAGCTGTGAAAAAATACATCTTCATCACATTATAAGGTGGTATGGTTTTGATGAGGTAGTAACATTTTACCATGGCTTAAAGTTCAAAAGGGTCACGTTGTGTAATACTGGACCTTTAAAAAGAGTCATGAGTGTGAAATGCTGTAGTCAGCCATAAAACATAAACCATTTGGCTGGGTCTTTAAGGTCATACAGATACATTTGTCCTGGATTAGTCATGGTCTAATACAAATGTTTGTAGACATCACTAGATCAACAAATTGTTTGGATAGTGTGAATTACAAATGATTACCGGGCCTACCATCAGATGAGAATGCCCCAGTCCAGATCTGCCCTGGTTTACAGCTCCAAGTCAGTGGACACCAGGCTGCTGAGGTGCAAGAAGATGAGACATGTTTGTGATTAGCAGAGACAGCAGAGTCCACAGAACATCACATCTGTTCACTCCTCAAAAACATAGTTGTGTTTTGTTTTATTCACACATGTTTGAGTAATCCTGCTTTAGTCTGTCTGCATCTCCAAAGATCAAAACGCTCTGTTCCACCTTGTGATGCTGTGAAGTAGTAGTTTTCAGTTAACAGTGTTAACAACCTTGACAATTCCAGGTCTGACATTATTCAAACGATTCTGGTCCGTGTACCATTAGTTCTTCTGAATTTCAATTAAGAACGAAAAACAATAAAATGGGAAAACAAATCAAAAACTCATTGTGCCTATTTCAGTTTTGATATTTTATTGCCCTGGACGTTATGCTGCTAGAAGGACTTACCTGAAAAATCGCTTTCTTCTTTTATAGCAATGTGTTTACCTTTGCATCTTAGAAAGTAATTGTTGAACTTGTGCAGCTCAAGTTCAAGTTGAATTGTTGAGCAGCTCGGAGATAAACTCCTTTGTTCAGTTGACACTGAATTCACATGTGACGCGCTAAGCAGCATAACGTCCGGGGAATATAAACCAGAGAGAATAAAATATCAAAATTAAAATAGGCACCGAGACTGTTTTTGATTGATGTTATTTGAAATAAACTTTAAATTAAATATTGGAAATAGAGGTCGAAATCAGTTTTTTTGTTTGACACTAAAACGGAATAATGAAATAAGAAACTGTTTTCCTATTTTATTGTTTTTTGTACTTAATTGAAATTCAAAAGAACGAATCATACATGGTGTATGTAAAGGTGTATGGAGTTTAAAAACACACACAAGGTGGAACAGAGTGCTTTCTGTTTGATCTCAGATGTGCACGATTTGTGTGTTAAACATGTGTAAATGAAACAAAACACGACTCGCAAATATGTTTGGGATGAGGAACCAACGGTAAAACATACTGTAGATCAAAAAATAGTGTAATATGGTCCCTTTAAAAGTTCCTGTTATCTCTGCAAACCCTCCACTGTGAATTCATTTGGTGCTGATGAAAAAGGATAAGCTCTCTGGCCTGAAATCACTGGAGCATAAAGTGACATAAAGGTGGCTCTGACTTTCTGCTTCTAACTCACATGGAAGAGCGCCGTCTCTGCTTCAAACATCTGGAAAGTCTGAGGAAACTTTCATGTTTGTACCATTGGGAATATTAAGATTAAGGCATGTCACAGGTAAAAAGTGCACTGCGTAACATTTCTATTGGAGGGTCCGCCACCTGCTTGTCTCCATGGAGATGTTATTGCTTTCCCTGGAATGTTCCATGGTATGACTTTAAACATATCTATCTAGCATTTATTCATTACAGGTGTTTCTATTGCTTAAAAATACAATAATTCCTTTTGTGAATAGGGGCGTCTCTCCACAGATCTGAACTGTAATGTAGCATAGTGCTGAACCCTGCTTGTCTCCCTTGTGATAGAGAGGTTTAATCTATACTGTGGAACATTATAGACAAATAACATTTCCATGGAGACAAGCAAGTGACGGAGCCTCTACTAGAAATGTTACTCAAATGTTACAGGGGAAATATATACAGTATATATTATTTAACTAATATGCAAAATATGTCTAAATATGGTCACTTTCTGTCAAATCTTTATTATCAAGAAAAATATGCATTACACAAAATGGTTTATTTATTTTTAGCACAGTTGTCCTTCAAAACTTGTAGACTTTTTTCACTGGCATCTGATTATGCCGAACAGAACCCCCCAGGCCTCATGTTTAACACACTTATAATTTATCTCTCACTACCAGCTATAATTTCTCTAATTTTAACACTACATGGCAATTTGCTTTTAGAAACCTTTTATCATTTGTTTTATAAGGACTACAAATGAAAACTGTAGTAAACCCCCTTGCGTGTAAAGCCAAAAGCCTTTTTCAAATGAGCGGTTCATTTTAAACTCCCACTGAGCTCTGCCCACAACTCCAAACATAATCTATGGGAGCTTGTTGCTTTTCTAAATTTGATTCTGATGTGCTCTTCTCAAATGAGCAATTAGCGTCAAGGTCCTGCAGCCGCAACATCATATTTTAATTGCATTACTTTAATTGTGTTTGCTTCCACATGAGGGAGCTGCCATGTTCTCTGCTGACTGAAGATTTTAATTTATAATATGAAGAATTTTGCAAAAGTGTTAAAAACATAAAAGTTTCATTTCACCCAGTCACGTTTGTGAGTTTTGTTCTTTTCTAATTTCGTTTTACATCTTTGAGTTAAAGGTGCATTGTGTAACTTTTCTGGCAGAGAGCCCATCAAGTGCTTTTCTCTATGATGTCATTGTTTTTTCTGGAATGTTTCGCAGTTTGGCATTAAACCTTTCTGTCCTCATGGAGACCAAACTAGAAGTTACAGGTCAGATCTTTTTTTTAAGGTATTTTTGAGCTATTAAACCACCTAGGTAGAGCTGTTTAATGTCACACTGTGGAACATTCCAGGCAGAGCGATGACACAAGCAGGTGACAGACCCCCAACCAAAAAGTTACATAGTGCGTAACATTTCTAGTGGAGGATCCGCCACCTGCTGGAAATGTTACTGCTGTGCCTAGAATGTTCCACAGTATAGATTTAACCTCTATCACAAGAGAGATAAGCAGGTTACAGCATTACGCTAAATTACAGTTCAGATCTGTGGAGAGTCGGCCCTATTCACAGCAGGAATTATTGTATTTTTGAGCAATAGAAACACCTGTAATGAATAAATGTTAGATGAATATGTTTAAAGTCATACCACGGAACATTCCAGGCAAAGCCAAAGCAATTGCATCTCTATGAAGACAAGTAGGTAGAGGACCCTCCACCAGAAGTTATTTTCTGTCATTCTTTTACATCACAAGTCAACTTTGATCCAGATTCCACCACCTGATTCCCATGCCCAAGGTGAGGTGGTTTCACTTTCTCTGGTAGACTTCCAGTAAACTGTTAAAACTAGTCCAAACCTGAAAGACGAGCGGAGTGGCCGGTGTGACGTACATGCGCATTCAACAAGGAGCGAGGCACTGCAAGAAGGACTGAGCATAGGGAAGGATTGAATTAGAAATGGGAGGGACATACTGTAACGCTGAGAGGAAAAAAATAAACAGGAACTATGATAACGTGTTCCAAAGTACACCTGTACACCTGAGGAGAGGCGCTCAGTCCTCACGTGCTCTGCGCCTGTGTACAAAATCTACTAGACTTGAGAGAAACATGTAATTTCTGTGGTATTTATTTATATCGATACTTTGGAATAAAGCGCTCAGTTTCGATGCAAAAGGACTTCAGCCTGTGTGGTCTTCACTGCTGAGAATATGAGGTCCCGGATGGTCATCTTTCTCCTCTTCTGCTATGGTGAGATAAGAACGCGCACTTTAAATCACACATATATAAGAATATATAAGATGAATAGATTTTAATGCTGCTAAAATAATTTAAAATGCGACAGGATCAAGGTTAAATGTATTTTTTAAGTTAAATAATACTTTTGGACTTAAGTGATTGTGTAATACGTTTAGTTGTATAATCTGTCTTGTTGCGTTGTTAAATCACTCTCATTTAATTATCATTTCATAGATTATTCTTCTTTCTGCTCCTTTTTATTTCTTGTATGTTTAACGTTCTTTAACGCACTGTTTATGTGTTTTTTTTATATTTTATGAATTAACTCATAAAATAATTTATGTATTTATTTATTTGCAAATTATTCTGATGGAAATCTCATGTGCAATGACATAACCTCAAGACAATAGAGAACAATGGTGCACTGCTACAATTGTGTCAGAGATTTAGTTCTCACGCATATTTGCACATCCTATAGTGACCTGCCTTTAGAAATTTAAGATGTCTAATAAATATTAACTTAATTTTACCACATTTCTGCAGTACAACATTTTAAAGGTATAAGATAACCAGCGTATTGTAACTAAACAAGGAAACACCCAATATGATATAAAAAGATGTGAAAATTGAGCCTATTCATTGTCTGCTCTACATTTTGGTTTTAATTTACTGTTTAACAAAAGGACTGCGGCGTTCATCTTTGGTCATATGTGATGCATATCTGTTTCTACAGCTTGTGTTACCAGCGGCCAACGTGAAAAAATCTCTTTCACCTCCAAAAACTTCATCAACATCCTGAGATGGGACCCTGCAGAACCAAGATTTCCAGGAGAGACGGTCCGATACAGTGTATTGTATAGGTACATATATTATCCTATATCATTATTATTATTGCAACCAACCAAGGACTAAACAATATGTCATGGTGTCTTTGCCGCTGAACTGTGTTTTCTTCTCACGCATGAATCTAAATGATCACAACAAAACACAAATGTCACTTCTTCTAATTAGTCCTGATGTGGCTCCCAGACAAATGTCAAGTGCCACCTCTGTCCCATTGACTTTTCCTCCAGCTTTTTAGAGGCTGTGGAATTCAGACTGTTGTAACGGTGTAGTTATTTTACATAGATTAGATCTGGTCTGTGTTTTTCTCCCAATTCACAAACATAGAATCATACCTGTTTTTATGCAGTGCTGTGTTAGAAATGATTTTCACAAGACTCTACTACCTACTACCACTAATAATGACGGTTGTATTTTGTAAGGTAGTTTACATTACAAGTTATTGCATACAATACATGCCTATGTAGTAAACAACCACTGCAGCTATGGCTATAGAGACATGGACGCTCTGATCTCCACAAACCTCATTCACAGTCTATGTTCACACCACAGTTATAGTAAAGCCTGGTGAAGTATCTTGCCCAAGGACACAATGACAGCATGCATGGCTCAAAACTGTAGAATAAAATATATTTTATTATTAGATCATCTTACAACCTGAGCCACTGTTACAAAGATATATGTACACCTTTTTATTTAACCAAACTTTAACTTCTTCATTTTATGTTCCCCTTTTTTGCAATTGTATGTTAATATCAAATTATAGACCAGCCATTATCTCTTCAAAACAACTGTTTTTGTTGTTGTTATTACCTTAGCAGTGTCGGTGACACTGATGAGGAGATGTACCAGAAGAAAGTGGACTGTCAGAACATTATAGAGCAGTGGTGTGACTTGACCCCAGTGACCCCAGCCGTCTATGATGCCCACTACAGAGCCAAGGTTATGGTTGGCACCTCAGATTATGGCCAGACCAGAAGATTCAGACCTATAGCTGAAAGTATGTGTTTTATTATTTATCTTTAACAATCACGTATCTACTATTCTGTATTCATGTCTTTCTTTTCTTACAGCTGTTTTGGGTGCTCCGATCTTGTCTCACAGCATAAACAGAACTTCCTTACATGTGAATGTCCAACTTCCTCTGGGACCAAACAATGAGTCTATTATAGAAATCTTCAGAAAAAATAAAATGGGACCGTCTGAAGCTTTGGCCGTTTACAGTTTGATTATTACAAAACCTGTAACAGCAGCACAGGTGAGATTACAAATGCACACTTGTGTACAATGATGATACCTTTCTGTGTTGGTAATTACTAAACCAAATGATTATTCTACAGGCGATCGAAAGCACTTCAGGGCACTTTGTTGTCAGCTTAAAGGATGAGCAGACGGAGTACTGTGGCTATGTGGTGTATAAGCCTGCACTGGAATGGGGACGCCCGCTGAGTGAAAACACTTCTTTCTGTGTAACACAACCAGGTGAGAAAACACAATCCCTGAAGAAATCCAACAGTATCACTTACATGTGGTAGTTTGCCAGTACATAATAACAGACCCACCTTGAATCCAAACACTGCAACATACACAGACACGGCTCATTCTAATGAGTGCGACTTTGTCAACAAGAAGAGTCTACATACAGGGGATGCACGGCTATTAGCTAGTGTACTTAAGTATACATTTTAGGTATCTGTACTTTTACTTAAGTCGATTTTAAAGTGGGTATTCTTTACTTTTACTTCACTACATTTGAGAGCTGCTATCTGTACTTTCTACTCTACTACATCTTTGAACAGGACTGAAGTAAAAGTATTTTTTGTTATAGTTTGAGATCTGCTGAAAAGTCTGAGGGTTTATTTTTAAGACATTTGTAGTCTGAGCAAACAAAAAATATACAATAACAGTTAAGCAATTCATTTGTTTCTACTGAACAAAATACAGCACAAATCTTTATCAAAATCACTACATTTGAAGCTTTATTAAATCTGAAAACCTACTCAAAATACTTACAAAATAAATAAGTAACAAAGTTGAGTAATTCTTCCACCACTGCTATTAACACTGGGGGAATTCCACTTACAGAGTTGGCTGTGTAGATTTCTGTTTAGATAATCTAACTGCAAATATCCTGGCACAACCCGGGATCTTTGAATGATCACGTTGGCCCTTTTCCACTAAAGCAAACTAGGCTCCTCTCTCCTCTGCTGTACCTGCTTTATTTACACTCACTGGGACTTAAGTCTATACCAGCTTCTTCCTTGTTGTAAATTTGGCACTTCTCTAGAATTGTTGGTCTGACATAAACTATAAAGAATAAAAGGTGACTTATTAACTTAACAACAAAAATGAATGACACTTCTCTGTGAGCTGAACATAAATGAGTCTAAGCATTTTTCCAGTCAAATTATGAATAATAATAATGTATAGGCGTTGATAATCACAATAGAAATATAAGCTCTTCTCAGTCTAAATAACTAAGCAATGAACTGAACAGTGGTGGAAGAAGTACTCGATTTTGTTAAGTAACAGTACAGATACTAGAGCAAAAAATACTCAAGTAAAACTAAAAGTATCACATGACAAAATCACAGTATAAGTCTTTTCCTTTGAAAATGTAAGAGTAAAAAAGTATTTTGAGCAGATGTTGAGAGCTAATGAAGCTTCAAATGTACTGATTTTGATAAAGATTTGTGCTGAATTTTGTTCAACAGAAAAGTTAATTATTTAGCTGTTTTTATTTCTATATTTTTGTTTGTTCAAACTACAAATGCGTAGACTTTTCAGACTTTTCAGCAGGTCTCAAACAATAATAAAAAATACTTTTACTTTTCAGTCCTGTTAAACTTAACTTGAGTAGAGTACTTTACTACTTTTACTTTGTTAACTTCCACCACTGGAATTGAATTGTGCCAGATAGTAAATGTGCCTTGTAAATTAAATTGACCTTGACCTTTGGGAGTTAGACACACACTGTTGTTAGATAAATTTACAGTCTGTTTTTTTCTCTTCAGGTCGTTCTGAAATGCCGTGGACCATCCTGAGTGTACTGAGTATGGCTGTTGTGGCAGCTGCTGTGTTGGTGACAGCGATTTGTGTGAAGCTCTACTTCAAAGATGTGAAGAAAACCTGGCCAAACTCACTGGTAAGACTGTATTCACCTATTGTTTGGCCTCACATGAAATGCAATCCGTCAAAAGATTTCTGGGCCAGTTCCAGTGTGCTTTTATTGCGTATTTTACTATATTCATGAGGGAACAGCACACACCTTTTTATGGCTTTAAAGATGCATTATGTAACTTTTCTGGTGGAGGATTTGTCTTTTTTCTGCATGGAGATGTTCTTGCTTTGTCTGGAAGTTCACACAGTATGGTACTACACCTTTCTATCTTTATGGACACCAAACCAGACCAAGTTACAGGTCAGATCTGTGGAGAGGCAACCCCGCTCACAGTCAGAATATCTGTTTTTCCAGGTATTTTTGAGCTGTAAAACCACCTGTAATTGAATAAATGTAAGGTAGAGCTGTTTAATGTCATACTGTGGAACATTCCAGGCATATTCATAGAAACAAGCAGGTGATATATTGCACCTTTAAAATGACATGTCACTAGCCTCTGTGTTGCTAATGGGTTTTTTGCTTTACCAGCAGGACTTCAAACCACAGCTGAGTGATTCACATAAAGTCATGATGAATGCGGAGGATAACAACGTTTCCAAACTGGAAATCTCAACAGTAAATGAAAAGATAGAGTATGCCAAGATCCGGCCAATGGCACCTGTTTCGTTTGTTGAGGATGGAGGATATGGACATTCAAATACAATACTTTGTTGGCCAGAAAACTCTTTTGACAGAGCAGTTGGAGCTCATCGTCCAGGGCTACATTACCACTGCGACAGCGCTGAGTCCAGTGTGATTTATGGTGGTGTAGCCTTTGCAGAGAATGGAGAGTGCCACCAGCTTCAGACAGACCAAGCTCAGGAAAATACTCAGTGGATATCCAGTAAAAAGGGTCTGGTTAAAAGTGAATCTTTACTGCCGTCACTACAGACAATTCCATTGTCCAATGAAAACGATGAAGCTCAACCATTATTGTTGCAGACACAGAGGAACAGTGCAGGACATCTCATGTTGTCGTTACAAGGACAGGCCCTGTTCAGTGAAGCTACAGACCCTTCAGTCTGTCCACAGAGGAAACCTCTTCTGTCCTACCTCACAGTCGCCTCAGACAAGGGGAGCAACTGTGTCTCTCTGCACAGTTTGGACAGTTCAATGTACTCCGACTTTGGGTCTGATGAAAACACTCTGCCAACACCAACACAGAACTATAGCAACAGTCCCTACTTAACTCAACCAGATTTTACCCATTTCAGTCCAGACTCATCCAGCTCTCTGTCCTGTGACAGTGGCACTTACTATACTCCCTACAAACAAAATGGGATACTCTCTATCACCAATGGAACCGCTAACATAAATTATGCTTGGACTTGGTCTGGTTGTAAAGAGGAAAGCAAAGAAGCGGATTAAGATTTGGACAAGAAGGAGTCATGTGTATTGGTGTTGCAACACAACAACACAATTGTGTAATCAACTATGTTGAGAAATGTGTGTCATCAACTATGTTGAGAAGTCATAACTATATTTTTGTAAATGTAAAAAAATGAAGGGTTCACAGTCCACAAAAAACATTCTTAAGAATTCACCTTTGTGTATAGACCCATGTAAAATGTCACATGTTTTCTATGTTTCTGTGTAAATACTTTGACCAAAGAAGACAATCTCTATTTTTATTTTGACACATCAATACCACGGTCAAACATTTAGACACACCTTGTCAGTTAATGTTTTTTCATTTTGTTCACTACTTTCTACATTGTAGATACACTTTGAAGACCTCAAATAATGAAGCAAGATGTATAGAATTATGTAGCAAAGAAAAAAATAAAGCTAAATAAATCTAAATATGTTTTATATTTTAGATTCTAGTTCCTCCCAGGAGTTACCTTTTGCTTTCTTGACACACCGTGTAAACCCTTGTCTCAGTGAGCTTTATAATAAAGTCAACCTGAAATGGTTTTCACTTCACAGATGAGCATTGTCAGGGTTCAAAGCAAAGGTTGGCTTTTTAAAGAATCTAAATATCATGAGAAGAGCAAATATTTATCCAAACCTGTGCAATACAGGGATCTGCAGTGTAGACAATACTGTCTTACAATACTGGGTATGTTTGCTGTTACCGTGGTAACATATTAAGCTGTGTGCTTCCTTTGCGATAAGATAACTCATGTCCCACATAAGAAGGTAATAAAACACATGCCCACTGTCATAAACACCATCATGCCAGATACTGTATTTTGCATGTAATAACTGTTTAGTTTTTAATTTTTTATGCTAATCTCAGACATGTTCTTCTTAACTGTCATAAAGTTCATGAACCTGCTTTATTGTATTGTTAAATTGATATTTAGAATGAGAAATGTGTAATATATTATAAGGTGGGGTTAAAGTGTAACCCGAGCAGTGATGATAACAGTTGTTTGAGAACATCGTCATATAAACCTTATGTATATTTGTGTCAGCTGGTTGGAAATATACTAACCTCATCTCATCTATTACCAGGCATTTAAAGGGCCCATATTGCGCTATTTTATAATCTGTTATAATGTTTCCTCATCACAAACACACCTGGAGTTGTGTTTTGTTTCATTCACATGTTTCACACACAAATCCTGCATATTTAGGCTGAGTTCTTCTCTCAAACTGAAAACACTCTGTTCCACCTTGTGATGTCATGTGGTAATACAGGAAGTGCTCTGTTTTTAAACTCCATACACCTTCACAAGAATCATTTGTAGAATGGAATTTTTACTTAGGGTAAAAAGCTGTTAACTTGAAAACTACTGCATCATGACAAGGTGGAGCAGAGCATTTTGAGCTTTGGAGATGTAGACAGACTAATAAACTCAAACGTGTGAATGAAACAAAACACAACCTTGAGCATGTTTTTGATGATGTAACAACATTTTACCATGGCTTAGAGATCACAAGAATCCATTTTGTGTAATACAGGACATTTAATGAAAAACAGTGGTTCTTATTCTAGTGCTAATTTAAACTTGTTTAGACCTGAGCCATAATTTACTTCAGAGCTGGATATTTAAGTCTGGTTTTAGACATGAGCATTCTGTCTTTGAATTTGATGTGCGATGTTTACAAACCACTTGATTGCATTAATTGTTTGTCCTATTTTGTGGTTTCCCCTACAAATGTTAAAGGTGCACTATATAACTTTTTGGTTGAGGGTCCGTCACCAGCATGTTTCTATGGATATGTCATTGCTCTTCCGGGAAAGTTCCACAGTATGACATTAAACAGCTCTACCTTACATTTATTCACTTAAAGGTGGTTTTACTGCTCAAAAATACCAAGAAAAACAGGCATTCTGACTGTGAGCGGGGTTGCCACTCCACAGATCTGACCTGTAACTTGGTCTACAGGTCTTGGCAATAACATTTGGACACATGGAGAAAATTATTTGACAGACCCTCCATCAGAAAAGTTACACAATGCACCTTTAAAGATAATTCATAAAAAATAACTGGAGTGTATAATACTTGTTATTCTTATGTTTAGTATATCTTGTTTTTGCGTTTTATGGCTACAAACGTCACTATGTATGGTAAGCATATGATCTGAAATAAACCTGTGAAAAATACATTGACTTCTACCATATATGAGATGTATCTATAGAATCCATTTACATTGCTGCCACTATTATTGTGTTAACCGTAGCCCACATTTATACATATACTCATTTATGTGGATCTGGATGGGCAGTTGCTCTTCCATATTTGGGGATTTTTCCCCAAAGACACTTATTGTGCAACGTTCCTGTGCCTTTTAGCTTTACAGTGTGTGTTTTTTAGTTGATTGTAAATACTTATCATTTATCTTGATTTTGATGCATGCTCTTATTTTCCTACTGTTTCTGAAACTTGCGTTGTGACACTGCAATTTCCCCATTTTGGGACAAATAAAGGATTATCTTATCTTATCTTATCTTTCACCTGTGGAAAATGACAAGGAAGTGAGTCTGATCTGAACCGGGTAGCGCTGGTCTGACACTCCAGTGATCCATGTCTCTAGGACACTGTAAAAGTATTCAGTTTGCCATGGGTGTAACTTTGGAGCCATTGTTTGTTTTGTTCTCCAGTGTCTATATGACACCAAAATGAGACCTGAACGTATGACCTATTTTCTCTAATAGTTGTGAGTTCCATCAGAAGAAAAAAAAAAAAAAAAAGACTTGTTGAGTTGAGTTTAACACATAAACTCTGCATATTTAGGCTCTCAAACTAAATATGCTACTAAATATGCTTCTCTCAAACTGAAAACGCTCTGTTCCACCTGTGTTTTTAAAGTACCTACTGCTTCACTAGAATCATTTGGATGATTTCCTGGTATTGCCAGTTTCTGTTGAAGGTAAAAAGCAGCTGTTAGCCTGAAAACTACTACTTCATGACATCACGATGTAGACAGACTAATAATAAAGGATTACTCAGACGTGTGAATGAAACAAAACACAACTTGTATATTGAGTTTTGTTGAGTGTGTTTTTTATGAATCACACACACACAAAAGATGATGTACTATTTGTATGGTAACTGTCATTGAGATATTATGAAAATCTGCAACTTGAGACATGTTGGTACACAAACAATTAATCTGAATAATTGTGACTATTAGACTAATGAAATATAATAATCATATTTTGATTATCGTATCTGGGCTACAAACATATGCCCAAATATGTTTTATAACAAAGACAGCAACAAAAATCTATTTCTTCTGTTTGTTTTTTTTAAATAACACATTGTATTTGTAAATATTCTCAATGAAAAGTTTACAGTAGAAAAAAATGGGGCTGGGACGATATACAATTTCCACAAGACAAGACATGTCACAAGGTTCAGTTAGGTTCAGTTCACAGTTTTGGCTTCATATTTTATTTATTTACTTATTTAATTTTATAATTTTGCTGTCATTGTACATAAAATACATCAGTACATTTTGATTTTTCGCAAAAAACTACTGAACGTTAAATACAGCAAAGTTAAACAAATATTTGGTTAAAGCAGGTTTAATTTTACATGGAAATAGAAGTGAATTTTTATCCAATCTAAACATGGACTCTTTATACCTGCTTTGAATATCAGTACCTTAGAATAAAACTATAAAAACTGTATTGCGTTCAGGCAGTATCATGGACAAGTAAAGTATCATGGACAAGTAAACAAATGCTTTAGCTCAGAGCCAATAATATGGACAAAATGCTACAGGAAAACCGCAGGACAGCTATCCGTTGTCTGATGGAAGACTATGTCCAGTGTCTCCTCCAGCTCTTCTTCTTCTCCTCTGAACAGATGTAAAAAACACTGTTTCCATCTATTGTATTGTTGACAGATTCTTTTCATTCTGTCAGGGAGAAGGCCCATCTCTCACTCCCATTTTTCAACGCTCCAACCCCCAAAAGGAGATGGAAAGATACTTGACGTAACCCATTTTCTGGAGCAAAGCAGGTGAGACAGAAACTAAAAACATGAGCTCAGATGAGGCCAGCATGTCTGTTCATATTTCAGTCACGCTGTAGCACGTAGCAGCCTGAGGGTCAATGGATGAAACATATTGACCGCAGAGAAACTTTCCATAATTAAAGTACACATTTGCTTTAGAGATGACATAATTATACACAGTGGAAAAAAATATAAACGCTGGCAAATTCAGTAAAATATTATACATTTTATTTTATTGTATTTTATTTGAGCAAATTGTAACAACATTTTTTAAAATAATGTTACATAAAATATTTAAAATGAATACAGTAAAACACAACAATGCTCAAAAGGAGTAAAAAGAAACAGAAGCTTATTGGAGCCTGCCCCCTTTCACATGTAATATTTGACAGAAAACAGCAGATTATTAAATCCAATACCATACAAAGCAAGAGAGTCACATTTAATACCCTTGTTTGATTTAAAATAAATACATAAACTGATAAAATGCAATACAAAGTCATTATATCGGGTGACAACATAAAACAGCTAGATGTACTTCTTTATTTGACAACTCAAGGTATGATTCTGAGGAGGTCAGAATGTTATAACATGGCTTAAAGCTCACAAGAGTCAGCACTGTGTAATACAGGACCTTTGACACAAATTAACACAAAATTTTACCTTTTCAAAAAGTGATTTTGAATGATTTTGTAAATCTTAAAGTGTCTAAAAAGTTTTCCCCCCACTGAGGTAGTAAAATCTGCTTTGAGTTTATAGAGTTTTGTTTTTACTGTTTGCAGATTTGATGATTTGGTGATATATTAGGTCTAATATCTGTATCAGTGATATCAGATATGTCAGATATGGAGTAAAATTTTAAATATAAGAGCAATAAGGCAAATAAAAAAGAAAAAAAAAGATGGCTATATTTTTAGATAAAAAATAATAACATAATGATCCACAGGTGGCATAGATTATAAGTATATAGCAGAAAAAAGCACGTACGTTTTTGGGGAACTTTACTATAACCTGATTTAAATATTTAATGTTTGCATTGACAAATCTCGTTTATTGGTATCAATTCATATAATTCATATCAGACCAGCCCTGACACATAAACCCACACCAGCATGTCAGTAGACTTCAGGGTTTTGATATGCCCGAAATAATCTCAACAAGCATATCTTTATTGATATCTCCTGGAACAAATCTTCTGATGAATTGAAGCCTGCATTAATTGGATGCAATCAGCTGGTCCCCTCCTCTTCCTGTCTTGCATCCTAATGAGTTCTTAATGGGCTCTTGATTAGAAAAAGACAAGAAAACAGCTGTCAAGCCCGACCAGGAAATGATGTATGGTCTGGGAGACTCTGGTGTCCATTAAATTCAATTTTAGGAAGCGTCACTTGGATGAAAAGAAAGTTTATTAAAATCTGGTTTTGAGCAAGTCCCATCCCCACAGGAACAAAAACGCTTAATTCTTTACAGAGGCTGATGAGTGAAATGTGTCAAATTGAGATTATTTTCAAAGCCATCTCTGATCTTATAACGCTATGCCCTTGTGATATGTCCCATTATCACATTTAAGATTCAAAGATGTTTTTATCTAAAATCTCTCCTTTGAAATGACTGTCTGTATAGTTTTTTTATTGCTTTTAATCTTAACTGGAAATTGTAATTGTTTATATTTAAAGCTATTTTGTGATCTACGTTATAATGTTGTTTCTTCATCACAAACATACCTGGAGTTGTGTTTTGCTTCATTCACACATGTTTAACACACAAACCTTCAAACAGAAAACACTCTGTTCCACCTTGTGATGTCATGTGGTAATACAGAATCAGTTGGATGTTTTCAGCCCAGGAATTTCCAATCTCTACTGAACTAAAAGTAAAAGGTAGCTGTTAACTTAAACACAACAACACAACAATGTCTTTGAGAAGGTAACAGAATTCTTTGCGTTCCACTTATTCATCCCTTCCCTATACTTGTGGGTAAGCTTTTCTATGTATAGCCGCAACTGCCCTGGTGATGAGAGATAACCCACAGTCATACTCAATTAAGACAAGGGTGTTGATGGCTTGCCCAAGGACACAACAACAATGTGCTCAAGTTGGGGCTAGGGTCTAACCACCAGTCTTATGGTTTAAGTGTCATTTTGCTTTACTAGTGTTGCCGTGATGCTAACATTTCTAAATAGATTCAATACTATATACTCAAAACAGGTTTCAGTACCTCAGTGGGGGAAAAAAAAGTTTTAGACACTAAGTTTTAGACAAAAATAATTTTCAACACAAAATCATTTTAAAACTGTTCTGGGAAGGTCAAATTATGTGTTAATTTAAAGGTCCCATATTACATAAAATTGTTGTAAAATCTTGTAAACTTTAAGCCATTTTACCTCATCAAAAACATACTTGTAGTTGTTGCTCCAAAGCCCAAAATGCTCTTTTCCAATTTTTTTGCTATTTACCTTGTGATGTCATGCAGTGGTTTTCAACAGTTACTTCTTACATAGCAAAAGAAAAAAGTCTAGTCTGTCAACTGGACAAAAGTTTTTTTTGGGTGAAGACATTGAGGGATTACACAGACAGCCTTTTTAGGACTGAAATGATCCAAATGATTCTAGTGGAGGATTCTAGCGTTGGAATTTAAAAACACAGTGGAGCTCTTCCTGTATGTATGACATCACAAGGTGGAACAGAGTGTTTTCAGAAGCATGTAGCCTAAATAAGCAGAGTTTGTGTGTTAAACGTGTAATTGAAACAAAATATTTGTGATTAGGAAACAACATAATAACATAGATCAGAAAATAGAATCATGTGGGCCCTTTAAGCGATTTTTTTTTAGTATTCACACTTCAATGGCGTATCTAGTATCGACGCTAGTATTTGCATCAATTAATCTTGGTATTTGACAGCCTTATTCTATATTCTCACCTTGACCTACATTTCAATTACACAGTTTTCCACAGCCATACATTAAAGCTCTGATACTCCCATAGGTGCACATAAATAATATAATAAAGCAACAATGACGGAAGAATTAGCACTTGCCACATGCACTCACTCAGGCTTTGATTCATAATTCATTCACATAAAAGCAGAGCGGAAATGAATTGTGAAACAGCATTAATGATTTAGAAAACAAGGCGCTCCAGCCTACAAAAATATTTATTCCTTGTCAACCCTGTCATATGAGCCTTACCTGCCACTGGTACAAGCACGTTACATCTGTCTTCTGTTTCGCCTCAGGTGCTTTGGGAGCGTTCCATCAAATCCATTTACATGAGCGTTTCAAAACAGTAAACGCACATGTTTCTCTTTCTGCCTGTTAAAATTGTATTCATTTTTTACTGTTTTACTGCAGTTAGTGAACTCCTTAAAGGTGCTGTATTACACAAAATTGACTCTTGTGAGCTTTAAGTCATGTTATGATGTTGTTTCCTCCTCAAAAACAGACCTGGAGTTGTTTGAGTGATGCTTTATTATTAGTCTGTGTCAAAGCTCAAAATGCTCTGTTCCACTTTTTGATGTCGTGAAGCAGTAGTTTTCAAGTTAACCTCTACTTTTACTTTTTGATCAGTAGAGATTGGCAATTTCAGGGCTGAAATTATCCAAATGATTCTAGTGAAGGTGTATGGAGTTTAAAAACACAGTGGAGCACTTCCTGTATTACCACATGACATCACAAGGTGGAACAGATTTTTCAGTTTGAGAGAAGAACTCAGCCTTAATATACAGGCTTTGTGTGTTAATGTGATGAGGAAACAACATTATAACATAAATAAAAAAATAGCGTAGCATAGGCCCTTTAAAACAAATTTTGATTTGCATTCATATTTTTTACTTTTAACATTTATTTGGCCCATTAGCTTTGGTGAGTAATGTGATATGGGGATGAAGATTTGTTCTGGGACCAAACCGCTTGGCCATAGTTTCTATTCTTGATTCTTATATATTTTAGTGAGATGGTATGTTCTATAATTCAATGCTGACGCCCCGGTCTGCTGCCAATATAATGCCTATCAGAGTCACGTCACAATTTTACACTCCTCTAGTCCAAATCTTCACTTCTCAAACATCATCGCCGTCTTAAAGTGGGTATGAAAGCTTTTGACGATTCTATATTTTCTACTTTAGTTGGTAGAATAACACCTGCTATAAGTATAAATTTATTATAAATCAAGAAGCAGTTTGTGAAGAAAAGTTGAAAAATATGTTGAAAATTACAGAAAGTAGAGAGTTCTAAAACATATTGATGGTATCACATTAGGGAGACACTATTTACACGCAAGAGAATATTTTTTCTAATACTTTAAACTTTATTTCAACAAAATGATATTTTCTTGTAATTTTATTTGACAAATAATATTAGAGGAGTTTCGCCCAGTGGACATTACAATATGGTTGTTAGGTAACAGTTATGGAATTACCTATAGTATTATGTATTTTTTTTTTAGTAAAACCTTAAATATATTGATCTTAACTGTGTTTTAGTAAAATTAGTAGTCCAACCTGTCATAAGGCCCTATATTAATCAAATGCTCAAAAGTAGGCCTGGACAATATGGCATAAAAATAATATTATTATTACCTCCGCCAAGGAGGTTATGTTTTTGCCTGAGTCTGTCTGTTTGTTTGTTTGTTTGTTTGTTTGTTAGTTAGCAAGATAACTCAAAAATTTATGGACGGATCTTGATGAAATTTTCAGGAAATGTTCCTAATGGTAAATCCAACAGATGATTAAATTTTGGTGATGATCCAGAAGAAATCCTGGATTCTGGATCACTTTGAAAACTGAGCTGCTTGGCGGAGGTCTGCGCTCTCTGAGTGCTTTTCTAGTTGTTTTATTTTTTCTCGATTTTCAATTTTTCTTTTCAAAAACTAAATCAAAATTGCTTTCAGTATTGATTTTATGAACATAAACTAGACTTTTAATTGGTGCCATTTACACACAAAAACTCTCAAATGTATTCCAAAGCCTGAACCACACACTTTCTGAATCTCAATCTTTATTAAAACATAATTAATTTCCCAGCCTTATTCAAAACTTACATTACCAGTTTAGTTTCCCAAAAGGAGAGGTTAGTGAAGGTGGGGCTCAGCTGTTAGTTATTCTTAGTGCGTCACTCATGTGTGATTCGTGGGGTTGTGCTGGCAGGCACTGCTTGTATTGTTTGCCATATTCCAGAGGCAGGTGCAACCCTGTCTAAATGGGTATAAATATCCCCCAACCCTCACCCCTCCCTCGTGATGTTGACTGATTCTGTCCGTCCTCACAGTCCCGATGCACCCCTCGCCGTTGGACTCAGAAATAAACACGCTGCCATGGCAACAGAGGAAATTGCGAAGCTTCCTGGCAAAATTATTGATATAGGCGAAAATAATAACAAGCAAAGAACGCTACGAGCTATGCCAAGTATTGCGGTTGCATTTTTAAATAAATGAATTTCAAATGTTGTTTCCAATTATAAATGATTAAAGGCCAATGTAAGATTCATATTACAGTTTTTGAGTCCTGTCCACACATTTCAGGGTTTTCTGAAAATTCTGCTGAAAATATTTAAAAACTCCTGGATACTTTCTGAAGATATTACAAAAATAATTTCCACACACAAATACATAGACTATGAAAGTGCCATAAAAATTCTTGTTATGTTTTACCTACTTTTATAATTGTTGTAATTATTGTAAAAGTAGTTAACTGGTAATTAGTATTTAAACATGCATTTTCATTGTCAAAGTAGTACCTTTTCCACAGATCTGACTTGTGACTTGGCCTTGTAGCATCACTTCCTTGCTTCTTTGGAAATGGATATGTTTAATGCCGTGCTGAGGAAAATTCCAGGCAAAACAAAGATATCTCCATGGAAACAAGCAGTTAACGGACCCTCCACCAGGAATGTTATATACACCTTTACATCGGGATTCACGATCCGGCTTTTTCAGTTCCGGTACCAATTTTGATCCCATGGCTTTATGTATCTGCCGATTCTTGATATTAATCGATACCAGGGCAGAGACTGAAAACTTAAACCTAAAAAAAAAAGGCAAAACTGCTCCAAAAGTGTGTGTTTGTTATTTATCTCTGAAGTAATGCCAGAAGGAATCTATAATGTATAAATAAAAGTTAAAACATTCAGGCTATGTATTTATTTATTTTTTCTTCTTGCTTTTCACTGCCCGCATATATTTGACCCCTGTTAAGATCTTAGATAACTTTCGCACAACTTTCTGTCATATTTTAGGGACTTTTTGACCCTACACCCTTCTCAAGTTGTCAAGTATGTTTGCACTAGATTTATGGCACAGCTGAACCACCCAACTGATACTATGTGGGAACAAGAAATACAGGTTTGTACTTTCTCAGCTCGCTCGCCGCAGTTTCTTATTCATTACCGTTAAACTGCGTTCTTTTCTTTCTTTTTTTACCCAGTTAAAAAATATCAAATCCATTCTAAATATCCCCTTGTATCTACAAAGTCAAAACCTAAACAGCATTTCTACACCCTCTCCGCTCATATTTCTCTGAGGTGCTGATATTAGAAGGGCATTGTATTGAGCTGACTTTTGTGGCTCCTTTGTGCCTCTGTTCTCAGAGCACTTCCGGCTACAGCTTTTATTGTTGGGTTTTATTATCGTGGGAGCTCTGGAGTCCAGTGATATATATTTTAGGAATCTGTACTTTACTTAAAGGGCTTATGTTACACAAAATGGATTCTTGTGAGCTTTAAGCCACGTTAGAATGCTGTTAACTCATCAAAAAAGTAGAGATGTGTTTTGCTTCATTCACAAATGTTTGAGTAATCCTTTATTATTAATCTGTCCCCTTTTCCAAAGCTCAAAATGCTCTGTTCCACCTTGTGATGTCATGAAGTGGTAGTTTTCAAGTTAACAGCTCCTTTTACCTTTTGTTTAATAGAGATTGGCAATTTCAGGTCTGAAATGATCCAAAAGATTCTAGTGAAGGTGTATTGAGTTTATGAACACAGTGGAGCCCTTACTGTTCTACCACATGACATCACAAAGTGGACCCCAAGTGAGCAAAGGTGATGTACTTCTGTGGACTCTTGAATATCAACACCAACTTCAGGAAAATGTTTTTTGTGCTGTCTTCTTCTTGCACCTCAGCAGCCTGGTGTCCACAGACTTGGAGCTGTAAACCAGGGCAGATCTGGACTGGGGCATTCTCATCTGATGGTAGGCCCGGTAATCATTTGTAATTCACACTATCCAAACAATTTGTTGATCTAGTGATGTCTACAAACGTTTGTATTAGACCATGACTAATCCAGGACAAATGTATCTGTATGACCTTAAAGACCCAGCCAAATGGTTTATGTTTTATGGCTGACTACAGCATTTCACACTCATGACTCTTTTTAAAGGTCCAGTATTACACAACGTGACCCTTGTGAACTTTAAGCCATGGTAAAATGTTACTACCTCATCAAAACCATACCTGGAGTTGAATTTTGTTTCATTCACACATCTTTGAGTAAACCTATGAAGCGGTAGTTTTCTAGTGAAGCTTTTTACCTTTTGTTTAGTAAAGAATGATAACTCTAGGGCTGAAATTATCCAAATGATTCTAATGAAAGTGTATGCAGTTTAAAAACACAGTGGAACACTTCCTGTTTTACCACATGGCATCGTAAGGTGGAACAGTGTGATTTCAGTTTGAGAGAAGAGCTCAGCCTAAATATGCAGGATTGTGTGTTAAACATGTGTGAATGAAACAAAACACAACTCCAGGTGTGTTTGTGATGAGGAAATAACATTAGATCATACATAGATCAGATAATAGTGTAATATGGGCCATTTAAGTACATTTTAAAGTGGCTACGTTATAGTTTTTACTCCACCACATTTTTTATATACTTTTACTGAAAAGACTTGCTGATGTTTGTAGTTTGAGCAAAACAAATAAAAATATACAAATAAAAACAGCTAAAAAAAATCTCCCAGATCACAAATCTTTATTAAAATAATTACATTTGAAGCTTTATTAGATCATTATAAATATTTTAGATAGATTACTTTTTACTCTTTAAGCACATTTTTAAACAGGTACTTTAATACTTTTACCTCAGTAGATTTTTCATGTGATACTTTTACTTTTACTTGAGTTTTTTGTTGTTTTTTTGTAATTTAAGTAACAAAAACTGACTACTTCTTCCACCACTGCACCGCTCTCTTTCTGTATGCAGGCTCATGATCTGTGCGTGGTTTACTGAGCTCATTTAGTGATACAGATTTGTGGGCTGAGAGATGCTGTGGGGATTGGTCATTGAGCTATATTTACAGACAGTATTGTTTTGTCCACATAGCTGGCACTGAAGGGGCCTTTGTGTCCAGGGTGACCCCATAGCTTCATCAGGAGGAGACGTGTGGAGGGAACCATCGTTACAGACTGACGGAGAAAGCTCATCCAGAAGTGAAGCAGCCATTCAGAGAGAAAGAGAGGACAAAGAAGACTGGATTTGGACTAGTGGAGTCTCACCTGTTTCTCCAACAAAAGTACGTCCCATTTTCTACTTTCTCTACTTTTAGGTACAGGTCTATATTTATACCATACTCCATACAACTGCAGAACAACTCACCCTTATGTAACAGATAAGATTTGAGTTTCTATATTTCTATATTTAATTTGACCTGTACATATACATTTATGTAATTATACCTTATTTGACACCAGTCTCTTGTTATTTTTGCTACTTATTTTGAATTTATTATTACCATTTATATTTTTGCCGGTTGTTATTATAATATACCTTGATGGAGCTCAAGTGACCATTCGCTCAGGTTCCAGAAGTAAATTTTCCATTCATTTTTCTTTATTAAAGTTGCACTATGTAGCTTTTTGGTTGGGTTTTTTTATGGATATGTAATTGCTCTGCCTGGAATGTTCCACAGTGTGACATTAAACAGCTCTACTTTATATTTTTTCAATTATAAGTGGTTTTACTGCTCAAAAATACCCAGAAAAACATTAATTCAGACTATGAGCAGGGTTGCCTGTCCACAGATCTGACCTGTAACTTGGTCTGGTTTGGTCTCCATGAAGGTAGAAAGGTTTAACACCATATTGTGGGACATTCTAGACAAAGCAAAAACATCTACAAGGAGAAAAGCAGGTGGCAGATCCTCCTGCTGAAAAGTTACACAATACACCTTTAAGAGTTCAAAGACATTGCATAGGCTAAGCAGCTACATGGTAACTAACATCCCTAACGCGGTTGTTTTAAGTCCAAAAAGCACATTTAAAACACAAGATTCTGTGATATGTCTTAATAACTGTGCAGTTTATAAAGTTTCAGAAGCAGATTTAAAGGTGCACTGTGGGTCTGTCAAAGGCTTTTCTCCATGGAGATGTTATTGCTTTGTCTGGAATGTTTCACAGTATGGTATTAAACGTTTTTATCTTCGTGGAGACTAAACCAGACCAAATTACAGATCAGATCTGTGGAGAGGCAATACTGCTCAGTCAGAATTCATGTTTTTCTAGGTATTTTTGACCTGTAAAACCACCTATAATTGAATAAATGTAACGTAGAGATGTTTAATGACATACTGTGGAACATTCCAGGCAGAGCAATGACATATCCATAGAAACAAGGAGGTGACGGACCCCCAACAAAAATGTTACATAGTGCACATTTAATAGCCATAGCACGCATAGCTCTCCGTGTATATTCAATTTGCCTGAGCGCACTGGTCATCTCTAAATGTTTCTTGTTTGATTTTGATTTGAATCTAATCTCTTTTTTTGTCCTTGAAGTTGAAGTAAGTGAAGAACAGTCCGTCACGAAAACTATCTATTAAAATTAATTAAACTTTAACCTTATCAAATCTCTCTCTCACTTGGCAATGTAATTCCACTACAGTTGAACTTCTTAATCAGCCTCTACTGTCGGCCTTTTTAATTACTCTCTGGGGGCTCCACTCACAGACCACATGTCGTGTATCTTCTTTCAAGGACTGCTGTTGTGTCTTCTGATTGTAGTGAACTGCTGCTAAATGAAACTTTAATGAAAGAAAAGATAATGTCTCATTCAAAGATCCTATGTTACACAAAATTGCCCTATTAAAATGTTGTTATCTTGTCAAAAACATACCCAGAGTTGTGTTGTGTTTCATTCAAGTGGTAGTTTAACAGCTACGATTGGCAATTCCAAGGCTGAAATCATCCAGATGATTCTAGTGAAGGTGTGTGGAGTTTAAAAACACAGTGGAGCACTTCCTGTATTTACCACATGACATTATCAACAGCATTTTCCATTTGAGAGAAGACCTCAGCCTAAATATGCAGGGTTAAACATGTGTGAATGAAACAAAACACAACTCCAGGTATGTCTGTGATGAGAAAACAACATTAGAACATAGAAAATAGCGTAATATGAGCCCTTTAAAATGCAGAGTATACAGATTTTTTTCCGCATTCACTCTTGAGTAAACCCACAGGCTGGATCACTGTTGGTGTACCAGTGTCTGACCTTAGTGTGTTCAAACAAACCCGGTGTAAAGCAGAATAACTCAAACAGGAAACTCAGCTGTTGGAGTTGTTTGAGGATGGTACTTGACGTCGTGATGCTAGCAGATAACTTATTGATACTTTGCAGCTGATGTCATCAACATTCCCTGGGGTTGTGATGCTAACTGAAGGCTCTGCTCCGTCTGAAGCTCTGTTGCTCAAGCTAGTTAGTGAAGACAGCGATAGTACTTGTAGCTGTGGCGGTAGCTGCATTAGCGTACTTACGGATTAATATTCTTGAATTCAAGTGTTCATGCGCAACACTACTCAACAGACTGCTAAGAATATCCATGTACTTTGCAGCTGCTGTCATCATCATTCCCTAGGGGTGTGATGCTAACTGTAGGCATGCTCTGTCTGAGACTTTGTTAGACTTTAACTTTGTTTTAACACAAGCTGACCAGAAAGAACTGTTTTAGCTGGAACTGCAACAGGTGAGCTGGTTTATGCTGTTAAACAGGTCTCTCTCACATAAAATAACAGTCACAAGCTAGCTACCATTAGCCTACAGTTAGTCAGTTTCACCTTTGTATTGAAAATCAAACTCCTAAACAGAACCATAAACGTTTGTATTGATCACAGGCTCCTGAAAATGTGTTGTTTAAATTCATTTTGTATTTTTTCTTGAGTTTTCAGGCTATTCCAAAACTTCTTGGGTAGTTGTTGCTATATTTGTGTGCATTGTGTCACCATGGTAACTGATAATCATTTTGCCATAGAAATACACAGAGATACACCCCGAGCATGATGTCACTGCACAGTATCAGTAGCCTGTTGGGAGCGGGTGAATGGAGCCATCACTCAGACTCGGCCTGATTCTGAAGCTGTGCACTGACTTCCCCAGAGCTGATTCGTGATTAATGACAACCACGAATGGGCAGCCGAATGGGCAGCCTCATCTGATGAATTATTATCGGTGCACAAAGGAGTGGAGGAAATCTATAAATCTGAATATCTGCAGTTTTTTCCCCGTCGTCAATGACAGTCAACTCAATATGTTTGGACTTATGATTGATGAGCAAACATCTCAGCGTGAGCTCGGGGAAAATGAAATTAGCATTTTGCTGTAACTCAGCAGAGGGACGAGGAATGGGTCCATAAATTTGAATAATGACTAATGAAAAGTACAGTTTGGTTACACCTAAAACGCATACATTTTTTGGCTTCTTTTCTAGTGGAGTTTTGTCTTATGTGGCTTTGGTCAAGTTATTGAAGGGCCATGTTATATTCTTACCTCATCACAAACACACCTGGAGTTGTGTTTTGTTTCATTCTTTCTTCCATATTCATTCTTCCATATTTAGGCTGAGTTCTTTGCTCAAACTGAAAATACTCTTCCACCGTGTGATGTCATGTGGTAATACAGGAAGCGCTCCTCTTTGTTTTTAAACTCCATACACCTAGAGTCATTTGGATTATTTTAGATGTGGAATTGCCAATCTCTGCTGAACAAAAAGTAAAACGTAGCTGCTCACTTGACAAACGAGAGTATTTTGAGCTTTGGAGATGTAGACAGACTAATAATAAAGGATTACTCAAACGTGTGAATGAAACAAAACACAACTCCAATTATGTTTTTAATGAAGTAAGAACATTATAACATGGCTTAAAGTTCACAAGAGACAATTTTGCATAATCTATGACCTTTAACTGCCATCATTTAGTAAAAAAAAACAAAAAAACAAGTACCTGGTCCTACTGTTCATTTTGTCAACTACTCCCTGTGCACTGAATCAAATGTTAATCAAAATCAAGCTATTATCATTTCTAATCACATGTATCATTATATCATTATATCATTATATGACTCTTTTTAATCAGGAAGTCCACATCCAGTCTGTAAAAGACTTTGAAGGAAGAGATTGGGCTGTTTTTGTGTTAAATGGTAAATAATTCAAAGTTTGTCAGTATTGTTTATGTTGATTGTGGAAAGGCATTTTATTTGTTTTTCATTAAGACAAAAGAAAAGAAAATGTATAAAATCGGCAGAGAAAAAAAGAATATTGTTCATATGGCTGAGCTCTAAGTAATATGTGTGTTTCTATTTCCTTGCATTCCTTAATGAAGATTGCCTGTTTTTACCTGTAGCTGAATGGCTTTTTATTGAATTGATAAATACACCTCACTGATGCCATAGCCTTGAGCTGTTCCAGATGAGAGCTGAGACTTTATTCTTGTGCTTTTGTTTATGATCAAGGTTACTGTCAGCTTTGCTCCGATTGGCTGCTGTTGCGCTCACTCACATGTCTTCATCGCACAGGTACCCGCTGGGACGTTACTATGGAAACCACAAAGATGACGCTGGAGGCAGGGACGTCGCAGATGTCTCACAGCTTGAAAGTGTCCTCTCAAAAGCAGAAGAGGACTTTCACTTCCAGGTACGACTGGGAACTTTTCTGTGTGCAAATGCGAAATACACTACACAAAATACTGCAAACTTTACTGACTTGTATTATGTACTGCATAAAGCGAGAGTTGGGGACAGTGCCTGGAGATCACCTGGGGCATTGTTCGTAAAGAGCTGTACTGAGAAGTGAATTTGATGTCTAGTACCTCCTGCAAAAGGGGAATGTTATTTGAATGAGAATAATCAGCAGCATGGCTATTATGAAGCTGATGCTAATATATAGATGTAATGTATGTGCAGTAAATTGAGGTTATTCAGACATGTATAAATGAAACAAAACACAACTCCAGATATGTTTTTGATGAGATATCAATATTCTAACATGACTGAAAGTTCACACGAGTGAATTTTGCGTAATATAAGACCTTTAATGTGAATAAAGCACAAACCTTTAAGATATATGTTCAGTGTGCACACCATTAAACCGTTGTTGTTATTATTTTTTTCATGCACAATAGCTTGATAGATAATACTTTATTATCCCAAAGGAAATTTATTTTTCAGGCAGCAACAATACATTATAACATCAATAATTCAATTTACAGTGAGGCAGTATTAACATTTCCAAATTACGTTTAGTTAACAGCTACTACAATTTTGTTAATACTTTTGAAATACTAGTCACTATCTGCTGAAGTTGAAACATTGCTAATTTACGGTTGAACTGAAAATATTTCCCTTGTAAGTAAACACATTTTTCTCATGCTAATCCTTCAGTGTGAGTTATTTTTGTTAATTTGACAGTCGTAATGTGAGTTTTGCATAATCCTGTCATCTGGTAAACAAACCCAGCGTAACCAGACTTCACTTCTTTTGTATTTTATCTGTCCTGATTTGTTTAACACTGAGGTGGAAACACTATTGGTTTAAAGGACAGGGTGGTTATTCTGAGCTCAGTGACACATTACATGGTTTCTAACACGCCCCGTGGGTCTGTGGGTGTCACCAGAACAATACATCCACACAAACAAATAAGGCTCCAGTGCTCTCATCAGTCTGAGAGAGACTGTGACCAGCGGCTGGAGACCTGTGCTCTGGATTTACTGCAGCCCTCTCAAATAAATGGGTTTTCAGTTGTTATTTATCCTCTTATTATTTGAAGAGGGAACTAGCTTGAGTCTAAAATAATGTAGATTTTACTTTTTTGGATATTTTGTTTTCAGCAGAGGATAATTATGTAATCAAAGGTCCTATAGGTCCTACTCTTGTGAGCGTTTAGCCATGTTAGAATGTTGTTACCTCATCAAAAAACATACTTAGACTTGTGTTTTGTTTCATTCACACATGTTTGAGTTTGATTAATCTTTTATTATTAGTCTGTGTATATCTCCAAAGCTCAAAATGCTCTGTTCCACCTTGTGATGTCATGTAGTGGTAGTTTTCAAGTTAACAGCCACTTTTAACCTTTTGTTTAGTATGGCTGAAATGATCCAAATTATTCGAGCAGCTTCACTGTATGGACTTTGAAAACATAGTGAGCACTTCCTGTATTACCACATGACATCACAAGGTGGAACAAAGTGTTTTCCGTTTGAGAGAAGAACTCAGTCTAAATATGCAGGATATGTGTGTTAAACGTGTGAATAAAACAAAACACAGCTCCAGGTTTGATTGTGATGAGGAAACAACATTATAACACAGATCAGAAAATAGCGTAATATAAGCCCTTTAACAAATTCACATAAAATCATTTTGGATATTTTGTTTTCAGCAAAGAACAATACAGTATATTTAAATCGTCATTCAAATCACATTTTTTTTTTAAGATTTCAATAGATTTGTATGCATATGAAGTCCTGTAAATCACCTGTTCCAGTCTGAGGGGGTATGTCCGGTCACATACACCAGGGGATGCCCACAAGGGTCTGCCACAAGTGCAAACATTTTAAGCCATAGCAGCTATGAAAATAAGCTGTAAAGTTCCGACCTGTGGGGGTATATTGTAATCGTCGGCGGGATCAGCTTACCTCTAATGCCACGGTGACATATGAAGCGGCTCTCACTCAGTCTCCCCAGTGAGGCCAGGGACACAACACAGAGACCACATCACAAGTACATGTTCTGATACGTGTACATGATAAAGTCAGGGATTTTATTGCATTCATTTCAATATAAAGAAATACAATCATTTATAGTACAGAGACATTATTTTTCTGTATTTTTACAAGCCTCATGTTACACTATTTTCTGATCTATGTTATGATGTTGTTTCACATATGTTTAACACACAAATCCTGCATATTAGACTGGGTTCTTCTCTCTAACAGAAAACACTCTGTTCCACCTTGTGATGATCACTACTCCACTGTGTTTTTAAACTCCATAAGCCTTCACTAGAATCATTTGGATCATTTCAGCCTTGGAATTTTGAGTCTCTACTAAACAAAAGATAAGAGGTAGCTGTTTGTGGAACTGAGCATTTTGAGCTTTGGAGAAGTAGACAGACTAATAATAAACGGTTATTCAAACATGTGTGAATGAAACAAAACACAACTCCAGGTCTGTTTTTGAGGAGATGACAATATTCAGATTTCCATAATATAGGACCTTTAAATAGAATCTGTGAAATCTGGAAGTAGTGCAGGGTGATATGGCCTAAAATCCTTTTCACAGTATACAGATACATTTTGCAATAACAATATAAGTGGCTTTTATAATATGTGTACTTACTTGTTTCAGGCTATTGAATATATACTAGTAGCTATAGGTTCTGTTTCTGCCCCTCACTTCTTCTCTCTTACATTATTAAAGTTTTAGCCTCTGCAGATCCTCCACAGACAATGTTTAATTTGCGGTTTTAACAATAGCAATTAGCCACGGTCTCTACTGTACATGCACAATTACACACGCAAGGTACATTGTGCTGATATGTGAAGAATACTTTGAAAATGTATTTAGTTGCAGAATACTGAATACCTGCATTAAAATATATTTTGTAACATATTCTGACACATGATCCAGTCAAATTACTGCATTCTGAATACTTAGAATACTTTCACACAGAGTTGTAAATCAAGACGCAACATAGGATTGAAAACAGGTTTATTCTTGTTTCAGTGCTTGTTCTGCTTTCCCTTGTCACTTATAATAAAAAGTAAAATAATTAAACATGTACATACTATGAAAGCGATGTTTTCTATTTTTCTAAATTACTTGATCAAGTACCATCAGGTATTCCTTTGATTTTAGAATAGTAACTGTATTCTGAAATTCTCAAATTTTCAAATGAAGAAAAGAGCAATCATTTCCACATCTCAGACAAAAAGCAAATAATCCCGTCCATTTGCATAAGATCCATCGTGACAAAGGAGAAAGAGGTGTAGAGGAGAAAGAGACCAGGAGAAAGAGATGTAGAGGAGAGAGAGAGACCAGGAGAAAGAGGTGAAGAGGAGAGAGAGAGACCAGGAGAAAGAGGTGTAGAGGAGAGAGAGACCAGGAGAAAGAGGTGTAGAGGAGAGAGAGAGACCAGGAGAAAGAGGTGTAGAGGAGAGAGAGAGACCAGGAGAAAGAGGTGTAGAGGAGAGAGAGACCAGGAGAAAGAGGTGTAGAGGAGAGAGAGAGACCAGGAGAAAGAGGTGTAGAGGAGAGAGAGAGACCAGGAGAAAGAGATGTAGAGGAGAGAGAGACCAGGAGAAAGAGGTGTAGAGGAGAGAGAGACCAGGAGAAAGAGGTGTAGAGGAGAGAGAGAGACCAGGAGAAAGAGGTGTAGAGGAGAGAGAGAGACCAGGAGAAAGAGGTGTAGAGGAGAGAGAGACCAGGAGAAAGAGGTGTAGAGGAGAGAGAGAGACCAGGAGAAAGAGGTGTAGAGGAGAGAGAGAGACCAGGAGAAAGATGTGTAGGAGAGAGAGACCAGGAGGAAGAGGAGTAGAGGAGAGAGAGAGACCAGGAGAAAGAGGTGTAGGAGAGAGAGACCAGGAGAAAGAGGTGTAGAGGAGAGAGAGACCAGGAGAAAGAGGTGTAGAGGAGAGAGAGACCAGGAGGAAGAGGAGTAGAGGAGAGAGAGAGAGAGAGAGAGACCAGGAGGAAGAGGAGTAGAGGAGAGAGAGAGAGACCAGGAGAAAGAGGTGTAGAGGAGAGATAGAGACCAGGAGAAAGAGGTGTAGAGGAGAGAGAGACCAGGAGAAAGAGGTGTAGAGGAGAGAGAGAGACCAGGAGAAAGAGGTGTAGAGGAGAGAGAAAGACCAGGAAAAAGAGGTGTAGATGAGAGAGAAAGACCAGGAGAAAGAGGTGTAGAGGAGAGAGAGAGAGAGAGACCAGGAGAAAGAGGTGTAGAGGAGAGAGAGACCAGGAGGAAAAGGTGTAGAGGAGAGAGAGAGACCAGGAGAAAGAGGTGTAGAGGAGAGAGAGAGAGAGAGAGAAAGAGAGAGAGAGAGAGAGAGAGAGAGAGAGAGACCAGGAGAAAGAGGTGTAGAGGAGAGAGAAAGACCAGGAAAAAGAGGTGTAGAGGAGAGGGAAAGAGACCAGGAGAAAGAGGTGTAGAGGAGAGAGAGAGAGAGAGAGAGAGAGAGAGAGAGAGAGAGAGACCAGGAGAAAGAGGTGTAGAGGAGAGAGAGAGACCAGGAGAAAGAGGTGTAGAGGAGAGAGAGAGACCAGGAGAAAGAGGTGTAGAGGAGAGAGAGAGACCAGGAGAAAGATGTGTAGGAGAGAGAGACCAGGAGGAAGAGGAGTAGAGGAGAGAGAGAGACCAGGAGAAAGAGGTGTAGGAGAGAGAGACCAGGAGAAAGAGGTGTAGAGGAGAGAGAGACCAGGAGAAAGAGGTGTAGAGGAGAGAGAGACCAGGAGGAAGAGGAGTAGAGGAGAGAGAGAGAGAGAGAGACCAGGAGGAAGAGGAGTAGAGGAGAGAGAGAGAGACCAGGAGAAAGAGGTGTAGAGGAGAGAGAGACCAGGAGGAAAAGGTGTAGAGGAGAGAGAGAGACCAGGAGAAAGAGGAGAGAGAGAGAGAGAGAGAGAGAGAGAGAGAGACCAGGAGAAAGAGGTGTAGAGGAGAGAGAAAGACCAGGAAAAAGAGGTGTAGAGGAGAGAGAAAGACCAGGAAAAAGAGGTGTAGAGGAGAGGGAAAGAGACCAGGAGAAAGAGGTGTAGAGGAGAGAGAGACCAGGAGAAAGAGGTGAAGAGGAGAGAGAGAGAGAGAGAGAGAGAGAGAGAGAGAGAGAGAGAGAGAGAGAGAGAGAGAGAGACCAGGAGGACCAGGATTCAGAATATTCTCGGTAAATGTATTCAGTTACTTCTCAGTACTGCTCATATAGGCATTGTCTCCATAAGTGATTGTAGCAATGTCAGAAAACATATTTAATGGGAGTAAATTCAAAGTAAATTTAATTCTACTCTCAGATTTTTAGGATAACTGCAAAGCCAGTCTTGACCAGTGACACTGTGGTAGATACAAAATTGGTTGTTCTTCAATGATCCCCAGTGAGTTCAAAAAGATCTAATAAAAATCACTCATCACTCCAGTCTCCTGTAATATTCCCCAGTCAAATTTGCCTTCATTTCCACAGGGCCCCGCTACAGTCACTTATTAAATTAGGCAAACAGGAGCGTCTACTCTCTCCGTTACACAATAAGGGAAATCGGATCAGTTTTCTTCTTCTGGTGACAAAAATAAGCATTTGTTTGGCTTAGCTTGGCGGACACCTTTCACTCCAACAGGGCATCAGTGTCCATGTTTAATGAATAAATTACCAGTGATTGAATTTTGGATTTGCAGAAAACGAAAGCAATCTTATAAGTTTGACCCAAGTCTGAGCTTTAGCACACAAATTCAGAGGTTAGGAGAGTTTTGCTGTCATCTTTAAAGGCCCAAGTTACGCTATTTTCTGATCTATGTTATAATGTTGTTTCCTCATTACAAACATACCTGGAGTTGTGTTTTGTTTCATTCACATATGTTTAACACATGTTTAACCCTGCATATTTAGGCTCTCTCAATCAGATGTCTGTTCCACTATGATGTCATGTGGTAATACAGCAAGTGCTCCATGGTGTTTTGAAACTCCATACACCTTCATTAGATCATTTGGATAATTTCAGGCCCTGGAATCTCTAATGAACAAAAGGTAAAAGTAGCTGTTAACTTGAAAACTACCACTTCATGACATCACAAGATGGAACAGAGCATTTTGAATTTTGGAGATATAGACAGACTAATAATAAAGCATTACTCAAACATGTGTGAATGAAACAAAACCCAACTCCAGGTATGTTTTTGATGAGGTAACAACATTATAAAATGGCTTAAAGCTCACGAGAGTCAATTTTGTGTAATATAGGACCTATAAACTACCAACACCCATGTTTGTTTATTGATTAGTTGTTCTTATGAGTTTATCATTAATGAAGTATGTTGTTTTTATTACATATCACAGTTCCTGTCTCAGGTTCTTTGTACAGTAATATCAGCTCGAGTAGTTCCCCTGTGCTCTGACCGCTAGGCCCAATCCATGTGTTTGTATATCCATATGTCTCTGGCCAGTGCTTGGACATACATTATTGATACTTTGCAATAACATCATGCTGCGGGTGTTCTATATGTACAGTACATCCGGAAAGTGTTCATAGCGCTTCATTTTTTCCACATTTTGTCATGTTACAGCCTCATTCCAAATTGTATTAAATTCATCTGTTACCTCAAAATTCTACACACAATACCCCATTATGACAATGTGAAAAAAGTTTTTGGCAGTTTTTGAATTTATTAAAAATAGAAAACTAATAAATCACATTTACATAAGTATTCACAGCCTTTGCCATGAAGCTCAAAATTGAGCTCAGGTGCATCCTTTTTCCACTGATCATCCTTGAGATGTTTCTACAGCTTCATTGGAGTCCACCTGCGGTAAATTCAGTTGACTGGACATGATTTGGAAAGGCACACACCGGTCTATATAAGGTCCCACAGTTGACCGTGCATGTCAGAGCACAAACACCAAGCATGAAGTCAAAGGAATTGTCTGTAGACCTGCGAGACAGGATTGTCTTGAGGCACAAATCTGGGGAAGGATACAGAAACATTTCTGCTGCTTTGAAGGTCCCAGTGAGCACAGTGGCCTCCATTATTCATAAATGGAAGACGTTTGGAACCACCAGGACTCTTCCTAGAGCTGGCCGGCCGTCTAAACTGAGCGATCAGGGGAGAAGGGCCTTAGTCAGGGAGGTGACCAAGAACCCGATGGTCACTCTGTCAGAGCTCCAGCGTTCCTCTGTGGAGAGAGGAGAGCCTTCCAGAAGGACAGCCATCTCTGCAGCAATCCACCAATCAGGCCTGTATGGTACAGTGGCCAGACGAAAGCCACTCCTTAGTAAAAGGAACATGGCAGCCCGTCTGGAATTTGCCAAAAGGCACCTGAATGACTCTCAGACCATGAGAAACAAAATTCTCTGGTCTGATGAGACAAAGATTGAACTCTTTGGTGTGAATGCCAGGCGTCATGTTTGGAGGAAACCAGGCACCGCTCATCACCAGGCCAATACCATCCCTACAGTGAAGCATGGTGGTGGCAGCATCATGCTATGGGCACGTTTTTCAGCAGCAGGAACTGGCAGACTAGTCAGGATAGAAGGAAAAATGAATGCAGCAATATACAGAGATATCCTGGATGAAAACCTGCTCCAGAGCGCTGTTGACCTCAGACTGGGGCGAAGGTTCATTTTTCAGCAGGACAACGATCCGAAGCACACAGCCAAGATCTCAAAGGATTGGCTTCAGAACCACTCTGTGAATGTCCTGGAGTGGCCCAGCCAGAGCCCAGACTTGAATCCGATTGAACATCTCTGGAGAGACCTGAAAATGGCTGTGCACAGACGTCTCCCATCCAACCTGATGGAGCTTGAGAATTACTGCAAAGAAGAATGGGCAAAACTGCCTAAAGATCGGTGTGCTAAGCTTGTGGCATCATATTCAAAAAGACTTGAGGCTGTAATTGCTGCCAAAGGTGGATCAACAAAGTATTAAGCAAAGGCTGTGAATACTTATGTAAATGTGATTTATTAGTTTTCTATTTTTAATAAATTCAAAAAATGTAAAAAAAACCCCAACTTTTTTCACATTGTCATAATGGGGTATTGTGTGTAGAATTTTGAGATAAGAGATGAATTTAATACAATTTGGAATGAGGCTGTAATGTAATGACAAAATGTGGGAAAAAGGAAGCGCTGTGAATACTTTATGGATGCACTGTATATCTATGGTGGAATGTTACTATGGTAGTCTGAAAACACTGAAAACTGCTTGCTAGTTTGTGACTGTAATATTATTTGAGAGAGACTTGTTTAACAGCACAAATCAGCTCACCTGGTGCAGTTCTAACTAAATCAACTCTTCTTTCTGGTCAGATTGCATTAAAATAAAACTCAGATTAAAGTCTAACAAGCCTCAGACAGAGCAGAGCCTACAGTTAGCATCACACCCCAAGGTGATGACTGCTGTCATGCAGAGACCTGTGCCGTGCCTCAAGAGGAACCTCCACATCAAAACAAACCTGAAAAGCAGAAGTCACCTGTATGCATAAACAGGGGAAATAGTCCAGAACACAAACAGAAGAAAAGCAGAAGTCTTAATTTGCCTGGCTGGTTGTTGATGGTGCGTAGAAGGTAGTGCGACTGTTGCAACAACTGTACACGAGTTTACACAACACACACCTGGACAAACACTCCACCAGCACATCCAGTGCATCTCTAACTGATTTTTACACTGATACGTTAAAGGGCCCTTATTATATTATTTTCTGATCTGTTCTAATGTTGTTTCCTCATCACAATCAGACCTGGAGTTGTGTTTTGTTTCGTTTACACACGTTTAACACAAAAACCCTGCAGATTTAGGCTGATTTCATCTCTCAAACTGAAAACACTTTGTGCTGTGATGTGGTAATATATTTTTAAACTTTAGACAGACAGACAGATACTTTATTAATCCTGAAGGAAATTCAAGTTTTGCTGCAGCAAACTGTTGCAATTGATGTTGCTGCAACTTTTCCACTGCACGTCTCGGTCTCCTTTGTGTCTCAGTCAAAGGTCTCAGGTCAGTTTAACAGGAGGACTGGTCAGGTAGGGTCAGCAGATCTGTGTCAGGACAGTTTCAGAAGAGGAAGAGCCAAAACTGTCCCACCTCTGTGTCCTGCAGCATCACAGCAGTCTCCAGGGGGCGCCAGGTGAACAAAACAGAAAAAACAAAGTTCAATTCACAGAATCCACCAGTCCCTTGTGTTCATTCCCTCAAAGTTTTTCCTCTGAAGATCTTCTGCCACATTTTCTGCCACATATGGTGTAAAAAAAACCTGTAACAACTCAAATGTCCATAGCTAGCTCCTTCACTAGCTCCCTAGCTAGCCTTTTGCATGGTCTCCATGGATACGGGGGAGAAAAAAAAAACTTCATACACCACTAGAATCATTTGGATGATTTGAGTCCTCGAATTGCCAATCTCTCCTGGACTAAATGTAAAAGCTCTTAACTTTAAAACTACAACTTTAATATGAAGTTTCAAATACTTATAAACATTCTCTATAAACATTGGAAAGTTTACTCTGTCACTTTTCTGGTGGAGGATCTGCCACCTGCTTGTTTCCATGGAGATGTTATTGCTTTGCCTGGTTTGTTCCACAGTATGGTATTAAACATATCTACCACGGGGACAAGCAGATGACCCACGGGCCAAGTTACAGGTCAAATCAGTTACAAATAAATAACATCCCCATGGAGACAAGCAGGTGGCACTTACACAGTGCACCTTTAAAACTAATGCATTTTTGGAATCTATAATCTCCTAACGTTTTCATGGGGACCTGATGTTTTTCCACATAAGGGAGAGAGTGTGTATACAGATTTAGTCACCACAATGTGATGAATGCAAAACATATTTATGTGTAATAAATATGTTTTGATTGCTTTATGACATTGGTTCTGATCTGAAATGCTAATCCATGTAGATTAACTTTAACTGTAGATTCATTGTTCCTATGTGTGTGTTTACAAACTGTTCCCCATAGATTCAGTGGAGACAAATAATTTTCATTAGAATAATTTAATCTCATACAAATTGAAAATGTCTGTGATAATATATAGGGAAGCACTGTTACTGATGCAATGTTGTAATAAGACTATTTACTGGTCATAGTTAGCCCAGAAAGTCTCATAATATTATTTTTTTCAATACAAAGTGGTTCAGTATCAACTTGAGAGATAAATAACAGATACATAACACGTTTGAATCAGTTTTATCTTATTTTCTTTTGTATAAAGAAAATAAATGCTGTTTTACTCCGGTTGATACTGGGTATTGGACGGATAATTAAAGGCATCGGAATTAGTATCGGAACTGAAAAAGCTGTATCTGTGCATCTTTAATTAAACAATGGACAATGCATGGTCCAGGTAGTTTTTGACTATGTGAGAGAATTTTCTCTGTAGGTTGGTTCCCACCATAGTCTCTTGTATTAATGTTAAACCAGCCAGTTGAAAAGCAGACAGTGTCGCATGAAGAAGCAGAACAACTGTTGGTAGAGCTCCTCCTCTTTGGCTCAAACCCCACACACTGTCTCTGTCTGTCAGCTGCTCTGTTCCTCCTGATTATATAAGCTCCCCATAGACTCAAGTGCAAAAGAGAAAAGCTGTGGAAAAAAGACTCTACAGGTCACTACTGGGCCACCAAACAAAACCTCACACAAATAAAGGGTCATTATATACTATTATCTTGTACTATTATGTCTTATGATACTATTATAGGCCTGAACACTATGAGAAAAATACATTTTCAAAATAAAATCTGATTTTTGCAATAAACGCTAGACATTCAAATCTTAGAAAAATTGCAATCCCTTTATTTACTAGTCCAACTTTTCAAAATCTACACTTGACACAGGGCTACTACAAGTCAAATTTGAACTAAATAAAAATTGTTAAGCAATGCTGAAGTGTACAGGCTTGTATCTGACGCTAACAATTTTATTTGATTTCTACAGGCAAACAAATACCTGTGATTAAATACTTAATACGAAAAAATCTGTTCAAATTGTAAATTGAGATCAAGGCATGTCTAATTGTCAATTTATTTCATTTTCTTTAACCAGAAAAAATCCCATTCAGATTAAAAAACCTCTTGTTCAAGGGAGCCCTGAAAACTAGTCAATAATTCATTCATCAAGAAGCCTACAGTCTGTAAATTTTTTTTTATTTTTTTTTATTAAAGACAATAGAATATAACATACAACAAAATACAATAATAAACATAAAAAACAAAAAACCCACCCCTTCCCCTCAAACACACACCCAGAAATTTAATTAAATAAAACAAAAATAATGTTGTAGTGCAGCATAACCCACTGCTAGGCTCTCTTATATTTATGTTTTGGCCAATTTATAATATTTCTCTTTCTCTCTCTCTTTCCATTTTTTTTTTTATAAACTCTTAATCATCTTTTTTTTTTATTTTTCTTGGTTTTAAGGATTACCTATATTTCCATTATTATATTTTAGTTTGTTACTTTAAATCCTTATGATTAAGTAATTTTAAATTTATTTTAATTTATTATGTAAGTGGGAGGTCAGACTTTGGAGGACGGCTATTTTTGTGTTAAATTGCACGTGTTTATATTCATGAAATTAAAACTGAAATCCATTTTAATTTTGATTTTGAAGTGGAAAATAGGGCAATTATATTATCGGGCATTATATATACAGTGACTGCGAGCGGTCCCTGTTGAGCTCCATAACCAGCTACATCTTTGTTAAATAAAAGAACTTTCTTTCTATTTCCCCAGTTATATTATACACTATTATTTTGTCCCTGTGTCCTGTGTGTGTGTCTTTATAGTACGTCATGTCTCTTTCTGTACCCCTTTTGAAAACTGTATTGTGTTTGCACCTTGAGCTTCAGTAAATCCCCATTGCCACAAACTGAAGCCTGTGCGCTGGCTTTACCCTGAGCTCCACAGACAGAGCGAGTATTAGCACCTCCAAAAATATTGACATCATATTTCACAGTGCCTCTTCAGTTCTGAGCACACTGTCTCCTTTACGTTGCTTTGTTTGACATTGTTGTTTATCTTGCTAGTTTGTCAGTACACCAATAGAAGACAGAAAATACCCACTAAAGAGGAGAGATAAGAAGAACTGCCGGTTTAAAGTCAGTCCCTGGAGTTCTTAAATAAATGAACGCTCATGCATATTGAGTGGGGCTGCATTAGGACGCGCTGTGTGATCTATGGCCTCCTCTGCTGTTCACTGTGGGGATAGGCTTTCTGCAATCAATCTTCTGATTGTTTAAAGCTGTATTGCGCAACTTTTCTGGTAAAGGGCTCATCACCTGCTTGTCTTGATGGAGATGTTATTGCTTTGCCTGGAATTTTCCATGGTGTGACATTAAACACATTTATTTAGCATTTGTCCATTACGCTTGTTTCTGTTGCTCAAAAGTACAGTAATTCTCTCTGTGAATAGGGGCGACTCTCCATAGATCTGACCAGTAATCTAGCCTGTACTTGTCTTATACATACATGTGAATTTTGAATACTAAATTTGAAGTAACTATTCCGGTACAGTTACTTTTTCATTTGGTGATGAAAGAAATACATGGCGGTACCTACAAATCTATACTTCTTACAAGTCTATACTTCTTTCTGCTCCTTTTCATTCACATTGATGTATGATACATAATTATTTAAATAAATTAATTAAATTAAATTAAATCTACCTTATCACACAATTTAACCTTCAAACTGCACATATTCAGTGAGAAAAATAGGGAAAAAAATGTTCTTGTGGTGACTGCAAGTGTAATTCTTCCTTCTCCAGTGATAAGAAATACATGGCAAGTGGTGAAACAAATTTAAAGCTGTTTTTAATCCTTTGTTGCATTTTTACTCTATAATTTAAATGCTACTTGATATAAAAGTATTCTAAGTATTCAGAATACAGTACTCTGATTGGCCCATATATCGGAATACGTTATAAAATACATTTTAATGGCAGGCATTCAGTATTCTGTAACTAAATACATTTTCAAACTATTCTTCCCGTCACTGGATATTTATTACCATTTAACTGTATGAAAGAGTTGGGAAGATAAAGTAAACTGAACTTATTTTCTTTTATTTCTACAGTGAGGAGGAGACTTTTCAAAACACCTTCCCCATTATCTCTGCAGATGTGATGTCTGTGAAAGAACTACTGGACATCAGCAGCTTCTCCCGCCACAGGGCATGGTAAGAGTCATATTTAGCAAAACTTAGTATCTTATTTTGCATAAATTAACAAAACTTATTTCGTAATCACAGAAAAAATATTCTTTCTGGCATTAAGCACAATACAATGGCACTGCAAAAATATATTGTATAAAAATAGGTATTTGTTTTGCAATAATACTTTTACATACACATATAACTACCAATCAAAAGTTTGGACACACTTTTTTCTTTGTGTTTCTTTAGTTCCATTATTATTCACATGGTAGATTCTCACTGAAGGCATCAAAACTATGAATGTATGGAGTGTATTAACAAAAAATAAACTCAAAATAACTCAGAACTTAAATTTAAAACAGATTTAGTTATTTAATCTTTTTTCTTTGCTACATAATTCCATATACCTTACTTAATATATCTGATGTCTTTGGTATATTTCTAAACTATAAAAAGTGGTGAACTTAAAGATAAAAACATTGCACTGGAGAGCGTGTCCAAACTTTTGACTGGTAGTGTAATAAAATCTTAGCATCTTATCTTATTTTGTGTAGCTTGAGTCAGTTTGTATTTGTATTTAGTGAGTCTGTTTCAAGTATATGTCTTTAATCTTTTGAGACTATAGTTGGTATGGGTAACAACTGATATTTTTGCTTGAAGTAAGAAAACACCTTACAGCTTTGAATCATGTTTTTGTACTATTACTACTACTTGTTCATAATACAACTTCTATAATTACATTAACTTGTACTTTTTTTTTTTTTACTTCTACCAGTAATGATACTGTTATTATTACACAACAACTTTGTCACCGAAAAAAAATCTCTTAAATGACATAAAATATTAGCACATTTATGAATCACCATCATTCTTTTATATAGAAAACATTTGTATGTGGAACATTCTATGAAATAGCATAACCAGATTGGTCTAGGAATATGAATGATATCAATAACGGCAGCCTCTGGAGGGCCAGGGAGAACCACCCAGGAACCCAAACAAGATAAATACATAAGGTCTTTTAAAGGTGTACTATGGAACTTTTTGGGAATAGTGCTACCACCGTGAAGATGTGATTGCTTTGCCTAGAATGTTTTTACAGTTTTTATTGCTTCAAAATACCCTTAACATTCTTATTATGAGCAGACTTGTTTCTACACGGATCTGAAGAGATAAAGAATATTAATTTCATTACTGTAATAAAGAAGGCATGCATCCGTACCATTTAATTGGTGATAAAAAAAAATCAACTATTTCATAAGCAATGCCTGTAGAGATCTTATTTTATTAAACCCTCTTTGAGATTCTTGGTCTCAGCTGGTGCAGATTTAACTGTGAGAAACAGTCAGCAAGAAGTCATGAACCTGACTTTGCCCCACTTACGTGAGCTGTCTTTGGAGATGAAGGAGAAGAATAACAGTTGTTTGCTTCTCTGAGTATCAAACCTGGCCGGTATCTCCATGACAACCAACATGATTAAAAGTCAAGACAAAAATGTCACCCACCAAGCGACATCACAGAAGAGCACTTTGAACTCTCGGCACCCAAAGGACCCACTGAGACACAGGAACAGGGTGCGGTGATGTGAATCAACAGTGGCACCTGTGTTTGAAATTCTGCTCTGAAAAGGCCAGCGGTTCACAAACTGGGGGCAAATGTGAAGAGGATGCTCATGAGGAGTGACACCCAGGTCCGATCTCCATTGCCGTGGAAACAGAGGGTGCAGATGACAGCCTGACAAAGATTATAAAGAGAGTGTGTCTACAAACAAGCATGGACAGACACCTTTACCGTCTCGAAATATGATTTTTAATGTCTCAAAAAAAACAAACTTTTAAAACATACATACTCTATCATGAGTAGACTTGCCACTTCACAGATCTGACCTGTTCATATGTTTGAATAATCCTTAAGTTAAGTTAAAGTTAAAAATGCTCTGTTTCACCTTGTGATGTTAAGTGGTAGTTAACAGCTACCCGTTTTACCTTTAGTTCAGTAGAGTTCAGTAGAGAATTATCCAAATGACATGAAATGATGGCATATGGAGTTTAAAAACACAGTGGAGTACTTTCTGTATTATCACATGACATCACAAGGTGGAACAGAGTGTTTTCAGTTTGAGAGAAGGATTTGTGTGTTAACCATGTGTAAATGAAACAAAACACAACTCCAGGTCTGTTTGTGATGTGGAAACAACATTATAACATAGATCAGAACATAAACTAATATAGAGCTTTTAAACAGCCATGTAGAGATACTTTTATACAGAAGGAGAGTTTATTCATAGAAACCCCATTGACATAACACAACACCAGAGAGACTGCAGTGGCTTGGACCTCTGACTTGTGGATGTATATCTGATGCAGCTTTGTCCCCTGTTGCTGAATGGTTTGAAGGCATTGCACGACATTACAACATAGAGCATGTGACAGCGCCTGGGGCCACTGTCTGTAGATGGCAAACGCAGCCTGTGCCTCTTGGCAAGACATGGCTCCCTGTCCTGAGAGGTGCCATCACTCAGGATATACATAACAGACACACCACCTCTCACTTTGTTTGCAGATGATTCAACCACGGACAAGGATTTCTGGTGTTGACTCACTGTATTTTGCAGATCCAAAACTAGTATCAAAACTAGATACTCAATTTAAATAATGTAAATAGTATATGGATGTGGTGACTGAGATTGAATGGGAGTAGTTTTACTTATTGATTTAATGGCGTGATTGCATTAATATACATCGTCAAAAGCCATATGTACAGGTTGCACACACAGGATTTGAAATTGCAGCGCTCCCTAGGCCCACAGTGAACATTAAACATCTTGTAAACATAAAAAACATAATGACAAAACATAACATATACACATAGCAACAAGTACAATAGGCTTGTATATAATACAAATGAATAAAACACACAATAAAACACATGGCATGTACGCCATGTATGACATCAACCTGTCCAGCGACTGAAGATGGAGCAATTTTACTATAACCTGGTACAAACATATGACCATGTTTATGTGCATTGTCTCTGATAAAAAATAAACAATAAACTAAACTAAACAAGTATTGATATGTAGAAAATAGGGCCGCAAGAGTAATCCTTTTCCTCATTGTTAGATTCACTGGCCCACAGGTTGGGGGTGTGATTCCAGCTCCCACAGATGAATGCTGTTGTTGTGTCCTTGAATGTGTGTGTGTGTGAATGTGTGAGTTTCTTGATGTAAAAGCGCTTTTAGTGCCTTGAAGGTTGAGAAAAGTACTATATAAAAAGGTGACCATTTACCATTCCTGGCAGAGACACAGGCCCAGGTGCAGACCAGACTGACTGAAAGTGCATTCAAGTTTTAAAGGGAAACATAACATAGGCTTCCAATAACCGTCATTATTTTATGTGCCTGATATGAGGGTGCAAACATTTTAACTGAGGTTGCAATGTGTCCGTTTGCAACCCTGTAGTCCAGGGCCTGCAGAGACATGTTTGAGCTTCTCCCCTCTGTGAGAAGATACACCAATAAACAGCTTTTTCCCACTAACTTGAACAACGCACTTTGAACTTTGATGAAGCACCTTAATATTTTAGTTACTTAATCTCTGTAGCTTTTTTATTTCAGTGTCAGTATGGGCACCTATGGCTACAAAAAGTGTATTGCTATCGTCACAGATTTATGCATAACCCCCATAGACTTACTATATATAAATGGATAGCTAACCCGCTAGCCACCGTGTTCCAAATAGGAAGTAAGCATGGGGGCACTTCTGGCTCCATTGACTCTGGCTCCAATTGGCTTTACATACAAAAATAGTCACCCCTGTCTCTATAACTGCTGCAGTGAGCGTTGTCATTTTGGTCTTAAAATATTCGTATTAACACAATCTACATGAGTCTGGTGCTTTTATTCCTCTATTTTGTAAGTAAATAAATTCCTTTTCCCAGTATGGACCTGGTTCCAAATTCTCTACTATAACTACTAGCTTTCTGAGCTTCATTTGCCTGGAGCTGAACGCTATGGGTGACGTCACACTCCCTTAGTTCACTTTCTACAGTCTATGATAATTCCATATGCATTTCTGTTTTCGATATTTGAGTAACTTTTTCTTTGCTTTTCAACTAGTGCTAATGACTCTGCTGACATCACATCTTTGGTGCTAAAAATAACCATTTCACAACTTGATTACAACACAGAGGGACAGAGGTCAGAATGACTGTGTTAAGAACCAGGGAAACAGGAGATTGAGCTGGAGGAAGTGATCTGAAAGGGACCCAGCAGTGATCCTCATGAGAAGAAAAGCACATATGACAGTAATGAGCCTCAGCTGCACTCTCACTGCTGCTGCCAACTGGCCCCTTTATTAGAATCCTCTCTGATGGTAGTGCCTCCCCCTCAACCTACAGTGGAGGAAATAAGTATTTGACAAAAAAAATGAACAGTCTATAATTTTAATGGTAGGTTTATTTTAACATTGAGAGATAGAATATCAAAATGAAAATCCAGAAAATAACTTCAAAGAAAATATATAAACTGATTTACTTATTTCATTGATTGAAATAAGTATTTGAACCCTCTAGCCAAAAAAGATTTAAAACCCTTGTTTGCAGCACAGAGGTCAGACGTTCTTTGTAGTTGATGACCAGGTTTGTGCACATATCAAGTCATTTTGGTCCACTCTTCTTTGCAGATCATCTCTAAATCATTGAGCTGTTGTGGCTGTCACTTGGCAACTCTGAGCTTCAGCTCCCTCTATAGTTTTTCTATAGGCTTAAAGTCCAGAGACTGGCTGGGCCACTCCATGACCTTAATGTGCCACTCCTTTGTTGCCTTGGCTGTATGTTTTGGGTCACTGTCGTGTTGGAAGACCCATCCATGACCCATTTTCGGTTTCCTGGCGGAGGGAAGGAGGTTGTCATTCAGGATCTTAATGGCACATGGCTCCGTCCATCCTCCTGTTGACGGGGTGAAGTTGTCCTGTGCCCTTGGCAGAAAAACACCCAGCATAATGTTTCCATCTCCATGCTTGACAGTGGGGATGGTGTTCTTGGGGTCATAGGCAGCATTTCTCTTCCTCCAAACACGGCAAGTTGAGTGAATGCCAAAGAGCTCAATTTTGGTCTCATCTGACCACAGCACCTTCTCCCAATCACTCTCTAAATCATTCAGGTGTTCATTGGCAAACTTCAGGCAGGCCTGCACATGTGCCTTCTTAAGCAGGGGGACCTTACGAGCACTGCAGGATTTTAATCCATTGTGGTGTAAAGTGTTTCCAATGGTTTTCTTAGTGACTGTGGTCCTAGCTGCCTTGAGATCATTGACTAGCTCCTCCTGTGTAGTTCTAGGCTGATTTCTCACTGTTCTCATGATCATTAAAACCCCACGAGGTGAGATCTTGTGTGGAGCTCCAGACCGAGGTCGACTGATGGTCATTTTGTATTTCTTAAATTTTCAAATAATTGGACCAACAGTTGTCTCCTTAACACACAGCTTCTTGCTTATGGTTTTGTAGCCCATTCCAGCCTTGTGCAGGTCTACAGTCTTGTCCCTGATGTCCTTTGACGGCTCTTTGGTCTTTCCCATGTTGGAGACTTTGGAGTCTGACTGACTGATTCTGTGGACAGGGGTCTTTTATACAGGTGACTAGTTTAAACATGTGTCTTTACATGTGTCTAACTGGTCTGTGGGAGCCAGAACTCTTAATGGTTGGTAGGGGATCAAATACTTATTTCATACAATGAAATGCAAATTAATTAATATATTTTAAGTATGTTAAGTTATTTTCTGGATTTTCTTTTTGATATTCTGTCTCTCAATGTTAAAATAAACCTACCATTAAAAGTATAGACTGTTCATCTTTTTGTCTGTTGGCAAACCTACAAAATCAGCAAGGGATCAAATACTTATTTCCTCCACTGTATATGTTCTTCAAGTATCACTTTATAATAACTACACCATATTTATATCGGTATATCGCCAAGAGTTCTTTTTGGTATTTTTGCATGTTTTTCTATGATAGAGCTAAAATTTGTATTATTTAGTGGAAGGAAACTTATTTATGCAATACACTTGGCATATTCACTGTTTTTATGATTAAAATAGATGTATTGCATATTAACATTGCACAAATGGTAGTTAAACAAAGAAATATTATTGCTAAAATGTACACTACCAGTCAAAAGTTTGGACACACCCTCTCATTCAATGTATCTTTTCTATATATTTACTACTCTCTACATTTTATATACAGAAGACATCAAAATACATGAAATAATATGGAATTATGTAGCTTCATCTGGATGATTCACAGTATGGTATTAAACCTTTCTCTGTATGGAAACGTCGTCGTCATCGTATCGAATCATGAGCGACCCTGGCGCTTACACACCATCTCCTCCATCAGAACTTACCTTCAGACCAGACCTGGCCCAGAGACATCTCCAAGACACTACAAAACCAAGCAGAATATTGAGAGCATTTTGGGCTGAGAGCTGCAAATCTAGTTACACTTCACATAATTGACTTCTCCTTGGCTTAGAGAGGGGACGGAAGGATGAAGTCAAAAGCTCTTGAGGATAGGCATCCCATTTTAGGACAGGGAGAGCATGACATCTGTTTTGATTTGTATGAAAATGAATTGACTTGATCTGTGTGCGTGCTTTCAATTGCGTGTTATTATCTTGTCTATCAGATAGAGACTACATCTTCAGTGAGTTCTTTCAGCAGAATGTAACGTGCAAAATGAGTGATAAAAAGGTATTCTTACGTGATGGCCAGTGGCTGGATGCGTTTTGTAATTCTGAGCTTCCGCAGCTTCAAAACACTTTAAGTTTATTTTTATATATATTTTATTAACAGTAGAAAAGCATGGTGTCAGAAGATATTTACTTGTCTTTATAAAACCTATTATTGTCATTCACTGTGCAGTGCCGTGTGCATAATGGCAACATTTTGTTACAAAGCAAAAAAAAGGAGAAAATTTAATTTGTCAACTGGACATAGTCCAGTTGACAAATTAAATTTTCTCCTTTTTTTTGCCATGGATTCTACCTGGACGACTGAGGGATTTTACATACATTTTGTTACAAACAAAATGTACCCTGGTGTATTAGTGTATTAGTGTATATTTTTGTTGTGTTGGGGATGTGCATGTGATTAAATAATTAGCGTCTGGGTGTCAATCATACTAGTAGAGTGAGGGGAGTTAAAGAAGCTGTTTATAAGGCAGCCACTACTCGCAGTTTGTGTAACACTACGTAAAAAGATCACAGCACTGACCAGGCATAAGACATAAAGAATATGAATTTCATTAGTGCAATAAATAAGGCATGCATCCATATATACCATTATAAAAACTATTTCACAAGGGGACTGATTTTATTAAACGCTTCATCTTCTTCTTCTTCTTCTTGGGCTCAGCTGGTGCAGATTTAGTGTGAGAAACAGTCAGCAAGAAGTCATGAACCTGAGTTTGCCCTACTTATGCGAGCTGTCTTTGGAGATGAAGGGAAAAATAACAATTGTTTGCTTCCAAAACCTGGCTGCTATCTCCATGACAACCAATACGAGTAAAACTAAAGGCAAAGATGTCACCCACCAACGCGATGGAGGTGCACTTTGAACTGTCAGCACCCAAAAGACCCACATAGGCAGAACATAGGTAACATACTTAATTATTAGATGCAGACAGACAAATTATTGGAAATCCTGTTCTAATTAAACACTCAGTAGCCTAAACCAAGTCTAAGTTTTGTAATTATCCAGACACAAAAAATATTGTATTAGCTTTTTATGTTATTTAAATTTACTAAAAACTCACACATAGCCCTTTTTTAAACCTCAAAACCTAAAAGAGAGCTGTATAGTCACACTTTGTGGCTTTATTTCTCTGCAATAAAGTGTTCAAATAAAGCTTTATGGGTATTTTTAAGCAGACAAAACAAAGAATGTGATGATCCAGATCCAGAAGTTACCACATTTATAGTACATTATTTGCCTATCACAGGGAAACCATGAAGGACATGGCCCACGAAGAGTACCGTAGAATGAAATGGACTTTATTTGGGAACGAGGCTGAGAAGATGGAGCGAGATGTCTCAAAGACCCGCCTCATTCTACGCTCTCGAGTGGACAAGATAGCACTTCGAAATCGGGTTTGTATTAAGTTTTATGTAGTTCATTTGTTTACACTTTGGGCTGATAATACAATGATGTTTTCAGGGAGAAGAGAAGGTAGCAGCTCACAGACATTACCTGGAAGCTCTGAGGAGGAGAGCCCCAGACTTCATCATCCCCCTGCGCTCTCACACGGTCTGGGAAGACATGACAGTCGTGCTCACATGTACTGTACAGGGCTATCCTCCTCCTAAGATCACATGGTAAGATTTTTATATTTATATATTTTATGTATTTATCTTATTTTGAAACATATTATATGTATGTATGACCAAGTACATTTATTTATTTGGAACTTGAGAGATTGGATGACTGAAAATGACTGATTTATGGCTTTTTTTTTTTTTTTTTTTTCCCCAAATCACACAAGCACATTAGAGTGTGGTGTGTTAAATCATGACGTCAGTGTGCCATATCTCCTTGTAAAAGCCTGATCTCTTCAGATCTAAGCAGGGCTGGACCTGCTTAGTACTTAGATGGGAGACTCTTCACCCACATTGCCTAACATGAATGTGGTGTGAGTGTTTGTGGTGGTTGGATGAGCTGATGGTACAGATTGGCAGCCTCACTTCCATCAGTGTGTCCCAGGGCAGCTGTGGCTACAGTAGTAGCTTACCACCACCAAGTGTGGAGTGAATGAATATTGCACTATAAAGTGCTTTCAATGTCTTGAAAGGCACTATATAAATTCAAGGATTAATTAGTAAATGCCACCAGATAAATGCCAGTAGATAATTTATAAATGAATATAATTAAGCAAATCACAATTATATGTTTTTTACATTCTGTGTTGGCGCCATTTGTTGGTAAAAGTGCACAGTTCAGTACAAAATGGCCTATCACTAACAGCATCTTTTTCTGTCGTGTTCAGTTTGTCTAGTGTTGCTAAAAAGAAGTGAATTATTCTGAATAATTTAACTCTCAATGACCTATTTTAATCTTAGGAAAAACAATATCCATAAAACCAGTGTATCCCTATTTAAAATATGGCTAAAAGACACAATTTTACTTGACTTTTCTGGAGTAGGGTCTAAAACCTTCTTGAGTCCATGTAGATTGTTTGTTTCTTTGTTTTTTTTCCTGGAATGTTTTACAGTATGACATTCAATTTAACTATCTCCACGGAGACACGCAGGCCACATCTCCAGGCTAAGTTACGCGTCAGATCTATGGAGAAATGAGCCCGCTCATGATATTAATGTATGTTTTAACGGTAGTTTTGATAAATAAAATCACACATAACTGAATACATACAAGATATATTTGTTTAATGCCATACTGTGAAACATCCCAGGCAAAGCAAAACATCACCATGGAGACGTGCAGATGACAGACCCTCCACCAGAAAAGTTACACAATGCACCTTTAAAACTTGCAAGCTATAAGGTCTGACAGCTATAACTCATGTGGTCTGTCTACATCTCCAAAGCTCAAATGCTCTGTTCCACCTTGTGATGTCATGTAGCGGTATTTTAACAGCTCCTTTTATCTTTTGTTCCAAATGGTTCTAGAGAAGATGTATGGAATTTAAAAACACAATTTCTGTATCACTACATGACATCACAAGGTGGAACAAAGTGTTTTCAGTTTGAGAGAAGAAGCCATAAGATCTGCCAGCTGTAGCTCATGTGGATCCAAGCCATATACTAGTGTGTGTGTATAAACATAGCCCAGAACAACATGGAGGCGTATTAATATAAAATGACCCATGTTAATCCTGGGCCGGTGCTGATCTGCTGCTGACCTTGATACTTGACAGAGGCAGATGAAAAGACTACGCTCAGTATTCATGAAGCTGAGCAGAGAACATATAACCTGCAGCTCCCGGTTTCAAGAGCCCATATGGGACCCAACTAGCCCAGTGAGACGCATACACTGCCCCCAAACAAAGCCCCACGCAACACAGACTTACTGATCAAAACCTCAGAGCCACACAACCCTTTCAACTGTACTAACATTTGATTTGGTCGATATCTGCATATGTAATAAAGGGGCAGACATAGGAACACTTCAGCACATGCCCTCCGCTCAAACAGTGAGAGATACAGGACTACATTCATACTATAATACTCCTTACAACTGTACAACAACTCACCTTTATGTAACAGATAATACTCCCTACAACTGTACAACAACTCAATCTTAAGTAACAGTTAATCTTATGTCATGTCAATCATTATTTCATCTTCGCACTGTTTCTGCTTAAGACCTCTTGTATATAACTGAGAAATATTTGTAATATTATATTTCTATATTTTATTTTTACTTGTACATGGGTCTATACTTGTACATTGGGGTCCATCACCTGCTTATTTCTATGGATATGTCATTGCTCTGCTTCGAATGTTCCACAGTATGACATTAAACAGCTCTACCTTACATTTATTCAATTACAGGTGGTTTTATAGCTCAAAAATACCTAGAAAAACAGGCATTCTGACTGAGCGGGGTTGCCTTTCCACAGAACTGACCTGTAACTTGGTCTGGTCGGGTCTCTGTGAAGGTAGAAAGGTTTATACCATACTATGAAACATTCCAGACAAAGCAATAACATCTACATGAAGAAAAGCATTTGACGGAAAAGTTACACAATGCACCTTTAAGTTATTATTACAATTTATATTGTTGCTCTTTGTTATTATAATATATTTCAATTTTAATAATTTCCCTTGTGGATCAATAAAGTTAATCTAAGTCTAAGATATTCACAAAGTCAAAACTTATTCTGATCTATTTTTGACTGTTGACTTCAGGTTTAAGGACGGAGTTCCAGTCAGATGCCCTCAACATGCCTGGAATTATACTCCCAAACTGAATTACGGCGTGTGCTCCCTGGAAATCAGAAGGTAATGTAACAGTTGTGATTAAAGTTTGACTTTACTACCTGAAATAAAAATGTCTGGGGTAAGTGCAGCGTAAGTTCAAATGTAGCTGTCCAACTAAAAAAACAAATTACCACATTACTATAGAATCATGGACGTATTTTAGTTATTATGTTGAGTGGTCTGGTTAGATTAATAGCCCACAATTAACTGCTGCTGTGTGCTCCCATTAGACTATATCTGTTGAAATATAAGCAGATTGTTTTATGCAGCTCATAAATCCTATATCTCCTCCTAAGGTGCTCCCCTGCTGACTCTGGCAAGTACAAAGTGGTAGCCAAGAGCGCCCTGGGCCAAGCTACAACTTTCGCAACACTCGTGGTCAACTGTGAGTCTCTCCCTTTATTTGTCATCTTGTAAAAAATACAAGTTTGGGTTCACCTTCACAAAAGTGTTGTGCTGAATCAGATTTTAAAGGTCTTATATTACTCAAAATTGACTCTTGTGAGATTTAAGCAATGTTATAATGTTGTTACCTCATCAAAGTTGACAAACACAGTGGAGCACTTTCTGTATCACTGTGTCATCACAAGGTGGAACAGAGTGTTTTCAGTTTGAGAGAAAAACTCAGCTTAAATATGCAGGATGTGTGTATTAAACATGTGTGAATGAAACCAAACTCCAGGTGTGTTTGTGAAACAACATTTTAACATAGATCAGAAAATATTGGCCCTTTAAAAAGTAATTTTCAGCTTCAGTGATTTAGTTTAAATATGTGCATGCATAATGTAAGCTGCACATGCACCATTTACATTGCACATACATTTGAGTAGAAATCAGCCCATTTAGATTTTTTCATAGCAGTTGGCCGATAAGTTCTTCCAATATTTTTTTGTTCGATATGTAGGACAGATTTTGATAATATTGTCCAAATTATATGATTTGAAATTGCAACTATTTTATCCACTACCAAAATATTTGTGTAGTCAGTTATACGAAGCGTAACATTTTTTTTCAATAGTATATATTCTTCGACACAACTGTTATGGACTGGGTGTATTTTTGTTATGTCTGAGTTCCTGTGCATCTACATTTCAATATCATTATGATGTTATGAAGCACACTATCAGATATTATGAGCAAAATCCATATCTATATATATAATGACAAAGCCCCCAGCTAAAAATATGCAGCTGCTTCTGTGCAAGATGAAAGCGCTAAAATCTGGGCACCTGTCTGACTCACACATCTGTATTTCCATTAATGTACTTTATTAGGTCATTTTTGATGCCAAAATCGTGTAGATCCAGCAGACTGACTGTATGCCAAATCTGACAGAGAATCTATGAAGGTCTCCACCAAACTCAGCTGTGAAGAAATAACATTTATATTAATATTTTCTCTACAACCCCTATTCATAAGAAATATTGTGCTAGTTTCTGATCTGTTATAATGTTTTCTCATCAAAAACCTGGAGTTGTGTTTTGTTTCATTCACACATGTTTAACACACAAACCCTGCATATTTAGGCTGAGTTCTTCCCTCAAACTGAAAAAAAGAAACTCTGTTCCACCTTGTGATGTCATGATAATACAGGAAGTACTCCACTGTGTTTTTAAACATCATACTTCTTCACTGGAATCATTTGGATAATTAACTCGAAAACTACCGCATCTTGACATCACAAGGTTGAACAGAGCATTTGGAGCTTTGGAGATGTAGATGACTAATAATGCAGGATTACTCAAACATGTGTGAATGAAACAAAACAACACAACTCCAGGTGTGTTTTTGAGGAGGTAACAACATTATAACATTGCTAAAAGCTCACAAGAGTCAATTCTATGTAATTTAGGCCCTTTAAAGCAGAACTTAGCTTCAGTCTATTCCATTACCACATACTTATACTGTTCAAGGCTTGCTCTCACTATCCAAACTTTGAACACTCCTGCTGTTACCAAGAGAATATTTGATGTGACATGTGACATAAAAGAAACATTGCCACATGTAATTTATCTTCTGTTTATGCCTCCTTTCGCTTTCAATTCATCCAATCACATTCTGCATTTCGGCTCCCATCTCGAACCCCCATCTGGTCCACCACAATCTGTCGTGCTCTACTGCTCCACCATCCAGCCTTTCAAGGAGCTACCTCTGGTTCGGAGCGTTCACAGACCTTCGGTAAGTCACACGCCCTGCCCTAATGAAAAGTGTCCCCTTTAATTTTCTCCACCACCCTTTGAAGCTACAGCCTCCTACAGCGAAATCAAGGAGGGTGCTCGCTTTGAAGCCTGTCGTAGCGCTATCTGACAAATGAACATGTACGGCTACATACGGACAGACTGAAGTGCAGTGGTGGAAGGTGACAAAGTACAGAAGTAAAAGTACAATATTTAAAGGTGCATTGTGAAACTTTCCAAGTGGAGGGTCCGCCGGGGGGGAAATGTTGTTGCTTTGCCTTTAATTTTTCACAGTATATAAAGCTTATCTATTTCCATGGAGACAAGCACCGAGCCAATTTACAGGTCTGATTCGTGGAGACATGGGCCCACTTACAGTCGAATGAATATTTTTCAAGGTATTGTTTTATTGTAAAAAACACCAATAATTAAATAATAAGCAAGTTTAATGCCATAGGGTGGTACATTCCTGTGTCCTCGCATGTAGGGGTTTAGGTAAGACTACAGAAGAATGGTATCTGGAGGGAAAGAGAGAGAAACATGGCGTCCATTTGAGCTGAAAAGACTCTCATGTATTTTTCATTCATGAGATGGTTTGACTTCAAGCTGTGGAGCATTTTCCCATCATCTTAAACGTGACTCTGGCCTAGATTATAGGACATCAGCATGTCGACTTTGGCACGATTCGTGCATATCTTTACCCTCTCTAGTGCTCTGTTTATTTTTAAAGGTGCGCTATGTAACTTTTCCAGTGGGGGATCTGCCACCTGCTTGTCTCCATGGAGATGTTTTGTTAATGCATGAAGACATGACTCTAGGATGAAAGAGACATGTGCACAGCTGGTGAATGGATCTATCAGTGCAGTTTCTTTTTTGTCCATTATTTTTGTTTCATGTATTTTTGTGAAATTATTTAAAAGGGAAGCTATTCATACAGGTCACATCCAAAGCCGCGATCTGCATTAAAAACATTGCCATTGGATTGTTATTATACACAATTCATAATGAGGATCTGCTTATAACTTAAAGGTGCTTTATGTAGCTTTTCTGTGATGTTTTGTTATTGTTTTGTTTAGAATGTTCCACAATATGCCATTTGTCTGTCTTGCATAAATGCATACACGCATTCTTACACAGATCTGACCTGTAACTTGGTCTGGTGCGGTCACCTGCTTGTCTCCATGGATAAATTACTCCCATACTGTAAATCATTCCATATAAAACAATAACTCCATGAACAAAGGAGGTGGCAGGCCCTCCACTTAAAAGGCGACACAGTGCACCTTTAATAATACTAATGTAAAAAAAAATATATGCAAGATTTTGTTAATGAGTTGTGTGACCAATTCATACCTTGTGTAGACAATTAATTTAAAGGTCATATATTATACAAAATGCACTCTTGTGAGCTTCAAACCATGTTATATTGTTGTTACTTCATCAAAAACATACCTGGAGTTGTGTTTTGTTTCATTCACACATACCTAGAAAAAACAGACATTCAGACTGTGAGCGGGGTTGTCTCTCCACAGATCTGATCTGTAACACGATCTGGTTTGGTCTCCATTAAGTTAGAAAGGTTTAATGCCATACTGTGAAACATTCCAGACAAAGCAATGACATCTCCATAGAGAAAAGCATTTGACGGACCCTACACAATGCACCTTTAAGTACAGTACTTTACTACTTTAACTTCGTGACATTCCTCCACTGTCTATAATCAGCACTATGAACACACTAATGTATAAGAAGAGCTGGCCATTTAAACGTTTGGTCATCTCTGATTTCACCTCATCTCATTTGCTTGTGTTCACTTGCTAACAAATCAAGTACACTCGCTTTGAAAATTAAGTGCCAATTATTTTGAACACCACTTTATCTGCTTCTAAGCATCAGGGCTGGCTGGCTGTGAAAATGGGCTGAGGAACTACTTGCTGCCATTTTAATGCAGCCAGGCTGTGATTGTCTTATATGGAGCGGAACATATTTTCCCAAACAAATCACTTGATATACAAAAACACAACTGTGTGGATTCATCATAATCAGCGCCGTGTGGAGGGACCAATGGGGAGCATGAGTCGGGTCTGTGTTGTATTATGGCTATAAACTAGAATAACACCATTAAAAACATCTGGGACAGGATGGGAATTGATGAGGTCCTTAAAACAAAAATGTTTCAGTCAGGCTTCACAGTGAATTTAGGACAGATGTAAGAAGTGTAGGGATTTCAGAAGCAGCTATAACATATGAGGGTTTTTGATGGTTTATAACATCTGTAATTTTAAACAACTTTTTTGATTGGAGGGGCCTTTCCCAAATGCCTTAACACTTGGTTTTTGCAATACAAGATAAATTACTACTGAAATTTATTTGGGTTTGGAAAGTTTTGAAGCATTGTGCCTCATTTGTTCAAGCGAGTCTCACTGGTGAAGAATTGGGCCATATGCTGAGAGAGTTTTCCAGTCGGCTTTAAAGACTTTAAAGGTGTGAGTTCTTGGTGTTATTAACTGAGACAATGACAATGATTAAAAAAAAAATAAAAATCTATTGCTAGTCTCATAAAATGTGTACATTGTTACGTCTCTACTTCCAGATTGTTAAAGGTGCATTGTGTAACTTTTATTTTGGAGGGTCTGGCAAATGCTTTTCTCTATGGAGATGTTATTGCTTTGTCTGAAATGTTTCACACTGTGGTATTAAACCTTTCTATCGTCACAGAGACCAAACCAGACCAAGTTACAGGTCAGATCTGTGGAGACGCAACTTCGATCAGTCAGAATGCCTGTTTTTCTAGGTATTTTTGAGCTATAAACCCGCCTGTAATTGAATAAATGCAAAGTAGAGTTGTTTAATGACACACTGTGGAACATTCCAGGCAGAGCAATGGCATCTTCATAGAAACAACAAAACAACAGTTACTTAGTGCACCTTTAAGACTTCACTGGGACATGCTGGACACTGTCGACACTAAGAAAATAAGTTGTCATGAATTGTTCAGAATAGTAGTCCCGTTCTCAGCTTTGGCAGTCTCCTGTGTGTTTAATGTAGCCCTGGGGAAGGCCTCTCCTGGATTTGTCTCTGGATTAGTCTCCAGTGCCAGCTTGGATCAGATCATCCCTTTGGTTAATTAGGAGGCTGTGGTTTGCCATCATTCCTGCTCTAAAGTGAAAGATGTGTGAAGGAAGAGCTTGTTAAAGCAGCTTAAAGGAGAAAATGAGGAGCCAGTGTCACAAATGGAACGTCAGAACAAGTAAAGAATACACCTTATCTGCTTCAGTATCTGTCAGAGAATCCAGCATATTTACAACAATGATAATAATGTAATGTATTGTAATATACATAAGTGTTGTGTACATTGTCTGCATGTCTTCAGAAGGTGCTCGTGGAGCTCAACAGTAGGCCTGTCACAATAACATTTCAAAGCATAATATATTGCAGGAAAATATTGCAATAAAAAACTACTTTATGGACCTGACACAAAGCAGAATAATCCCAGTAAAGCATTTTTAAATAGACAGTATCATTCAAAGATATGAGCTGCAACAAATAGCAGAATGAACCAAAAATTAGCTATAGAAGTTACTTAGTGGATTATTTACAGCTCAAATCTTATCGCTTTACAACTAAAATAGCAAAAATCTCACCACGATTGCAAAAGAATTGTACACAGGAGAAATATTAAGCCCCAAGATATTCTTCCAGCTCTCATGCATGGAATGATTAGTTGATATAGTAATTATCATGACAGGCCTTCTCTCAACAGTCTTCACCCGCTGAGGTTGTTTAAGTCAATTTACCATTCATTTTTCACATAGACTTTTAGACAGTTTAAAGGCATGGCCAGCTAACCAACTCGGTAAGGCAAAGGCAAGTTTATTTGTTTATAGCACAATTCGTACATAAAGTCATTCAAAGTGCTTTACAGAATAAGAAAAACATTAAAATCACAATACAAATCAAAACATAAATAATTATCGTTAAATTAACATTAAAAGCGAAGTAATTAATATCCAAGACACAATTGTTTTTAGTCTAAAAACATATTTAAAATCTAAAATTTGGCTAAATGTCTTTCTAACTTTGTGGTTTAAAGTTTCCATTATACATCATATAAATTATATGATCAGCTCTTAGCAAAAAGATATGTATTTACTTATTTTTTGCCAAAAAAACAAATGGGAAATTTACTCCTGTAACCTCCTGATGAGAGATCACTGTTAATCTCCTTGATACGGTGATGTTGTTGAATTAATTGCCCAAAGAAGTAGAAATGGCCTTTTAAATATGACGTCTCACAATTTGTGACATTTAATTTGTATTTATTTTGCTTATGTCTTTATTTTTATATTATTTTGGCATTTAGAGTTTATTAGAGTTTATTAAGAAGACTCTCACACACTGTCTCACTCTTGGTTCACTTTTATTAGTTTGTTTTGGTCCCTCCGACCTTCCTTGAGTATCAGATATCGGCATTTGGAGTTTAAACTAAAAGCTGCTGAGATAGTATTGATTGAGTATTGATAGTATTGTAGTCTTTAATTTTTGTACATTCCTAAAAAAAACCCAAAAAACTTTCCATATATTTTGTCTATATAATATTTCCTCTATTTTCACCACTTCCTTTAAATATCTGTCATTACTTTATTTATATGTTTAGAACCAGAAGCCCAGTTTGTCTGTGCCCTCTGCCCGACCTGGGTGACTGAGGGAGAGAGACTCACTCTGCAGTGCACCTTCACCTGTCCGCTCCTGCCCTTCCAACAGGACGTCACCTGGTTCAGAGATGGTACAAAACCTTTATATCCTGTTAAAAGCAACAAACTGGACGACTGAATATTTTTGTTTATGTATTTGTTTGGTTTTGTAGGAGTGCAGATGGAGCCGTCTAAAACTGTGAAAATGAAGACTGACAGCAACTTGGCCACCTTGATAATAGAGTCAATGCACAAAGAATATGAAGGGGTCTACACTGTTCAGCTCAGGATGAGGTCTGGAACACAGGAGCGCAGTGCTTTTGTCTATGTCAAAGGTGAGTACAATTTTAGCATTTTTCTATTCAATTTATTTTTGTACAGCCCAAAATTGCAAAACAGCAGGATCACTGATTTAATGGTCCTATATTACGCAAAATTTACTCTTGTGAGCTTTAAGCCATGTTAGAATGTTGTTACCTCCTCAAAAACATATTCATTTGTGTTTTGTTTCATTCACACATATTTGAGTAATCCAGGTTTATTAGTCTGTCTACATCTCCAAAGCTCAAAATGCTGTTCCACCTTGTGAAGAAACATCATTATAATAGATCAGAAAATAGCGTATATGCCCTTTAAACCTCGTCTTAAATGAAGAAACTGTCCCTGTGTCATCTTATGCATTTATTTTAACAAAAGCGTTCATTACCAACCAATACTTTAGATCATTACTTTACGGGGTACCACTGTAAATCGGTCAACACCGATGAGTACAATACAAACAAGCATATAAAATGGCTCTAATGACTTCAATTCTGTATGTTTAGTTTAATCCAATCATATAAATAATTTTGAGTTTTAATTGATGAACATAAATTATTTTTCAGATGCTTTAACTGATTTAAACATATTGTGTTTTTCTTCCAGTGTGGTATAACCCTGTTCAGGGACAATTATTGATGGACCCCTTCTAGTCTTGGTTTAATTTTGGTTAAGTCTTGGTTTAGTCCCGGTTTAGCCCCATTGCCAAATATATTTAATTTTAAGCTAAACTATCAAAATCAGTCTAAAATAATAGTGACATAATAGTGACATAAGTGATTGGCGGTTGCCTCCACACCTGATCCTTTGTAAAAACACATGTATTCTTATCGTTGCTTTATCACTTGCCTAGGCTGAGTAAATGGTGCCTTGATTGAACCTCTCTGTAGAAAGTCTGTTTGTGTTCACTGGATTTGGGTTGTGCTTTCATTTCCTGTTAGCGCACTCTTCTGATTTATATGGGGAAATTGCGCCATCAATCAAGTAGTTCTGCAGTGAAGAGCTTGTTAACTTTGTTCACTGAGACCATATATTCTTCAGACTGCTATTTCCTGACACTCATTCTCTTCTGAATGCAAATAAGGCTGAAAACTCCCACTTGACTCATCAACATTTCAAATGTGTCTGGACAGCTGCGGAAAGACTATAATGTCAATATCCACTGACAGAAAAGATATATGATGCCTATAGAGGGAATTATGCAGAACATAATGGATACTGTAGTTAGATCTTTTAATCATGCTTCATATTTACATTACAATATAAAGGAGATGTAAAGTGAAGTATATAAGTGCGTAAATACAGTCATTTTCATATCATAAAAAGGCATATATTTCACAATGAATGAAAGGTCCTACACTATAGAAAAGCTTGGACAAAATTTAAGATATAAACACTATTAGAAAATGACTTAAAAGTAGTGAAATTATTTGTCCATGCAGCAAGATAATTTTACTTGACAAGCTGTCTTAAAATAAACTACCTTCAGACTAGAATTAAGCAGTCTCTGGTTTAGTAAGTAAGAAATTTGCAGTGTATATTGTGCAAAATTCACTCATGGGAGTTTTAAGTTATGTTATAACCCTGTTACCACCTCGAAAACATACCTGGAGTTGTGTTTTGTTTCATTCACACATGTTTAACACACAGACCCTGCATATTTAGGTTGAGTTCTTCTCTCAAACAGAAAACACTCTGTTCCACTTTGTGATGTCATGTGGTAATACAGAAGTGCCTGTTTTAGACTCCATACATCTTCACTAGAATAATTTGGATGATTTCAGCCCTGGAATTGCGCATCTCTACTAAACAAAAGGTAAATTATAGTAGTTAACTTCAAAACTACCACTACATGACATCACAAGGTGGAACAGAGCATTTTGAGCTTTGCAGATGTAGACAGACTAATAACAAAGGATTACTTAAACATGTGTGAATGAAACAAAACACAACTCTGGGTTTGTTTTTGATGAGGTTACATTATAACATGTTTTGAAGTTCATAAGAGTCAATTCTGTGTTATATAGGACCTTTAACGTAGTTGTCTTTGCTGTACATTGCAGATGCTGCAGCCATAGTGTCAGGGGGTCCAGCCTCTCCTCTGAATGTTCAAGTATCAGACATCAACAAGGATTATGTGTTCCTCACCTGGCAACCGCCCAGTGCTGATGGAAGCTCATTTGTGGAGGGCTACCATGTGGAGAGGTATGAAGTGCACTATACTGTATGAGCTATATGTTCAGTGACAGGAACACTTGATCAGTTTGGTTGTAATTCAGGGTCTTTGAGCAGTCTATGTATTTTCATTCTCCTGTTAATTAAATATTAAAGGTCCTATATTACGCAAAATTGACTCTTGTGAGCTGTAAGCCATGTTATAATGCTGTTGCTTCATCAAAAACATACCTGGAGTTAGACAGACCGATAATAAAGTAATAAAGGATTACTCCACCATGTGTGAAAGAAACAAAACACAACTCCATGTATGTTTGTGAGGAGGAGACAACATTATAACCGAGATCAGAAAACAGTGTAATATGGACCATTTAAAATGATATAAATAATACATGTTTTAAATAGCTGTACCTGTTTTTTTTTAATATCTGTTCTTGCACACAGTAGAGACTATGCTGATTCTGGTGAAACAGGAAAATTGCCTAATACCTCTGTTCCCTAGCAACACCTTACGCTTGTCCAAGTCCGACCTTTATAAGTCTTTTGTTTACTGCCACACTCTCCCATCACAGCTCCCTCCCTTTAAGACCACAGTGTGTTGTAAAACCTCTGTGTGCACAAGCTTCTTATTGTCACAAAATGGAAATGGCTCAGAATTATAGATAGCTCTTGAGTTTTGACAACTAGATGGTGAGCTTTCATTGTTTCATTTTTGTTATCATGTGTAATGTGTTTTGGGCTCTCAAACTTTTGGAAAACAGGTGCTTTTGTTTTCTCTTTCTGTCACCACAAGATACGTGTTTTGTTGTTTTTCAAGCAAAATAATCTGGCAGTTGGGTAAGATTTGTTTTTGTTTGTTATTTCAAATACAATTACTACATTTTTTTACTCCACTGAAAATAAGAGCAATACAGATTCTGAGACAACCAAATAAACCAAAAAATATTGGAGGTTAGGAAATCAATCTATTTCAAATCATTATGGCAACATTAACTACTTTGCAGAGTAGTATTAATACTTTGCAGTGACATTACACTGGGGGTGTTCTACATTTATCTCTATTGGCAGAATGTTCCACAGTTACCATGGTGACACAATGCACACATTACAAAACACTGTCAAAAATGTTTTAATGTTCTAATAGTCTGAAAACTGCAGAAAAAATCCAAAAGTGATTTAAACAGCTAATTTTCAGGAGCCTGCGATCAATACCAGCGTTTATGGTCATGTTTAGGTGTTTGATTATCAACAAAAAGATGAGAGCAGCTAACTGAAAAACTGTTGGCTAATGCGATGGACTTGTTTAACACCATAAATCATCTCACCTGTTTTAGTTAAATCAGCTCTTTCTGGTCCGATTGTGTTAAAGCAAAGCTCAGATTAAAGTTTAACTTGAGTAACAGAGCTTCAGACAGAGCGGTGTCTACAGTTAGCACCACACCCCCAAGGAAAATGGTTGACATAAACTGATACGTATCTTCTCTTTTACGCAGAAAAGAAGTCGGTGAGGAGCACTGGACCCGTTGTAACTTACAGATCCAGAAAGGCTGCCACTTCCCAGTGTTTGGGCTAAAGCCTGGTGCCTACTACCAGTTTCGAGTGCGCGCTGTAAACAAGGCTGGAGCTGGCCGTCCTTCAAAACCTACAGACCCCATCCTCACTGAAGACCCCCAGGAGGCCACCAGGAAAATGGGTAACTCAGAGAAGAAAGTTTTGTGCTAATTTTGTCTATATGCTCTAACCCTGGTCCATAACTCACCCTGACTGCCTCTGGTGCCACTTTACATGCCCAAAGAGATGAGCAGCAGACGGAAAACAGCTGCTATGTGTTGATGTGGATCTCACTGTATTGTGCCAGGGGCTGCTATAAAGCTGATAACGCCGTTTGAATGGTGTGTGAAAGTGCAAGGCTTTGTTCAGTATGACTGCAGAAGAATTTCTTTTTCCATCGATGATACTTTTAGGGCCAAAGGGACATTTTTATTACTTTTGGCCATTTTTAAAGTAGCATGAGATTATGTACTTTCTTTTGTCAACATGGTAGCGGGTAGTGAAGGCATTTTAGGCTCTGAAATGGGGATGTCATAATATCATATCTTAGTATCATGATTATTGTGAAAGAAACCAAACTACAAAAATCTTTCTGAATGAATAAGTTAAACACTTACACATAAATGGAATTTAATATGTTTTACTTTCTTGGAGCTACAGATTGAATTAATAATGAATAATTAAGATTCTAAAATAGTTGTAATTCCATTTTTTTTGTTTTTAAAGAGGAAGTATTATGCAAAATCCATAAATATGCTTGATACTAAACAATAAACTATAACTTCACAAACCCGATGCAATGTGCAGTAGTTTCATTAGCACTCTGAAGGGGGAGTGACTTAGCATGGAAAGCAAAGGGAGGAGGTGGCGTCAAGCAGCATTCAGTCTGCGTATGGTAAGCAGCCGTGTTTGTTTCTGACGCAAAAGAATCCTGCTCTTTCATTGGCTAATCCGTCTGTCAATCCGTCAAACTCTGTGAAATCAGGGAGCTAGAACACAGCTCCAGATCCATTTGTCTTCGTACAGTTTTCTCAGAGCGTGTGGTTCTGGCTGGTCAGGTAATGTCCAAGCTGCCAGTCCACCACCAAAAAATATGGCGTGGTTTTTGTGATACTAACGTTATACTAATATATGAAAAATCTTTTGTGTCTATATATGTCTATCTATGTCAATACAATATGGGTGAAGATAAAATTAGAATGAGATACAGGCTCATCGTGTGATACTGGGAGGACAGATGGACGATGGTCAGCTGCTGTGGTCCATTAAACGCAGATGAAGGACAGACAGAAGGTTGACTTGCCTCCAGCCCCATCCCCATCCCTGCACACCGCTCCACCTCACCTCTTACACTACCCTTAATAGTGTTATCATGAGCCCAATAAAATTTCATTACTGTGACATGATTTGGTTTTTATATCTCTTTCTTAGTGGTCAGTGTTGACAGAGGAAGGACAATCACAGTCACCAAAGATGAGCTGGAAGGTAAGAGCACGCCCCCCCCCCCCCCCCCCCCCCGGTTTCTGGTTTCATGTTGTGTATATTTTTATGTATTTGCTTTTATTTTATGACACCTCCAGCTTTACTATATATTTAACAATGCACTGCTGTGTCATAGACTGTATATATAAATGAACATAACCCGCTAGCCACCGGGTTCCAAATGGAAAATGAGCCTGGGGGTGCTACCGGCTCAATCAACTCCAATTGACTTTACATTGAAAAATTGTCATCCCTCTTTCTGTAACTGCTGTAGTAAGTTTTGTCATTTTTTTTCTTGTATTAATCCACTCTACATGATTCTGGCGTTTTTATTTCACCGTTTTGTCCGTTAAAGTGCGTATGACACTAACTATTATAACTATTGTAAATATAAATGATAGCTTACACCAATCAAGAAGCTGTTTTTGAAGAAAAGTTGAAAAATATGTTAAAAATTACAGGAAGCAGAGAGATTCACATTAGGGAGAATTCTATATCCCAACGTTCAGCACATTTTACATGTAAGAAACAATTTTTTACTGATACTTTAAACATGATTTCAACAAAATAGAGGTGTTTTCTTATATTTGTATTTGCCAGATAATAATTTCTGTGTACATTAAAGGAGTTTTGCTAGGTAACAGTTATTGAATGTGACGTCACGATTTACAAGCAGGAAGTAAAATTTTAAGCCTAAAAAAATGACAAATTGGGAAAACAGGTTTGAATGTTTTTCCAAAAGTCTTTAATTATCTTAACCATGTTTTAGTAAAAAGAGTAACCTAACCCATCATAGACTCTTTAATAAATTCCTATTCTTAATATGAAACTGCTAGCCTCGTGAGCCAAATGCTGTTGGTGACGTCATATTCCCTCACATCACTTTTTTATACAGTCTATGGTGTATTTGTGTTAGTATTTTTCTATTAACGTGCTACAGACGAAGCGCAGTCCCCAGTGTTGGGTTGGTAAACGTGTACAATAGCCCAAGGTGCAGTGAATGCCTGTGAAGAGGCCTGATAACCTTGGCAACGCGCTGGCTTACAGTGAGAGAGATAACACACAACGCTATGTGTGTTTCAGAAAGCAACTGGAAAACAAATGCACCTCTGGGGAATTCTGATTTTCATTATCACATCTTTTACCAGAGGTTCAGGGTATAATAGGCTTTTGTATGTGTCACACTGAAATGGGTTTGTTTAATCACAATTCTCATCTTTTTTCTTCCATCGTCTATATAGAGTATATAGAGTATATAGCTACATGTTATGATTCAGTAATCTCTGTATTCATTTTGCATATAGGTTGTAAGGTACAATGCAGAATGAAACACTTTAGTACTTAGTCTGCATGTATAAAGTCATAGAGTTTTTAGGTTTTAAGATTTAAAGGTCCTATATTACGCAAAATTGATTCCTGTGAGCTTTAAGCCATGTTAGAAAGTTGTTACCTCCTCAGAAAAATACCTGGAGTTGGAGAAGTTAACAGCTACCTTTTTACCTTTTGTTCAGAAGAGATAGGAAATTACAGATGTGAAATCATTCAAGGTATTCTAGTGAAGGTGTATGGAGGCTAATTTTTGTTATCGTGACAGGCCTATGTGTGTGTTGCCTAGGTGACGTGACAATTCCTTTTCCTCCGACCGATGTGCACGTGTGTGAGAGGACTGACTCGTACGTGGTGCTGAGCTGGAGCCCCCCGGAGCCCAGAGGCAGAGAGCCCCTCACTTACTATGTGGAGAGGGTCAGTGCACTCATTCATATTATACCCTTAGGGGGCGCTCTTCTCAACCATGATTTATCACTGTACAAGAGGTTATAACAGGCTCGTTAATTATTTCTATTCACACTCACACTATTCAAATATGTGTTAGAGGATTATGAACTGCAAAAAGTATACAAGAATGCATCACATGCATTTCAGAATATTTCTGTGGATGTCTTTTCTAAACTAGAGGGTTAAGAAATATATACCTTAAAACACCATATTTTGAGGACCAATCAAATTGCGGTTAGGAAGGATAAAGGAGACATATTATGCTAAATGTTTGGATGATTGATGCATGTTTGGGTAATCTTTATTCTTCTGAAGATGGAAACTAACTTTAGCTAAATCTGGTGTAAATCATCTCTTCTTTTGTGAGATGAATGTGTTTGCAGATGGTCCCTGTTAAAATAAACCAGTAAACTAAACTTTATGATGCTATTGGTCCAAAAATCCCTGTTTTCCCCTATCCCCCATCACTGTTCTGTACGTACATAGTTGTCCATTATTCATACACTTAGGATTCAGCAGTATTTTGCCACATATGAAAACAAATTTCCACTGCTCACTAATGAGCATTGTTGTGATGACATTTACAGTGACATGTCGTTAAAGTAATCAATCAGAAATAAGGAATTTTTTTTTTAGATCAATATTACGATTTAAAGGTGCATTACGTAACTATTCTGGTGGAGGGTCTGCCACATTCTTGACTCCATATACATAGATGTTATTGTTTTTTCCTGAAATGTTCTACAGTATGGCATTTAATTTAACTCTTATCTCCATGGAGACAAGCAGCCACATCACCAGGCCAAGTTACAGCTCAGATCTGTGGAGAAGTGGGCACGCTCACAGTAAAAATCCATGTTTTTGTGGTAGTTTTGAGAAACACAAAACCCTGTAATTGAATAAATGCAAGATATATTTGTTTAATGCCATACTGTGGAATATCCCAGGCAAAACAATAACATCACCATGGAGACAAACCCTCCATCTGAAAAGTTACACAGTGCACCTTTAAAGTATAAATGAATTATCCATTTAATAACAAAATGGCAGACAAATATGTAACTTGACCTCCTTTGCTCTGGTGACGTTATTGAGCAATCTTACAAAAATATGAAAGCTTTTGTGGTATCCAGTTGGTTTGTAGTAAAGATATTTATTCTGACTATTATTATTCTATATAGAGCTACTTTTTACGGTCTGTTTTTTTCTTTCAGCACGGGTCCCCCCAACTACCCTCCTTATAATCTAAAAACTGCCAAAGGAAGTAAATTTTATTGGTGTTTCATACGTTTCTCTGGTAATAAAACTGTCAGATTTGTCAAAAGAATATGAGAGAGTGCCTGAGTCTGCTGCTTCTCTTGACTTTATAAAGAAGGAAACAAAATCAAATAACCCCTTTGCCCTTCAGCAGTTTATTTCAAAATCATATATCATTTATTGTATATCTCCATCAAAAACTGCTGTGGTAAATGTGGGGATTATGGTAGGAGCAAGTCAATAATGCAACAAAATAAAGGATTTTAAAAAAAAGTATATATATAGAAATATAGTAATACGTATACATATCTCAGCTATACGCAAGAGGTTGTAAGGATATCAGTGCAAAAATGACATATATTAACAGCTTCCTATATTACCACATGACATCACAAGGTGGAACAGAGTGTTTTCAGGATGAGGTTGAATGAAACAAAACACAGCTCAAAGTATTTTGTGCTGTGATATTACCCTATTTTCTGATTTATGTTATAATATAGACCCTTTAATAAGCCTCAAGTATAATTAACGTGCTTCTCTTTCTTGGCTCAGTCGTTAGCAGGTGCAAACCACTGGGAGAGGGCCAGTCTGGACATGGTGGTCAGCTCTCCTCGTTTCCCAGTGTTTGACCTGGTCAAGGGCAGGAAGTACTGCTTCAGAGTGCGCTCTGTGAACAAGTATGGAGTCAGTGACCCCTCTGACGCCAGTGCTCCTGTGTCCTTTGGAAAACCTCAAGGTGACAGTGGACTTAAATGGAGTGTGTGCATTAACCTCTGTGTGAAAGAGGGCAATTACATTTCACAGAGCTGTTTTCGGCTTCAGACAGTTCTTTTGTTTCTAAAGCTGGGGGTGAAACAGAAGGCTTTAATGGACTTATCAATTAAGTGCAGCTAATTCTGTACAAACTATGACTCAGGCAATGGCACAGGCTATCTGTATTTAAATCATTTTAAAATAATACTAAAAATGATGTTACCTGGAATGTTCCACACTATTGCATTACACTTGTTTATCTCTACGAAGACAGCAAGTGACGCCATAATTTACATGTCAGATCTGTGGAAAGACAAGCCCACTCACAGAAGAATGCAAGTATTTTAAGTCAATAAAAACCCATGTTGTTGAGTAAATGCAGGATGGATATGTTTAAAGCCATACCGGGACATTCCAAACATAGCATCTCCGTGGAGACAAGCAGATAGCAGACCCTCCACCAGAAAAGTTACACAGTGCACGTTCAAGCAACTCTGTACAGTAATTTTGGTTACTTAAAAAAACAAAATAAATAAATAAATGTGGTTAAAAATATTGTGTAATAATAAAGTACACTGAAAGGCAACAGTAGCTCAGTTGATGTTGGAGTGTTCGTTCTCTGATCTTAAGGTTGGCAATTCGAATTCTACTCTAAACATAAACATCACTGGTGAGCGATCAGATCCACTGACCCACAGGTTGGCAGCAAGACACTTAATTCAGCTTGCCCCCAGTGTCTGCGTACACTGGTGTATGAATGAGGTGGAAAAACCCTATATAAAAATGTGACCAGTTACCATTTTACCATTTATTTATATTTCATTTTGTTTCTTTAGCCCCGCCCCCTCCCCCACGCTCACTAATGCCCTTCAGAGACACAGACACCTCAGTGCTGCTCAAGTGGCAGGAGCCCGAGGACAAAGAGGGCATCCTGGGATACTATATGTACTACAGCGAGAAGGGCAAACAGAACTGGAGAACCATCAACAACAAACCTCACACCAAGACCAGGTACCAGGGAGTTCAGTCTTTATTGTACCCAAAACTGTTTACCTGACCAGTCAGAACCACACGCCTTGACAAAACTTTGCAAAGACGAGTGGATCTGGAGCTGTGTCCTGTCTATCTGATTTCAGAGGGCGTGATTGACAGAAGGATTAACCAGTCAGAGAGACGCATGCTCTGTTTGCGTCAAAAACAAACATGGTTTTTACACATAAAAAAGGGGGACACATTATAGGACTGAGAAAGATTTTTACAGAATCAACAATCGAAGCATCAAACTATTACTTAACTCAGATTAAAAAAAAAAAAAAGTTATATATTTTGTTCTGAACGTAGTTCCTCAGTTCAGGAGGAAACTTAGAGGAGACAGCATTTTCTGACAAGCTCACTCTTTTCTTGTGTTTAATTCACTTCTTAAAACACATTTTTTTTCTTTGCCTTTTAACTAGTTTTGAGGTCTTTTACTGTTCATTAATTCTTGATGTATTACATGTTTTTATCTCTGTGTACATCACTTTGGTCAGTTTTGTTCTTTTTAATAGTGCTTTATAAATAAACTAGATTTGGATTTACGAGAGGAGATGTCACAGGAGACACATGCTACAAATTAACAGCTGTGGTTGGATCTTCTCAAGTATGGACAGAGCATTTTCACCCTCTACTGTCCGGTCCTGGTCTCTTCTGGATTCGACCAGAATGTAGAAGGGACTGGCTGGTCAGGCAACAAAGCTGTATCTTTATAGTCACTGAATTGAGTCTGTTCTTCTGTTGTAGTTTCACTGTACATGGGCTCAAGACTGGGAAAGAGTATGTGTTCAGAATCAAGTCCGTGAGCAGAGCTGGAAACAGCATCTACTCAGAGGAGTCTCCCCCCATCACAGTCAAAACAGCTCTCAGTGAGTGCACGGTTCACATGCTACTGTAAATGTTATACGCAGACAGTGTTGGAAAGTAACTGAATATATATACCGAGAATATGTGCTCTGAATACTAATTTGGGGTAACTGTTTTCCGGTACAGTTACTTTTTCATTTGGCCAATAAATCAATATTGCAGTGAACAAATATTCTTTTTTATAGTTTAATACCAAATACCCATGAAAAAAGCATTTGTCTTTTTAAAGGTCCTATATTATACAAATTTGACTCTTGTGAGCTTTATTTGCCTGTCTACATCTCCAAAGCTCAAAATGCTCCGTTCCACCTTGTGATGTCATGTAGTGGTAGTTTTCAAGTTAAGACCGACCTTTTACTTTTAGTTCAGTAGAGACTGGCAGTTCTGAAACTATGTAAATGATTCTGGTGAAGGTGTGTGGAGTTTAAAAACACAGTTTAGTACTTTCTGTATTACCACATGACATCACAAGGTGGAACAGAGTGTTTTTAGGCTGAGGGAATAACTCAGCCTAAATATGCAGAGTGTGTGTGTTAAACGTGTGAATAAAACAAAACACAGCTCCAGGCATGTTTTTGAACATTATTACATGGATCAGAAAATAGTGTAATATGGGCCCTTTAAAACTTCTCAAGTCTCAGTTGTTAGCAGGTGGTATTCAGAATACAGTTACTTTTCTAAAATCAAAGGAATACGTCATTTTATTTGATCATGTTATTTAGGCTTCAACCTGCGCAGAATCAGTGAAAAATATATAAAACAGGGCTCCTGTGGTGAGAGCATGTGTGATTTTTCCATCTCCAGTCAGTGGTAAAAGTGCTTTTAAAAACGGTGAAACAAATGCAGTATAAAGCTGTTATTAACATTATTAACGTCTTTTCATCTTTATACTATAATTTAAATGCAGTTTGGTGTAAAAGTATTCAGAATACAGTACTATTATTGGACCATATATCAGACTAGTACTACTACAAAATACCTTTTAATGCAGGTATTCAGTATTCTGTAACTAAATACATTTACAAATATTCTTCCCAAAACTGGACACAGAGAATATAATTTCTATCCATAATATTTCCTGGTGGATCAAATATAAGTAATGACCTTTTTTCAGACGCATTATGTATAACTGATTATGAATGTTTGTCGTTGATAATCTGATGCAATGCATTGCATCAATGCAATACCCATTTATTCATTGATACAAATATGAATTATATAGCTATTAGCTAATAGCTTTTTAGCTTGAGGTATTGATTGATAATATGAACTGTCATGAGCATTTCAGAGGCTCTATGACCTCATGGTGAAGGAAATATAACTTCTTAGACTTAGACAAACTTTAGTGAGCCACAAGGGAAATACTTGGACACACACAGCTCACACATCACATTATATTATAATAACAAAGAACAAATATAAATGGTAATAATAAATTCTAAATAAGTAGCAAAATATTAAAATTCTATACTTCATCTACATTTTATATTGTATAAAATATGATGAAAATATAGAGATGGCAAAGGAAACATGAGTTCATGATATTTAACTGCAAGATATTATTTTTTCATCACAGTATCAAAATCATGTCTGATACTTTAGTATGGTACCGGTACTGGCTCAACAACTTAAACTTTTTGTTTAAGATGTTGAGCACAAAGATGTATCTGCTCACCTGGTATCACCTGGTATTTTGATGTGAGGCACGTATTCAAAAATATGCTTTAGTTCAACGGTTTCCTTGTTTAGGAGTGCCATCTGCTCCATCTGCCATTGTTCTGCTGCTGTGCACTGACTCCGAGATGGTCGTGGGCTGGAGGGCCCCTGCTCGTAGTGGAGGAGACCCTGTGCAGGGCTACTACCTCGACCAAAAGGAGGCGGGAGAGGAGATGTGGAGGGAGGTCAATGAGAAGGCTGTCCCAGAAAGGAAGCTCAAGGTCTGTGGAATTACATCTCTAATCTCTAAAGTTTCAGAAAACTTTTATTAAAACATCCAGTCTACCCACGGTAACCTCACATAGCACAAGCAATATTAATAAAAACTATTTTATTTCATTTGACTTCTGTCACTTAGCAACTGAGTGTCCATGGAGACGTGTAATAAAATAAAATATTTCACCTGCCTCTAGAGATTTCTAGTGATTTGTAATTAAATATTGTGCAAACGTGTCCTTCACTTTAACAGTATTGACCAGTTATCCAAAAAAAAAGATTGTCATTACACCAAATGCAACATTAGAATTAGAATTCGAGTCGTACATTTTCAGCATGACTTGGCCTGACTTTCTGAACGGCTGTTTCAAGAAATTAAACCCTGCAGTGCACTGTCACCCAGGCCAGTGTTTTTCAACCTCTTTTGAGTCAAGGCACTTTCTGGTTTAAAAGTTTCCACAGCACTAAATTACACCTGGTTAAAATGTTTTGTTTCTATTTGGCATTGATGGTTGTTTTGGTTTGTAAAGTGGTTCAGTTCAGTTGCCCAGAACACAACAAAATGGTAAACTAACTAATGCATGTGAGAATTTATTTAACTTTTTTTCACCTGAGGCACCTGGTCGTGCTTTAAGGCAACAGACTGAAAAACAATGACCTAGGCACAGGTTTTACTTTTACTTTGACTCGTTTTCCCTTGTTTGCTGAATAATGCAAATGAGGCTAATTACAATACTAATTGGATTTGGGCTCAGGCTCCTGTCCTCTTTCCAGGTGTAGTTCAGTCAGTCAGGTTTTGTTTTTAACTCAGCTTCAATTATAAGGCAAGTTAATGACTCAAACTTGAAAAATGTAAAATAAAAAACTTTTACATAAACTACCACTTTTAGTTAGACTCAATGGTGGAATATAACAATGTAAAAGTAGTAAAGTACTGTACTTAAGTAAAAATTTTAGGTATCTGTACTTTATTTAAGTGCATTTTAAAGTGGAAACTTTTTACTTTTACTTCACTACATTTGAGAGCAGGCATCTGTACTTTCTACTCCACTATCATTTTTAAATAGACTTTATGATTGTGTGAGACCTGCAGAAAAGTCTGAGGGGTTTGTAGTTTGAGCAAACTAAAATATACAAATAAAAACAGCTAGGAAAAAAAATGTTTCTATTTAAGAAAATTCAGCACAAATTTTTATCAAAATCATTACATTTTAAGCACTAAGACCTCTAAATCTGCTCAAAATGCTTTTACTTTTTACTCTTTAAGTACATTTTTAGACAAGTACTAAGCAGATTTTAGATTTTTTTTACTTGAGTACCTGTACTTTTACTTTGCATTGTGTAATTTTTCTGGTGAACAGTCTGTCAAATGATTTTCTCCATGGAGATGTTATTGCTTTGTCTGGAATGTTTCACAGTATGGTATTAAACCTTCCTATCATCATGGAGACTAAACCAGACCAAGTTACAGGTGAGATCTGTGGAGAGTCACCCCGCTCACAGTCAGAATGCCTGTTTTTCTAGTTATTTTTGAGCAATAAAACCAATTGTAATTGAATAAATGTAAAGTAGAGCTGTTTAAAGTCATACTGTGGGACATTCCAGGCAGAGCAATGACATATCCATAGAAACAAGCAGGTGACGGACCCCCAAATGAAAAGTTACACAGTGCACCTTTAAGTAGATTTTTTCACGTGTACTTTTCTGTACTGTAGCTGTACTTTTACTTAAGTAACATAATTGAGTACTTCTTTCACCAATGGTTTAGAGGCTTCAGACACATCATCTTGGTAAGACATTGTACAATCACTGCCACAAACTGTATATTGATCAGATATACAGATAAAAGGTGGCCATTCTATTTAACTGTACATAGAAAAGGATCTATAGATAATGGAGCTATGGGGTACGGAAGGGTAAGGCTTTTTAGATTGCTATTGCTATTGATATTGCTGTGAAATATGTCCCCCTGGTTCTGTCAATTAGTTGATCTCAAGCTACAGCAGAAGTTCACAACTGCTTGCACAAGTGATAAGAGCCTTAAAGTCTAAGTGGCTGTGAATAGGGAGATCAATGTTGAGATCAATAAGTCTGAATCCTTCTCCTTCCAGTGCTAAAGTGCCCTGGGAGTTTAGCAAAAGATCCAAACCGTAGCCATAGAGCTAACACCCAGTACAAAGCCTGCCCCAGGGGAAATACAGCAACGCTAACGAGGAACGGCTGCTACTTCATTGACTTTCACCCAGTCCAATTATCATTAAAGGTCCTTTATTGCTCAAAATGGACTCTTGTGAGCTTTAAGTCATATTATAATATTGTTACCTCATCAAAAACAGATCTGGAGTTGTGTTGTGTTTTGTTTTATTCACACATATTTGAGTAATCCTTTTTTATCAGTATGTCTACATATCCAAAGCTCAAAATGCGCCATTCAACCTTGTGATGTCATGTGGTAGTTTTAGAGTTCACAGCTTTTACGTTTTACCTTGAGTTCAGTAAAGATGGACAATTCTAGGGCTGAAATTATCCAAATGATTCTGGTGAAGGTGTAGGTGTATGGAGTTTAAAAACACGAAACACGAAGAACTCAGCCTAAATATGGAGAGTTTGTGTGTGAAAGATGTGTGAATGAAACAAAACACAACTCCAGGTGCTGTATGTTTGTGATGAGGAAACATTATAACATAGATCAGAAAATATCGTAATACAGACCCTTTAAAACACACAGACAGGTTTTATAGTTATTTAGTTACATCAGACTAGTAACATTTTTTCTTTTTATTTTAGGTGTCTAACTTGACCAGTGGAAACTATTACCAATTCCGTGTTTTTGCTGCCAATGTGGTGGGTGTGAGTAAGTCTTCGGAGCCCAGTGAGCCGTTCCTCTGTGAGAAATGGACAATGCCAGAACCAGGTACAGGAGGTGTTCTACATGTACTGTATGTCTACGGTGGAATGTTTAGCAAAAAAAACATTTTAATATCTGAAAACTCAAGAAAAATACAAAATTGATTTAAACAACTCATTTTCAGGAGTCTGTGATCAATATAAAAGTTCATGGTGTTCAGTTTAACAAAAAAGTGAGTGACAGTTACGTGTGAGAGACTTGTTTAAGAGCACAAATCATCTCACCTGTTGTAGTTTCAACTAAATCAGCAATCAGAGCTTCAGACAGAGCAGTGCCTCCAGTTAGCATCACACAACCCGGGAAACGTCGACGCTAACAGCTACAAAGCATTATCTGCACATCTTTCATATCTGTGATCTGTTTAGTACATTTTCTTTATTTTTTTTGTCAAGAAAAACTTCATGACCTTCAGCATGACACCAAACCCCGCTGATTCATCAACCCAGCAGCCGAGCAGTGTGAAATGTGAAATCTGGTGAACAAAACAAAATTGTACATTCAAGAGGGACTCGTCTGAATAGGTCATTACAAGCCCAAGCACACTCGCACACAGTCTGGGATGTGGCGACCCAGCATGCACCTCCGTCCCCTTCGTATTCCACACCGCCGCTGACATTAATACAGCCAATGGAGAGGCACTCGCTCACACACGCCACTGTTGAAGCCCGTCTCATTCATCTTGGCAAATGGGCTCCCCTCTACGTCGTTAATAATTTAAGAATGAGCGAAAAATCATTAGGCAAATTAACTACCATGTGTCATGAAGTCAGACCAAGACCAAGGAGAGTTACTGTACTGCTTTGGATTGTAATGGTCTGCTGTTTTATTGTAATACACTCCTAAAGATCTGTATTTTAGAACTATTCTTTGTAATTACACTACCAGTCAAATGTTTACTGCTACTTACATTTGATACATACAGGCATCGGTTATGTGAAGTAAGATATATGGAATTATGTAGCAAAGAAAAAAAAGTTAAATAACCAAATCTTCAAATAAGCCACCTTTTTACTTTGTCAAAAAAAATATTTAGTAGAGTTAGTACATTTTTTTCTTTACTAAATAATTCCATATATGTTGCTTCATATATTTGATGTCTTCTGTATGTATCTAAAATGTAGAAAGTAAAAAAAAAAAAAAAAAAAAAAGAGACAATGTGTCCAAACTTTTTCTGGTCATGTATGGTTAAACAAAACCGACCAAAAGTTTAGAATCTCCCTCTCGTTGATTGCTTTTTTCCTTACTATTTTCTACATTTTAGGTGCATACAAAATACATAAAATATATGAAGTTGAATAAAAAGTTAAACAACTAATACTTAAAATACTTTTTCAACAAAGGAAAGGATGGTTAATTTGAGGATTTGGTTATAAAGTATAATAAAAAAAAGATATATATTTAGAGTTATTTCACTTTTTTCTTTGCTTCTTACTTCATATATTTGATGTCTTTCCAGCTCCACTCTATGTGTCATGACTCTATATAATATATGGGTTTGACTTTCTGAAATGAGTGGCAAAAAATAAACTTTTTCATGATATTTACATTTTTTGAGATGGTCTGTAAATGTCGAAAGAAGTAAACATATGACTGGTGGTATACTAATAGATCTTTGAAAAACACTTTCTTTCGTCCTTCCTTCTCCAGGCCCGCCCTATGACGTACAGATTAAGGAGGTCAGAGACACCTCCATGGTTGCTGTGTGGGCTCCTCCTCTGTACGAAGGACAAGGGCCTGTTATTGGATATTTACTGGAGGTTTGCCAGGGCGACCAATCAGACGAATGGACTGCTATTAATGACCAGCCCATCACTGGAACACATTACAAGGTACAATCATAAATACATTTTCTGTTATGAAGCTGTACTGACATCATTTAAAGGTGCATTGTGTAACTTTTCTGGTGGAGGGGTCTGTCACCTGATTGTTTCTATGGATATGTCATTGCTCTGCCTGGAATGTTCCACAGTATGACATTGTACAGCTCTGCCTTACATTTATTCAATTACAGCTCAAAAATATCTTAGACAGACAAAGCAATAATATCTCCATGGAGAAAAGTTACACAATGCACCTTTAAGGCCAGTGTACTACTACTACTACTACCACTACTACTACTACTGAGTCCTACATTACACTATTTTCTGATCTATGTTACAATGTTGTTTCCTCATCAAAAACATGCGTAGAGTTGTGTTTAATTTCATTCACATGTTTAAAACACAAATCCTGCATATTTAGGCTGAGTTCTTCTCTTAAATAGAAAACACTCTGTTCCTCCCTAACTTCTGATGTCATGTGGTAATACAGGAAGTGCTCCACTGTGTTTTTAAACTCCATACACCTTCACTTGAATAATTTGGGTAATTTCAGCCCTGGAATTGCCAATCTCTACTAAACAAAAAGTAAAAGGTGTTTGTAAAATTCCTCAGTCATCCAGGGAGGATCTATCTCTGTTGCCAGAAAGTAAAAGGTAACTGTTAACTTGAAAACTACTGCTACATGACGTCATAAAGTGGAACAGAGCATTTTGAGCTTTGGGGATGTAGACAAACTAATAATGCAGCATTACTCAAACATGTGTGAATGAAACAAAACACAACTCCAGGTATGTTTTTGAGGAGGTAACAACATTATAACATGGCCTAAAGCTCTCAAGAGTCAATTTTGTATAATATAGGACCTTTGATTCTTGTGTCTTTAGTATTTTTCATTGCTTTTAGTTGGTCTCAGATGAAATAGAGATGTTGATGTTGTAGGTGTCCGGTCTGGAGACAGAGCAGACTTATTGCCTCAGAGTGACAGCAGTGAATGAGGCTGGAGCTGGATGTCCCTCTCTGCCCTCTGAGCCCGTCACTGTCACCACTCCACCAGGTACTGCTACGTTATAGTGTAGACCACACATTTAGGCTAGCAGATGGACACTTACTGAACACACAAGTGAAAGATTATGATGAACTCAAACTTCACTGGCAAAACATTACAGAAATAACAATCAATGGCAGTACCAAAAGGATGTCCGTAAGTGTGTTTCCACCTTCCAAAATGGGCTTTAACTGTTATGCATGTAAGTTGTGTTAAAAATATATAATAAAACTATAGACCCCAATGCTTAAACGCTTAAAAAACTAATGTAAAAACAGGAGGGGTGAGACAGGAGAGGGGCTGAGTGAGTCCTCCAGACGACCGAGGAACAGGGGAGAAGAGCAGCAGTTATTTGTTCTCAGCACCAATAGCTGTAAGCACACAAATAAAACATGCAATAAATATACAAATAAAGTCACTGCAAAAAGTGCTTGTGCATTTTCACGTTACATGCGCATAAATCAAGATCCACCTGAAACGAACAGATAAACTTTTATGCACAATGCGATATTTTTGCATTTCCAAGCCACCTTCCATATACGCATTAAAATTATGGTGATGGAAACGCAACTGTTGACTAGAACTATTGTAGGATTCTGCTCAGGAATGGCTTGAGAGGTTTTTTAAGACTTTAGTGTTTTCAACTGGTAAACAGTCCTTTGTTATTTTTGTGCAAACTGAGAGAAATATTTGTTAGAAAAATGGGAAACTTGGTTGTTGGAACGCCACTTTATTCTCAGTACTAATTGTTAGTATCGATCAATTTTAATATGCATCTGACGCTGAAGAATCTATGTTACAATGTGAGGAAGTTTTTGTCTGGCATCAGTAATCTGCGTCCCAAAATATTATTTAACAGCATTTACTCATTATTGCTTGAACAACATTAATAAAAGTGTGATTTTTTTCGTCTCACTTAATTAAATTCCTTCTCCTTCAGGCTCCAGAGACATCGAGATCGGTGTGGATGATGACGGCTTCATCTGTCTGACATACGGGGCGGAGGAGATTAATGAGGAAACTCCAGGTCTCTGGAACAAAGAATATAGTGAGCCCATAGATGAGAGCAGAGCACAGGCACACAGCGAGAAGAACAGGTATGCTCCAGACAGTCAAGAGGAAATGTTCAGTGTAGGTCACTATTTTAAAGTTAGACTACAGAAATCATTATTCTATTCTATTTTAAAGGTCCTATATTACAAAAAAACTGATTCTTGTGAGCTATAAGCCATGTTATAATGTTGTTACTTCATCAAAAACATATCTGGAGTTGTGTTTTGTTTCATTAATCTATGTTTATTAGTCTGTCTGCATCTTCAAAGCTCAAAATGTTCTGCTCCACCTTGTGATGTCATGTAGTGGTAACTTTCAAGTTAATAGCTACGTTTGACATTTAGTTCAGTAAAAATTGGCAATTCCAGCACTAAAATCATCCAAATGATCCTAATGAAAGTATATATAGTTTAAAAACACAGTGGAGCTCTTCCTGTAATACCACATGACATCACAAGGTGGAGTGTTTTCTGTTTGAGAGAAGAACGCAGCCTAAATATGCAGGATTTGTGTGAATCAACCACAACACAACTCCAGGTATGTTTTTGATGAGGAAATAACATTATAAAATAAATTACAAAATAATGTAATATAGGCCCTTTAAAGAGTATCCATCCAAAACATGCCTGAAGAGGTTTTATATGTCATCCATGCATGTTTGAGTAATTTTGTGATCTCCCTCTAGCCCTATTCAAACCCTCTTTACTATAAATTTTCCGTAAATATACAAAAGCTGGATTCAAAACAATAGACTATAGCTTCACAAACCTGATGTGATGTGCATTAGTTTCATCAATTAATGCATGCCAATTATATTATGATAGTGCTCTGAAGGGGGAGTGACTTAGCGTGGGGAGGGGGGAAACTTATTAGATATGTTAATATGTTGTTTTCGGTGAATATATAATTTTCAAAACAATAACAGGTAACATGGTGATCTAAATATGTTATGTGTTAGCAGTTAATACCCCCTCTTTAACAATTTCTAATATATTTTAAGACATCTTGAAAAAGATTGCAAAATATAAAAAGATTGATTTGGTGTTTTTAACTAAATTGATTGAAACCTTAGGCACGCGAACTGCTCTGCACCAGTTGAATTAGCTCTGAAAAATAGCATTGTGCTGTCAATGACTGTTTCTTTGGGGATTTTGTGCCATTCCCCTGAATTTCACACTCGCACTGTTTCATTTCTTCAGTGAATGTGAGAAGAAAAGTTTCATTATAAGTTGACTTGCTTTGGAGTTACAGACATGGGAACTTTTTTGACAAGGTGTAACTGGGCTGTCTGGGAGGTAGACTCACTAATAAGAGGCTGGATTACTCTGCCTTGTCCATCAGGGCCGTGCTCACCTTTACTGACGCATCAGAGGAGGATCTGGGCCTGTACACTGTGGAGGTGACGGACAACCCCAGTATGTCGTCCAGCTATGATTTCACTGCAGAAGGTAAAAACAGAGAGAGAGTCTGAGAGAGCTACAAACAGCCAAGGAATATGAAGCAAATGAGACAAGCAAAAGAGATTTAAGGGACAGGGGTTTTATGTGACAGGGCTGTAGGCATTTAGTCGTTTAGTCAATTAATCGGGCAATTGAATCCTAGTCAACCAAAATATTGTCTTAGTCGACTAATTAATTAATTTTAAAAAATAATCATTGCATTTATATAGCACCTTTCAAGATACCCAATGTGCTTTACAGTGCAATATTAATTTACTCCACATTTAGTGGTGGTAAGTTACTATTGTAGCCACAGCTGCCCTGGGGCAGACTGACGGAGGCTGTCAACCATCGGCCGGTCCGACCACCACCAACATTCACACCACATTCACACTAGGCAATGTGGGTGAAGTGTTTTGCCTAAGGACACAACAACAGTTTTTGCCAGTGGTGCCCCATTGTGGCACCTAATATTCTCAGGCTCCCATCCAAGTATTAAGCAGGCCCAGCCCTGCTAGTGAATGAATGGCAGCCTTGCCCCGTCAATCTGCCCCAGGGCAGCTTTGGCTACAATATCTTACCACCTCACTTGTCTAAAGTGAGGAGTGAAGAGTGAATAAAGCACTGTGGAGCGCTTTGGGTGTCTTGAAAGGTGCTATATAAATCCATCCATCCATTTTCTTCTGCTTTATCTGGGGCTGGGTCGCGGAGGCATCAGTCTGAGCAGAGAGGCCCAGACTTCCCTTTTCATGCACACTTCCTCCAGCTCTTCCAGAGGGACCCCGAGGCATTCCCAGGCCAGCCAATAGACATAGTCCCTCCAGCGTGTCCTGGGTCTTCCCCCAGGGCCTCCTCCCGGTGGGACATGACCGGAACACCTCCCTAGAGAGGCGTCCAGGAGGCATCTGGAACAGATGCCCGAGCCAGCTCAGCTGGCTCCTCTTGATGTGAAGGAGCAGCAGCTCTACTTAGAGCTCCTCCCATGTAACTGAGCTCCTAACCCTATCTCTAAGGGAGCACCCAGCCTTCCTGTGGAGGAAACTCATTTCGGCCGCTTGTATCCGCGATCTTGTCATTTCGGTCATTACCCAAAGCTCATGACCATAGGTGAGGGTAGGAACGTAGATTGACCGTAAATTGAGAGCTTTGCCTTTCAGCTCAGCTCCCTCTTCACCACAACGGTCCGGTACAATGACCACATCACTGCAGACGCTGCACCGAGCCACCTGTCAATCTCACGCTCCATCCTCCCCTCACTCATGAACAGACCCCGAGATACTTAAACTCCACTTGAGGCATGGACTCTCCACCCACCTGGAGAGGGCAAGCCGCCTTTTTCCGGTCAAGAACCATGACCTCGGATTTGGAGGAGCTGATCCTCATCTCAGCTGCTTCACACTCGACTGCAACCCGCCCCAGTGCATGTTGCAGGTCTTGGTTTGATGGAGCCATCAGGACAACATCATCTGCAGACAGCAGAGATGAGATCCTGTGGTTACCAAACCAGACACCCTCTGAGCTCTAACTGCATCTAGAAATTCTGTCCAATGAAATACAATAAACAGAACCGGTGACAAAGGCAGCCCAGGCGGAGTCCAACATGCACTGGGAACAGGTCTGACTTACCACTGGCAATGTGAACACAGTAGCTGGAACACACCTTCCGGCCCCCCTTCTTAAACAGAGGGACCACCACCCCAGTCTGTCAGTCCAGAGGTACTGTCCCCAACCAGCACACGATGTTGCAGGGACGCGTCAGTCAAGACAGCCCCACAACATCCATCCATAAAATCATATAAATCATATAAATCCAATACACTGATATTAATTATTTTTGTCTTTGTTTACAGACCTAGAACGACTGAAGGAGCTCAGCTGGCAAGTGAGAAATCCATGTATGTAGTTATGTACTTATTACTTATGTACTATATGTTTATTGTTCATTAAGAATATCTTCATTACTTCATTGTATCTGTTTCTAGCATGTTTAAATAAATCCCATAATTAAAGCTGTACAGAGTCAGAGATCTGTTACTCTGTTGGCAGTGATCGGGCTGAAGACGGGCTGGCAGGTGGAGGTGTCAGAGGAGGGCAGGGTACGTCTGTGGCTCCAAACAGAGAGTCTGAGCGACGCCGCAGAGCTCAGACTCATATTGAACGACCAGGAAATTCACAGCACCCCGGTGAGAATCACACTAAAACATACAGTATCTGTACCACCAAGTACTTATCCATCAAAGGAATTGTTAACAAAAGGGCCTATATGAATGCACATTGTGTAAGTTCAATGACCATGTTTATAAATTCATTAGGAAAAGGCTATTAACATGGCACACAGTGTTCTGGGGTTTGCAAACAATGAAGGGAGCAGGTGCTTTGCGCAGCGTAATGTCTGACCCTGAGCTCTGAGCTCATTCAGGTGAAAGGCTCCGGGATCACTGGAGTAAAGGAGGGCATCCAACACATCTGCTGATATCAGAGCTGTTCAAACAAGGCTGACATGTTAACGTTGTGTTTTTACAAACAAACATTCACCATCATCTCATCTCACCATCATATTTTTATAATGTTCTGCTATATAAAGCTTTGCTGCAACAAAAACAAAAGAGCATTTTCACATTCATTGTTTTGACTACACAACAAAACGCCAGGATGTGGAAAAGAAGTGATTTTCTGCCATTTGAGGGAAACTTATTTTGTCTTATAATAAAGAAGTGTAGTTCACTTGAACCATAAAGGGAATATGAGCACAACTCTCCAGCTGCAGTCATATATAATGCAACGTAACCTGCTCAGAATAATCAATAGGCCAGAACTGTGAGAGGGCCAAATGCAAATGTGAAGCTCTGGTTTCACAGAACTCTTTAATTTCTATCATAACTTCACAGTATTGATGTACTGATTATATGTTATCTCTAAATGATCACAGCTGTGGTTTATGAATTCAAAAACCATTTAGCTGATTAGACCCTTAGGCCTGCCATACATCACAGAGCAGCCTCATGCAGCCTCTCTATGGAGACTCACTTATTCTGATGAACCCAAAAGACACATACTGATGTCTTTGTAAAATACCAATAGTTACTTTGTGTTTTGTCCCACACACAAGTGCACTGTCTCATGTGTCGTTTGTTTGCTTTGCAGCATCGTACAATCTCCTTGGACAAGCCTAAAGGTTTGGTGGAGATTCTGTTTGATCCTCTGTCCCCAGAGGACCAGGGCTCCTACACGGCTCAGCTGAGGGACGGCAAGGCCAAGAACCAGTTCACTTTAGTCTTTGTGGATGATTGTAAGTTCATCAGGTTTCTCTGTTCCCATTGGTTTAAAGTTCACATTCAAAAACATAATTTTTTAAAAAGAAAACTCTAATAATCAAACAAAAGCAATGGTGAACAACTGTGAAGAAGTTGTTTAAAGTGTGCTCCTGTCTCTTAGTGTTTCGTCAGACTCTGGCTTTGGCTAGTGCAAACCGACACAACTATAAGAGGAAGTTTGGTAAGGACCCCTCTGCATCACAAGTACTACAACTCCCTACATGCCCCTGGTACTGCATGCACGAAAGAGGGTACTGCATGTACCCAAGAGGGTACTGCATGTACAGAAGAATGTACTGCATGTACAGGCGTGGGTACTGCATTCAGGAGAGGGTACTGCATGTACAGAAGACGGTACTGCATGCACAGAAGAGTACCATTATACAGTGATAGATTTTGAACAGCAGTGGTGCAGTTGGCAGCTGTATCCTGTAGACTGTGAGATGTGCAGGTTCCAGACGTGATTAGAAACACACAGCGGTCAATGTCCTAGTGCCCCGTGTGCAAACACACACCACACTGGGTTAAAGTCCATGAGACTGAAAAAGTCCCACAATACTGCACTGCATAGTGTATTTAAATCAGATCTACTACTGTGTAATTTTGTATGTGATCCAAAGTATCGTGTGTGTATCCTGGGCAGGTTAACAACTTGTGTTTTGTTTTCCAGGGCCCCATTTCCAGGAATATCTGTCTTGGTCTGTGACAGATGAATGTGAAGTGGTTATAAAGTGCAAGGTAATTTAACTACATAATCAGACAGGCCTGGGGCAAGTGTCTTAGTCAAGGACACGGCAACAACATTCAGTGCCAGCCACACCCACATCTTTTTAAGTAGAGTAGAATGGCAAGGCAACCAATAACCTCTAAGGCAAAGGTCTGTAACCTTTTTCCTTTGATGAGCTTACAAAATGAAAATGCCAGAGAGCTACTCATTTTAGCACTCGCAAGAAACACAGTAAAGACAAGACCCACAGCCCTAGATGGGGAACATTTAGATGCCTGTAAAACCTAAACCATCATCCATTTATTAGTGAACAGAGTTAGACATCAAAATGACACATTAACAGTGGTAATTAATAACATTTTGTTATTCAGCACAGAATAATATAATTCAGAAGCACAACAAATAATTAATAATTCTAGAGCACAACAATCTACCAAAGTAAACCATTTAGCAGCTGATTATTATAACTGTGGTCAGTGTTGGGAAGTAACTGAATACATGTACAGCATTCTGATTACTAATTATATTATCATTGTGCTGTCTGACAAATGAATTTCCTTTGGGATAAATAATGTATTATCTATCTATCTATCTATCTATCTATCTATCTGTCTATCTGTCTATCTTTCTCTATCTAATTTTGAGTTCCTGTGCATGTGATTTTTCCTTCTCTAATTAGACATAAATTAATGCTTAACATAAAATCAAACTTGTAATTATGTATCATGTTTTTAACACTATAATGTAAATACAATTCAGAGTAAAAGTATTCCAAGTATTCAGAATACAGTACTCTGATTAGGCCATGCATCAGAATATGTTACAAAATACATTTTAATGCAGGTATTCAATATTCTGTAACTAAATACATTTTCAACACATTCTGCCCATCACTGACTGTGGTATTCATAACACTTAATTTGCTTGGAAGAAAATAAAAAAATAAAAAAAATTATAGAACTTGATCTGTCTGTTCTTCTCACAGGTGGCAAACACGACTAAGGAGACAACCCTGAAGTGGTTTAAAGAGGGCAAGGAGATGAAAGAGGTGGCGTATGACCAAAACTCTGGACACAGCTCTTTCACCATCACTCAGGTACAGAAAAGATTAGTAGACTTTTTTTTTATTTGTCGTACTAAAAAATATAGTCACCTTATCTTCACCTTCATAGCCTTACAAGGATAAATTAAACTAGTTGGTCGTCTTGGGGGTATTAATATTTCATTTGAAAAAGTTCTGAATACGTTTTATTTCAGTAAGGTCAGTGGTTTTCTCCTCAGGTTACCCAAGAGGAGACGGGCACGTACAAGGCTGTGGTATCTGATAAGAGAGGAGAAGATCAGAGTTTCTTGAAATTATCCGGTGAAGGTGGGGGCACGACTTTGTGCCATTTCACAAACTCCAACAACATCCCTTCTTTGTTCTTTGTCTACACTTTCTTCACCAGCTCTGCCTCACTTTGCTCTAAATCTAACCGTGAATAATTATTTTCGAAAAATCAATTCTTTCTGAAGGCTTAATTGTTCTTTTCATTCACAGAGTATGACAAGCTTCTGCAGCAGTTCAGTAAACAGTGTGGTGAGTTATTTGTATTTGTGAAATCATTGAGTTACGCTCCCAGCGTGGTGAGTGTAAATACGAACCTGTGCTAATTAAGTGAGCTTTATTCGGGGATATTAATTGTACCGTGTCGTCTCATCATCGCCATGACAACAGCTGCCTATGCTAACTGTCTGTGCAGCGCTGTCAGCTGGACCGCTAAGCATCGAGTGCACAGAGGAAGGATTCCGGCTTTTCTGCTCCCTCAAATATTACATCAGCTACCTGAAGACCAGCTGGTTTTTCAAGTGAGAACTACTAGGCTACTACTACCACCACCAGTAACTATTACTACTGTAAATACTACTGCATGAACTAGTTACTGAGGAAGACCTTTAAATAGTCAGCTCTTACATAAAGGTTCTCTGTGTAATGTAACAAGCATCTGACCTTTAACTTAGTCTTGTTGTGCCACATCCTTGTCTCCGTGGATATAGATATGTTTATTGTCATATTGTGGAACATTCCAGGCAAAGCAGTAACATCTCCACGGAGACAAGCAGGTAGCAGCCCCCTGTAAGAAAAGCTACATAGTGTACCTTTAAAAAATTAGGTAAATAATTGTAATATAATGAAAGACTATAAACTATAAACTGGTAATTTTGCAGCTTTTTAAATCACTTTATTATCTCCCATCTTTATTTTTATTTTATTATTATTAACCAGTGTGGAAGTGTGGAATTCTTGGACTGGTCTAGTAACTCCATCTGCTGGTTAACCTATGTAATTGCACGAAGTATTACTAAAAACATCTTTGTAGTAATTCTTAGTGTACCAATCTCCTGCACTTTTGCCCTGTAGAGAAAAGCCCATGGACCAGACCAGGACCAGAACAGGCTACAGTCAACAGAAGGTCTGGATCGATGTTCTCAACCCGACTGAGAAGGACATGGGGAAATACAGCTTAGAGATGTTTGATGGAAAAGACACACATAAACGCCACCTGGACCTGTCAGGACAAGGTGAGGGAGGGGGTCCTCTAGTAATACACTTTTAACTCCTTTAATATTATGTTTACAAAGTTTGGTTAAGATCATTTATATTCCTAAAAGTCCCTATCTTTTAAGAGAAAACTGAAGCCCAAACCTTTTTACACACACAATACTAGTAACAAACAGACAGTACTTTATGTACCATGTTTGAATGGTTATGTAACTGCAGAACCATCTTTTTTTCTATTGGTAATGACACTTTGCACCTGATGTTATTAACATTCCCTGGGGGTGTTATGCTAACTGCAAACACTGCTTTGTCTGCTTTGTTAGACTTTAATCTGAGCTTTATTTCAACACAATCTGACCATAAAGAATGACTTAGCTGGAACTAGGTGACCTGATTTGTGCAGTTAAACAAGTCCCTGTAAACTTTCATTTCAGTCACAAGCTTGCGAGCATTAGCCAAAAGTTTTTCACTTAGTCACACTCACCTTTTGGTTGAAAATCAAACTCCTAAACAGGACCATGAACGCTCGTATTGATCACAGGCTTCAGAACTTAGACTTAGACAAACTTTATTGATCCACAAGGGAAATTATTTGGATACAGGAGCTCAAACATCACAATATAATATAATAACAGAGTAACAAAAATAGATGGTATAGCAAAAAGAGTAAGAGACACGTGTCAAATGAGACATAATTATAAAAATGTATATGTACAAGTCGAAATAATATAGAAATATAAGTAATAAACTATATAGTCACAGCTATGTACAAGAGACAAGAACGACAGTGCAAATATTATGCTTATGCTTATGAAAATGTGTGTATAAATCTATTTAGTTTTTTCATGAGTTTTCAAACAGTCATAAAACGTATTTGACAATGTTTGTTAATGTGTGCATTGAGTTACCATGGTAACTCCTAAACATTCCACCATTAGAGATACATGTAGAGCACCCGCAGCATGATGTCACTGCAAACTGTCAATTCATCAGAAGGGAATCTTAGGAAGGAATTTTTTATTTGAATCAGAAGGACAAAACAATGAGCTACACCGCATAATTAACTAGTACTATGAGGAAATTAAGTTGAATTTACTGACCTACCGACCCTTTCTTCCTTCCTCTACAGCCTTTGCCGATGCTTTAAAGGAATATCAGAGGTTGAAGTAAGTGCTGCCTCCTAGTGGTGCATCTCTAGCATGACATGGTGTGACAGTCTTAACCCATGTGTGAGGTAACAACATGCATGAATCTTCACCTAAATATTTGACTCTTAAATGTTGTTAAACCTGTTTTGTTTTTTTTGTTTTTTTCCACAGACAAGCCGCCCTGGATGCCAAAAGTGAGTGTTTCATAACAACAGAATAAAGGATTATTATTATTATCAACACTGTTTTTGATAGACAGATTCATTTATGTAATATTTTGTGTTTTTAACAGGAAGGGCACATGTGATCAAAGGTCTGCCTGATGTGGTGGCCATTATGGAGAGCAAGGTAGTATTTTTTAATCATGAAAATACAACTGTATATCTATTTTTTACTATTTCTACATGGCATAGGTAAAAATTAGTGCATAATAGTACCAATATTTAAATTAACCCTAACCCTATATTGCGCAAAATGGCTCTTGTGAGCTTTAAGCCATGTTAAAATGTTGTTACCTCCTCAAAAACATACTCAGTGTTATGTTTTGTTTCATTTGCACATATTTGAGTCATCCTGCATTATTAGTCTACATCTCCAAAGCTCAAAATGCTCTTTCAAGTTAACAGCTACCTTTTACCTTTAGTTCAGTAGATTGGCAGTTCCATGGCCATATTATTCTAATGAAGGTGTATGGAGTTTAAAAACACAGTGAAACACTTCCTGTATTACCACATCATCAACATCACAAGGAAGAAGAGTGTTTGAGAGAAGAGTCTAAATATGCAGGACTTGTGTGTTAAACATGTGTGAATGAAACAAAACACAAGTCCAGGTATGTTTTTGAAGAGGAAACAACATAAGATTAGAAAATTGCGTAATATAATACAGTAACCAAAACACAGAGAAAAGTTCCTTCAAAAAATATATAGTTATAGAAGTTAAAGTATGCTGTCAGAAAACTACTCAAGAACAATATACAGTATAGTAACTAACTATATTACCCATCTCTCCCTTTTCATTGTCTCGTTTTCTCCTGTTCTCCTCCACAGACTCTCTGCCTGACGTGCTATGTTGATGGAGACCCCTACCCAGACATTTTCTGGCTTCGAAATGACAAGCAGATCGCCAGTGAAGGCCAGTTTTCCATTACCAAGGAGCATAAATGTACAACCATTACCATTAATAATGTCACCATGCAGGATTCTGGGAAATATAGCATCTTTGTGGAAAACAAATATGGCTCTGAGACGGTGGATGTGACTGTGAGTGTGTATAAACGTGGAGATAAACCACCAGCCCATGCTGTGATGATGGGTTAGGGATATTAAGGAACATTTTCTAAAATAAATCCTAAATATTAAAGGCACATTGTGTCATTTTTCTGGTGGAGGGTCTGTCTCCATGGAGATGTTGTTGCTTTGTCTGGAATGTTTCACAGTATGGCATTAAACCTTTCTATCTTCATGGAGACCAAGTTAAAGGCCAGATCTGTGGAGAGGTGACCCGGCTCACAGTCAGAATGTCTGTTTTTCTAGCTATTCTTGAGGTATAAAACTACCTGTAATTGAATAAATGGAAGGTAGAACTGTTTAATGTCACACTGTGGAACATTGTGCACCTTTAAAGTGCATATGGCAGGTTAGACTACTAAGTAGGGCTGTCGTGGTTCAAGAATTTCCCTTGCGGTAACTTTACGTGCCTCTGCACCGCGGTGTAGGCCCATAATAATACATGTACAATGGGGAGGTAGCATTTGAAAAATATTTATATAAAACCACAGCCGAGCCTAAGTGACAGACACGTGTATGTGCACGTGTAGTGTAAGTAGTTTTACAGACGAGTTACAAGAATATACCGCAACTGAGTAACACATAAAGCCCGTACACACACGGGAACCCCCACAGAGACGCCTGCAGGGGGCGGCTGTACGCACTGTGCTGTACGCACTGTGCGTACTTTGAATGTCCCCAGTGAATCTAACTGGATGACACGCTGCGTCAGGTGCAAAGCTTCTATATGCGGTATATCCAATGAGTGCGCAGGCCTTTAACAATAGCCAAAACTTGAACAACAGGTATGGTTAAACCAATAAATAAAAAATAAATTACATATCGTAATATGAACTGCCAGAAAAACGCCTGGTATTTTGCTTTAGAACTCACCATTACTTCCTAATTTTTGTACTTTTCTTCTTAACCTTTTTTCCCCCCCACAAACTATCTTTAGACTATGATAAATATTACTATCTGTCACTATGGTACTATCCCACCAAACCAAGTAATAATTAGAAAAACATGAAAACCCGTCATATGCACTTCAAAGGTTATGATTTGACTCAAGTTTACTCATGTGTGGTATTGGATTATTAAGGACAATGTAAATGCAAATGCATGTTGAGATGAATCTGTTGGATAATGAATAAATGAATTAAAGAAAATGTACAGTCTCTATTTGTATCTAACTTTGAATTTCTAATATGAACTGGGGCTCGTGCTCATGTCCACCAACAGAAGCAAACAGTCCGTGGTGCCACTGACCTGAGTGGAGGGCCTCGCTGTGGTAGATTCACACTTGTGTTGTAAGATATTGCAAATAGAAATATGGATTCAAATAGTAACCCTTGTCTGACAGTATTGAATCAGCAGAATGTGTTTATGGTAAATAATTTAATGTCATTATGCTATACTTCTAAATAGATATAGATAGAACAATATTTTTGGGGTCAGTATTTGTTGTGTGTACATTTTCTTTGCGCTAATGGGACGTTTTTGGTTCTTTTTTGGCTATGTGATAAGATTTAAACCGTAAAAGATTGATTTAATATCTTCTAACATGCAAACTTTGTTCTATAGTGTTTTATTCTGCTTTTATTCATTGCAGCTCATGATTTTTTAACAATAGAAAAGTTTTTGTGGTTTAAATCTGTTCTTGGATTATTGTGTCAGTATTATCTTTTATCATCTGTATTAACTTAAGCAATATATCGCATTTCAAAATTTGTTATCGTGACAGGCCTATTTATGGACAGCAATGGGAAGAATACTTTATATTATATTCTGATATATGGTTCAGAGTACTGCATTCTGAATACTTTTCTGTCAATTTGCATTTACATTATAGTGTAAAAACACAACATAGGATTAAAAACAGCTCCATATTTGTTTCACTGTGTGTTATGCATTTCCTATCACTAGTTGCAGAAGTTAAAATCACACATCTACACACTATAAGAGTGATGTTTTCTTTTTTGCTCACTGATCATGTGCAGTTTGAAGCCTAAATTGTGTAATCACGTTCTGCAAAGTATTTTAGAAAAGTAATTATTCTGAATACCACCAAATGAAAAAGTAACTGTACCAGAATGCATTTACTCAACATTAGTAATATAATATTCAGTTACTTCTCAACACTGTTTATATGCCAACAAATGCATCACCAAGATCTTTTTTCCAAGATAACCCTTTTTTCTAAGATTATTACTTTTCAAAAATTCCAGCTACAATTCCAGCATTTATATATTCTATTGACATTTGTGTAACAGTTACCTAGTGTGCATTTTTGTCTGTGCAGAAGTTACTGAACTCGAGGTTGATCAAACAGTGTCTATCACTGCATGGGCTGTTACTGATTAAACAGCCCCATTGTGTTTGACTATAAGAGAAGGGAGCTCCAAGTATCTGTTCCTACTTTGCTTTGAGCTTCAAGCAATCTCAGCCTCCAGGAGACCAAACGTCATCATGGCCTTCAACGGAACGTGGCAGGTTTACGCTCAGGAGAACTACGAAGAGTTCCTCAAGGCTATGGGTGAGTGGACTACCAATACCATGAGCTGAATCATTATAACAGACATCTGCTTATGCTATTTGTGGTGCCCAATCTCCAACAGAGCTCCCAGAAGACGTCATTAAAGTAGCCAAGGACGTCAAGCCAATTACTGAAATCAAGCAGAATGGAAATGACTTTGTTATCACCTCCAAAACTCCTGGAAAGAACTTGACCAACTCCTTTACCATCGGCAAGGAGGCTGAAATTACCACCATGGACGGCAAGAAGCTCATGGTAAACCCCACCTGGAAAATAACTGGAAATAAGAGAGATTTTATTGATCCCAAGGGAAATCGTTTAGTATTTCTGTATTTTCAGTATTTTGTTTTGTTCTTCTACAGTGCACTGTCAACCTGGAGGGTGGCAAACTGGTGTGCAACACTGGAAAATTCAACCACGTCCAGGAGATTAAAGGAGGAGAAATGATTGAGGTACAGATAAGATAAGACAAATAAGATGATATAAACTTATGAATGTTACTATTAAAGGCTCCTCTGGCTTCTTTGCAGACTTTAACCATGGGCTCAACAACTCTCGTCAGAAAAAGCAAAAAGATGTGATGAGGATATTTAAATAAAAATGTCACTTTGTAAATTTGTTTTGGATTTTTTTTTTTTTTTTTTTGTGGATTAATTTGACTAGAAATGATTGAAGGTCATGTTTATGATGCCATTACTTGTCGGGTTCAAATGTGGAGTTGGTAAATGTTTTGTTATGATTACACTCATTGTTCTGTTCATTGTACAGTGGCAAAATATTATTGCCATGCCAAGGCAATTGCACTGCAGCTTTTATTTATAGTAATATTCTAGCAGGTTAATATTCTAGGCTTCTTCATTTCTATTGTCTTGTTCACACCAAAATCATATTATAATCTCATTTCTGATACTTATTATATTTAAAGGTCTCATATTGCACAAAATGTATTCCTGAGCTTTAAGCCCTGTTAGAATGTGGTTCCTCAAAAACAGACCAGGGCATTGCAAAGCTCCGGGGCCACACACGGCCCTTTGGTTGACTCTGACCGGCCCGTTTAAGCTCAGGGCGCACTCACACTAGCACTTTAGAACCGTGCCGTGCTCAAGCACGACTGCGTATGGTTCCATGTCCCGCACTCACACCTGCGCAACCGAACCGGGCCGCGGCCCGATGACGTCATCACACGGCGCTGTTTGTTTACAAGTCGCGCAGCAGAGCTAAAGTTTTAGCGGAGAAAATAAGTCCAGCGGCAGAAATATCTATGAAATAATGAGACAGAGAGGAGTCCTGCTGTGATACGCGCTGCTCCGTGAGTTTATGGAGATAAAAACAGCGCGGAGGAGTGAGGACAGCGGGAGATGCGGCTGCAAAACTTTTGTCGCTGTCCACAGTCTTCACTGAAGGTAAGCGCGGATTCGCTGTATGTTTTGGAGCGACTTTATTCGCCGTTTTCCTCGTATGAATAACACACACACACACACACACACACACACACACACACACACACACACACACACACACACACACACACACGCGCGCGCATACGCGCATACACGGCTCATTAGTAAAGTCGTGCGTGTACGCATGCATGTGCATCCGTGCCGTGCTTTGGCCCACTTCCTTTAACCGGGCCAAAGTCCCCACCGTACCTGGGCACGGTTCGATTGCGCTCACACTGGACAAACGTACCGCGCTTTAGGGGCTAAAGTTCTAGTGTGAGTGCACCCAAACTATAACAAAATAAACATAATTATAATTTTACCCTCCTGTGGGCTCACCACCTGCAGAGGGGTTCATAGGGGTCTGGGTCTGGTGCACAGAGTAATGGGCAGCGTGCTGCCCCCGCGACCCAGCCGGATTAAGCGGGAGAAGATGGATGGATGGATAATTTTACCTCATGCATGGACTAAAGCTGCATTGCTTTTATGTTAGAGGTGTTTTTCCAATGACATTTTTTATAAGGCAGCCTCACTTCTCACTGCTTAGTCATAGCCTATATTCTTACCAGTCTTACCAGCTTGTCTAAACAATGCTATTTACTGCTTTTTTTTTTTTTTTTTTTTTTAAATAAAGAAATACAATTAATATTATGCAGAACTGAGTTAAGCATTTTGGCCCGGCCCTCCACAATATTTTTTGTTTCTCATGTGGCCCCATGGAAAAAGTAATTGCCCACCCCTGCTCAAAAACATAGCTGGAGTTGAGTGCATCTCCAAACCTCGAAATGCTCTGTTCCACCTTGTGATGTCATGTAGTGATAGTTTTCATGTTAACAGCTCCTTTTACCTTTTGTTCAGTAGAGACTGACAGTTCTATGGCTGATATCCAAATGATTCCAATAAAGGTGTATAGAGTTTGAAAACATAGAGCACTTCCTGTATTACCATATGACATCACAAGGTGGGACAGTGTTTTCTGTGAGAAAATGCAGGTATGTTTTTGATGAGGATACATTATAACAGATCAGAAAATTGCACAATACGACTGCCAAGTCTGATGAGTAATCAAACAAACCGGATGATTTGACTTGATACAGGCAATTTAAGTAATCTTCTAATTTGTTATTAATCCAATTTGTACCTGCAGCCAGTGTTGTTATATTTTTAAGTAGTCAGGACAATTAGAAATTGAACTACAGCTTGTAATAGTAGTGTTCCTTGTTTTTCCATATATCCATGTGTGAAAGAACATTAAAGAGACAAGACAAAGTTTAGGGGGAAGGGGAGGGGATTTATTTTTTTCTTTTGGAATTTTGGTTTCAAATAACAGTGCATCTTGCATTTTTAAACACAATACCAATAGTTACCAATTTCATAAAGGGCATACATCAGTTTCATTTCTTCAGTGACATTTCATAGGGGGAGAAATTCAAAGCCAATTTGTCAGAGTTAAATTTAGATGGAGGCGTTGCTATGCAGGATCCAACCGAACAGAAAATAAAATGAACATGAAGTGAACAAATACAAAGTGAGAAGTGGCAGAAGCACCACGCTGTGGGCAGGCGGAAGATCAGCCAACAGCCTGGTGCTTCACATTTGGTCGATCTGTGGTTCTCCCAGATACAAATGGATTGCAGCAGGTTTCAGCAATAACTTGGGCACAGTGGGTCATAACAGTAAAAATAAAAGCTCACATGATGTAAGCACATTCACACACAGATCCAAACATATGCAACTCTCCACTGTCCAATTTCAATTTTAAAATTTTACTCATGTTTATTTAGCATTTATTTGCACATAGCATCTTTCACCCTACACTGTGCATAATATAAAACAATAAAAAAATGTGTGCAACATTTCTGGGAATAACAGTGCACAGATGCTGAGAAATGCTAGAGGCATTTTTTTTAACAAAAATATTCTTCAGTATTGAAGTCAAGACATGACCTTAGCATGTCTTATACATTCAGTGTTATTACTAAAAATACTTTTGTCAAGCAGATCAAAACTGACCTGCAAATGTACATATGCTACAAGTACTTTATACATTTTATTATTTACATGGCTCTTTAAACATTTGTCAAGTTCATACTTTGTTTTGACTTCTCTAGGCTGGCCATAACAGCTCCAATTCTGCACAGAGAAAGCAACAAGTGCCTCAACAGAGGATTCAAAAGTGAGAGGACAGTTGATTAAGCCTCCATCATTGTAATAGCATTCTGACCTGTAACTCAAAATCTGACTGCAGTGCACAGGGTAAACAAGGCAGCAAGTGTCTGTCGATGCGATGGTCACCCGTTTTGTAAACAAACACCAGCCACTGTTGTGTCCCTTAGGCCACATCACTTCTCCACAGCTTTGCCTGGCCTTTAACAGGTGCATGCAGCTAGACAGAACCAGAGCAAGGACAAAATTCATCAATCTTACACTTAACTCTGGCCCTCTTCCGCATGTTGAGCTGCTGCACTGCTCTTTGTAGGCAAAGTCTGGGAGCACAACATACAGAGTAGAACAGTCAGAATAACCCACCCCAACTAATTATAGTTGGATTACTGTGGATAAACTGACTGAACCATACTGGGCAACAACGGAGCAAAATAATTGCTTTGGTTCACACAGCATTTCATAAGTCTTTCAACAAAAACAAAAACATGTACAAAATAATGCTATGATAGAGTGTAGCAGCCCTTTGAGCCAACTCCTATAGTGCATATGCGCACAGCGCAATAAAAATATACAGGAGTTCAAGGCCCAAGGTCTCTGTGCCATGGTCTCTTCACCCTTCTGTTTGAGGTTACACTTTTGACCTATACTCACTCCAACAGTAAGATAGCTTTGTCCCTGCAGAATTGCAGTTTGAGTGTCGGAAATATATCAAGAAAAACAACAAAAACCTAGCTACTGGCTACAAATGTGAATTTGTATTAGCACTGGAATAAAAAAGGAGGACTGAGAATGTCAAACAAAAAGCTGTTTGGAAATGGACTGCACTTACGGGAACTAACCTGAAATTTAACACTTGATGAAAAATAAACTGACACTCAAATCTGCTTTGATAGCCAACATAAAAAAAATACAAAACAAAAGTACAACTAAGGATACCCAGTTCATCATAAGTCACAGAAGATTACTCCTCCAATGACATCACCTACCAGCAAGGCTGCAACGCTGTAATTGGTCTTATTAGGTTAAAAAGGGAATAGAGTTGGCATTTACAGCATAGTATTTGCAAACATCCCCTAGTCTGAAGGTCAAATGTAAAAGAGGTAAAAGTATTACAGCACTGAGGTGTTCCTGGTGGGTGCATGCCCTCAGAGAGTCCCAGTTCATTGGCCAGTTTAAACATCAAAACATGCACACCTCACGCCTGCACCTTCAGAAGGCTCTTGAGCTGGAAGGCCATGATCTCCCTGCTGTCACAGGCCCCCATGGGAAAGGACACCCAGTGACTGGGGGGTTTGGGCAGGACGCTGGGCGATGGTGGTTCGCTGAACTTGGGCCCTGCGTAGCTTGGACTTCCTTGAGCGCTCAGGAGCGTGTTGAGGTGAGACACAGCACCCTCCCAGTTCTTATCATAACTGATGGCAAAACGGACAGCGGCGTTTTTGTCTGCAGACGCGGCCTGCCGCGCCTCAGGAGACCTGTGGTACACTGCACCTTTGTCACTACGACGATGACTGTGGTGAAGGCCCCCTGCACTCCCTGCAGATGCTGCCACGGCCGATCCGTTCTGTTCACGGCTCCTCTGCTTAGCCCGGCCAAGTGGGTGGTTCTTCTTGGATAAAGATCTCTCAGGGTGGGAAACTGGAATGTTATACCTCTCACCACCTCCCATGGTGTTTTTTCACTGTCACCTTAAAAACACAACAAAACAATGTAAGAATATAAATTTTGTGTAGGCCAAATATAATATACCAAATATCTATTCCCAGATGGAGGCTGCATACAGCAGCACCGCCCACTGATAACAAGCACAGAGGCTACGTGCAGAACACCAAGCAGCCCGCCCCTCCCCCACAGCCGCCAGAGCAAAACAAGCTGGGCGCTTACCTCTTTGTTGTGAGAAAAGTGTTACAGTGGTCTCTCTTTAACCGCACTTCTCCAATCGGGCCCCAGGTCCTCGAAGTAGTTGTTCTACTTCTCACTGCACTTTTGTGTCCAGCAAGAACTGAGGTTCTCATGTGCCAACGAGCGATGTTTTGACGTGGAACCGAGCTGAACATCAATTCACCTCGGCACACGGATGCTCTGGAAGTCACAATCCTGTAAACAAATGTGCATCAGAACACTCTGCACAGCTCCTGCACAGCCATTATGGCGTGTGATCTGAGAAAACCCGTTTAACAATAGACAATTTAAACTGCGTCATCGCTGAACCAGAAAAAAAATCTTGTGGGAAAACAAAAAAGACACACATATAATTATCATAAATGTAAGTATGGCTGTAAAAAACTTAAATCCCATAACGTTTGTCTTTAGCAACTCCTGCGCAATATGCAATTATGGCATTGCTTTCCTTTGTTTACCATTACAATGCCTTACGATAAAAAAATAAGATCAGTTTTGGATTAACCGATCCAAATCAAATTTATACATTGCTCTGAAAAACAAATACGCTTGCAAATAAATTCTTGTTTTTGTGGGTCAGCCTATTTTGGCAGCAAACCAAAACAAAGAAGGTCTCATTCAACATGGCGACCAAGCACAAAGCGTACTCTTACCGACTTCCTCTGGCTTAGTAGTGGCCCTTCGTCGAACAAAAAATATGGACAGCCTTTGATAATTCCCGACGGACTATACAGAAAGTATAGCAAAGCTATATTTCTCACAAATCCGTCCCCGTCGCGGCTTGCGTGGTAGAAAGTGGCCGTAATCACCGCCGACTCGACTCCCTCTGAATTGCAACAAAATGGACTCTACAGTGGGGCTATGTAGCTGGAGCTTACCCGCGTCTGACCAATCACGTGTCGAGTTGTCTCCGCTCAGCCAATCAGAGGACAGATCACCAGACGCATTCAGGCCTGTTGCCAGACGGGTGACGTCAACGCGCGTCCCTCCTTCGCTTCCTTTTGTTGAGGCTCGGGTATTTCCTAAAAGAGGTGAAAAGAGAAGAGAAAAACAACGGGGTTTTCACACTTTTCAACGTTTTATTTTACTCAACGACGCCTGTATTTGAGACATAGTCGATTAATATGGACACTAGCCTAATCCTGATCGATATATCGCGGCCAGTAGATTATGTAACAAGTTATGGTTTCGTTTCTTTCAAATGTATGACTTTAGTTGAACATTTGTTCATTTAACCACACGGTCTCCTCGAATTTAAAGTCAATCCCTCAAACTGAAGAAAGATAACCATTATAACTAATCTAGAAAGACTTAAATGTTCAAACTACAACAACTTAAATGAAACCATATTTTCATCTACTAATTCTAGTATGCCTATGAAAACGCTTAAGAAACATAACAGGTTATATTGGAAAACTATGCATCCTCCATGTAAGACTGGTTCTTCCTTCTTTATACCACACAATATCTGCAAAATAACATATACTAATGCTACATAGGGACATATGGACAAGTAATCACAGGATGTTGTTGTGGGCCTCTGTCTGCCCTCCCCCCACTGTTTTGTTTAAGACCCACTGGTGTGACTCCAGAACAGCTGTGTGGGAGTGTGAAAATGTAAGCTTTTCTAGTTTATATAGCCTACGAAACAAAGAACAAAACATATATAAAAAACCTACAAAAAACGTCACTAGGACTATGCTACAAAATGTGAATATTTAACTATAAGACATGGGTTCAGTAGTCCATGCCTTACTTGTGGAGAACACTGAAAGATTAAGCCTTATCTATGTGTGATGTTGGTTTATAGCTTTAGTCCCTGGGATTTTAAAAAGAGTTGCGCAACACATAATCTATGTCAGTTAGACCTTAGCTGAAGGCCGTGCTGGATAGAGACACTCCCCAGAGCCTTTAAAGGGGAGTGTACCATCTACAAGTGTCAGCCATGTTTGGAAAGTAGGTCATGTTTCGTGTAGGGCAAATATAAGGCATAGCAGGCTACACAAAGCTCCATATTTGACCAGTCGTAGTGGAAGCGTATACACTATAATGGAAAGACAGTAAACACGGGGGATGGTGCATGTAAAATAATACAGGGCCCTTGCATTATCTTGGATCTTTGTGAATCAACAAGCTACAACACGTCGTCTGCGTCATTAACATGTGAGAAGGGGCAAGGCCAGGACATCAGCAATGGAAGAGCTGTTAGGAATGAAGATCAACTAAATATTGTGTCATGAAACACACCCACGCACTCAGGGGGAGGGGGGAGGAGCACATAGTTTCACGTAAGGATACTAAATGCTTTTATTACACAACTTAAGGCTGCAAAATATGAGTCTGTGTGTAAACGTGATTTATGCTTTCTCTGCACATGTGCATAATAGGCTCTATGGGCCTTAATGCAAGATATTTTCACTCCAGTACTTTGTTTTGTTGATAAAACATGGCCTTTTCCAAATACTGAACAGAGGCTATTCTTGGGGAGAAAAAACAAATAACAATTATAGCAGCTGCATCAACACCAGCTTTAAAGGCACTTTTCAGATGGAAGCTTGTATTACTTTGCCTAGAATTCGGCATTAAACTGAACTCTATCTGTGGAGACTGCTGCTAGGCCAAGTTAGAAGTCAGATCTGTGGAAAGGCGACCCTGTTGACATGACATTTGAAGGTGTGTAGAATCCCTCAGTCGTCCAGGTAGAATCCATGGTTGCTTCTTCAGAAGTGAGCTGCAAAACGTATTCGATCAAATAAACGTTTGTCCAGTTGACAAATTGAATTTCTCCTTTTGCCATGACATTTGAATAAATGCAAAATAGATATACTGTACTGCTATACTGTTGAATTTTTCAGACAAAGTAATAACATCTCCATGGAGACAAGCAAGAGATGACCGCCCCCACTAAAAAAAGTTACATACTGCATCTTTAAAATATAGTAGCAGACACACTTTATTGATCCACAAGGGGAATTATTTGGACACAGCTCATACATAACAATATAATAACAAAGAGAAAAAATATAAATGGTAATTATAAATTCTAAATAAGTAGCAAAAATATCAAGAGACTGGTGTCAAACAAGGCATAAATGTATATGTACAAGTAAAAATAAAATACAATAAAAATAAGTAATAAAAATCTGCGTGCCAAAATGATGACTTTAGACTTTCTTGTCCCCAAGGGGTAGTTCTTTTTCACAAACACTGTCCTATGACTTTAGCAGCTGTGCGTGTGAGTTTTGAGTATTGTAAAAGCAGGTGGAACAATACAACAGGACAGGCCTGGAATCATACATTATTTTTTTGTGTTAGCATTGTAGTGGACTGAACAACAAAAATAAACAGCCTAAAATATCTTCCTTTCCTAGCATTGCATCTATTCATCTATCATAATTGTAAAGACTTTTATTTTATTAAATATTATTACATTTGAGTCATATTAATCATGAACTAATGGCCCAGTTTTCTGTTGTGCAGTACAATGTTAACGAAAAACGGAAATGTAATTAATAGAACCATTTTAGAGGCCAGTGCAAGCCCTCTTATTTGTGTATCCATGGAGATCCCTGCAGGAAGACCATGCTGTGATATAATCCAAATGATAATTCAGACTAGCAGCAGAGCACAGGCCTGAGCTGCACCTGATGTCTAAGTGAGAGAGAGGGGCAAATCTTATTGAGCCTTGAGTCTGTCCTCTTCTAATCAGATTTCCGCTGCTACGACCAAACCCAAGCCTGGCACTGCAACTCACAAGAGACACGAGAACACACAAATAACCTCAAACTGTCACTTTCATTTGCAGATCACGGTTTTTGTTCTATTTTCGTTGCCATTTAATTTAGGATAGTCAATTGAAACACAAAAGTAGGACTAATTTAAGCGCCTCGGGTTATGATGTAGTGACCTGATTATCTTAAAAGCTAATTTTTAGCTAATTCACAACAGGGACTAAATCAAACGATATTTCTAAATTAAATCATGAAGAAAAAAAAAAGAATAATAATAATTTTGCTCAGCAGCGCCCTCGGGTGAACAAAGTGAAGCATTACACATTCGAGTCAGTGATGGTTTGCGATAAATGAATTTCCTGTACTGTATTTCACGTGGCAGACATATTATGCATGTTGGTGCTGCCACAAGGAGACTTTGACATCGTTCAACTTGTCTTATTTAAAAATATCTCAAAGGATGTACCACAGGAAGGTACAAATTACATTTGATTTTGAGATTGTGGCAAATAAATGTCAAGAGACTGAATACATCATGTCCAAGAGGAAAGAGTAGAGCCATCAGTGAGACATTGTCTTCTGTGTTGAGTATTATGTGATTTTTGTTAAGAGGCGTAGATGACAGGAGTAGATCAAGGAAACTATATGGATCATTTCAATAATTACAGGGCTGTCAGCGCTCACTTTTATAATAGCAGTAAAGTGGTAGTCTTGAGTGGGATGAAATACAGACATACCCCATTACTATGGAGTTTTATATTTCATATTGAAATGTATTAGTCTTTTAATTTTTTCTTGTATTTTAGACTTAGACTTTAATGATCCACAAGGGAAATTATCTGGACACAGAAGCTCACGTATCACAATATAATAATAAAGAGCAAAAATGTACTTGTTGATAATTAATTCAAAATAAGTAACAAAAATAGCAAGAGACTGGTGTCAAATAAAGCATAATTATATACATGTATATACAAGTAAAAATAAAATATAGAAATATAGTAATACTATATACATCTCAGCTATATACAAAAGGTGAAACAGTGCAAAGATGAAATAGTGATTGACACAGGGTTATCTACTACATAAGGGTGAATTGTTGTACAGTTGTATGGAGTATGGTATGAATGCTTTTCAAAATGTCATGAAAATTATTTTATGGCATTTTCATGTTTTTTGTACATAGACTAAGCTTTTAGGCTCTATCAATATTCTTTTCACCCATCATTCCCCGCTGTTTTGACATGCTCTGCTCCCACTATATAAAACAATTGTAAGTGCTTATGTCTCTTATTCTTCAAACACAGGAAACAAATATTTATTTACAATTATTGGTATCTATTAAGTATTTTTTGCAGAACTATATGTTTGAGATTTAGCAGAGTGGCTGCCACGTCCCTCCCTCTCTTCTCTCTTCCCTCTGCCCCTGACTGTGATGTGTTCATAGCAGCCTTATCTCCGCTGTTTACCAGTCGCACCTATAGGTCTGATTGTCATCCTTTACTGAGAGACCAAACTAACAACACCAATATCCTACAATTAAAACTACAGTTAAGGTAAGCATCATTATAGATCTATTTGTTGTGTAATTTTCCATGCAAAATTAATATGGTCAGATTTACTGTTTTACTTTCAAATGACAAAGAGATGCCCATGTGTCCAAATCTGTACAAAAAGTGATACAAAGTTATGTCGAAACCTAAATATGGTGCAATCTTCACCACACTCTTTCCTGGCAACGGCTGCATATTATGAAGAAACAAAATACTAACTTGTTTTAAGACGAAAGGAAAACTGCTTTTTAAAATCAATCATTCAATAAACATGGGCAAGATGGATAGGTCAAACTGAAAAAATGTTTTTGTACAGTTTCAGTGCTGTATTTTGATGTTTTATGTACGACATACAGCAGAAGTACAAAGTAATTATTAAAATATTACATTTCTGTGCAATTTCAAAAGTTCATACTGACCTAATCTTGTTATAGTACATAGTTATATTCTGTGAAGTCTTAAGTATTTTCTAGTAGGGCTGCAAAATGTCACAAGTGAATCTTCATTTGAATTGGCACAGTTACAAAGGCTACAATTATTAACAGAATGTTTTTTGCAAGTAACAAAACATCCTGCATTTTTAATGGACACTAACTGTTGTACCTGTATGCTTCAACACATGTTCTGAAATACATGCGATTCTTATACTTGTAATATATCAGTATATATATATAGTATCAGTTCTTTTCCCAAATCTTAATGAGTAGTTGTTTACAATGTCCACCATGAACATAATCCTACTGTTTAAACATACCACAAATCTAACCGAAATATCCCTGCTTGTCAGAAAAAATCACAAATATATTTTCTTCCAGCAGTGTACAGCCATAATACATAAAATGATGATAATATTTCTGATCATAAAATAATAATAAAGTGGAAAATTATTTCCAAGCCAGTGACTATTCATAACTACATTATTTACGCGACAGAAATCCTCTTACAGCAGCTTTTCACACTCACTTTAATATATTGATTGCATCCAGGAGAGAGGCGCACGGGAGGAGACCGTTCAACAGCCACTGACCTTCACCTACGATCTACTCACTAAAGCGTCTAAGTGCAGTGCTGTGCGTGACCAGAGGAGGACGCTGTTTTGACACGTGTGCCTCTGCCCCCTGATAAATAAACCAACAGGTCTTTTTTTTCTACAAATGATTTAAAAGACAAAGGGGAAGTATGTCGGTTTTTAAATCTTCAGTGTGCATCGATATTTTTCACACAGGAATTGGTTTTAAAATGAAATAGGACGCAGCACAATGCCTTTTTGATTTATTTGAGTGTAACAGCATTTGCCTGGTTTCATTTACAATGCGCTCATGTTTTCATATGAATCTGTAACATCACGCGTGCGTATGGAGATTTTATGGCATGCTTCTGGCCTTAAGTGGACACTGTAATGATGTTTACCCTGACCTCTAAATGACTTTCCATTGCGACTCAAATGTTAATGCGCTCCTTAAGATCCAAGTTCAATATTGACCGAAACAAAAACTATTTAATCTTCTGTCACATACATACTTATATCAACTGTGGGTGTTGTTTACATATATTTATTAAATTAACTGCAGTTATTAATTATTAATTATCCAAATAATTTCCCTTGTGGATCAATAAAGTTTGTCTAAGTCTAAGTCTAACTCTAATGGTGTGTAAGGTGCAACTGACATTTTAATGACAATATTTTTTCTTTTCCTCTTATAGGCAGTTAAATTCGTGCTCTTTGCTTACTGCTTTTGAAATGGCAGCATGGGAGGTTCATGGTTCTCTAAATACCAGAGAAGCAAAAAACGTCTCTTCTCCAATCAGTAAGATTTGATTTTCTTTTTTTTTTTTTTAACATTATATTTTGTGAATAATTTATTGTGCTTACAGCAAACAAATCGTGTGTGGGCATAGAGTGCTACATGGTCCTGACAGAAGCTGAGAAGACAGCGATTGGCTCCATCTGTTTCCTGGCTGGTCCTCTCACCTTTCTGGAGAACAGTGTGGTTCTGCTGGTGATCCTGTGTACAGCGGCCCTCAGGCAGAGGCCATCCTACCTGTTCATAGGCAGCTTGGCTCTGGCAGATGTGTTCGCCAGCTGCTTCTTCACCACCAGCTTCTTGGACTTCCATCTGTTCCGGCGCAGAGATGGGCCCACAGCCTACCTCTTCAAGTTAGGAGGAGTCACGATGGCCTTCACCAGCTCTGTGGGCAGCCTCCTGCTCACAGCGCTGGACCGTTACCTGTGCATCCACCAGGTGTCCTCATACAAAGTGCTGGTGACGCGGCGCAGAGCCCTGCTAAGCCTGCTCATCCTGTGGAGTGCCACCACCTTCATCTCCTTCCTGCCTCTGATGGGTTGGAGGTGTCCCACGGGCCTGACCCGCCCATGCTCACGCCTCTTTCCCTACATCAACTCAGCCTACCTGGCCTGCTGGACCAGCTTTATTCTGGTGCTCCTGGCTCTCATTTTAGGGTCCTATGCTCTGATCTTATGGAAAGCCCACCGCCATGAGGCCTCTATGACCAGCTTGCAGGTAGCAGCAGCATCAGGACAGGCCCGCATGAGAATGGACATCCGGTTGGCTCGAACATTTGGGCTCATTCTGCTTATACTAGTGGGCTGCTGGCTCCCTGCACTGTCCTTCATGATAGCAGATGTGTGTGTAGTGCTGAACCACTCTCAGCTCAGGGCCTTTGCTTTCTGTAGCACACTGTGCCTGGTGAACTCTTCTGTCAACCCTCTGCTGTACGCACTGCGCTGTCGAGAGCTCAGGGAGGCTCTGGTGCAGCTCACTCATAAACTGTGTGAAATGGGCAAATGTAAAAAACCTGCAGAGCACCTCTCTCCAGAATCACAGGATGGAGCGGACATGAGCTGTACGGTCCTGTCAGAGAATGAGCATGAGGTGTTAAGCACCTCACAAACGAGATCCTCACAGATCACCTCAGTGTCTGCAAAAATGAACAACACATAATCTCATACACATAATAAAGTTCAGCTATATACAAGTTTAAGTGACATACTTACAGAATGCCCTCACTATTTGAAGATATCATACTAAGAACACACACGCAAATGGTAAATTTTCTGTGACAAAGGCACTTAACATAACTGTTCAGCATTAAGTTAGAAGTAAGTAAGTGGCCACATTTTGTTTATATTAGGTTACACTGAGGAATAATAATGTAATAATGGATTTAGATTGTACTTTTAAGCTTCTCACTATGTATTCACCTCCATAGCCACAGTCTCCAACCATCAGTCACACAACAATCACACAGGCAAGGTGTTTTGCCCAAGGACAGTATGACAGTAGGCATGCACTGCTGGAGTCAAATTACCAATCTGCTCCACACACTGTGTACTGAAAGCAGACTGTACTTTAATTGTACACATTTCTGTTTGAAGTGGTATTCTCTTTGTTTTTGGTCTTGTGTATGGATTTGAATATGCATAAACAGTGTGCTTGCAGGGTGCCTTTTCTAAGCGCACACAAATGCCAGGACATCACAAAGACTCGGGGACATTGGGGTTTTTCATGTGCTCTTCATGTGCATTCAAGCAATGTGCTGCAGAGGAAAATGAAAGAGGACTGGCAGCCCACAGTGGAACAACTGGCAGCTACAACACACATAGGCCATACAAAGCACATAGGCTTTGAGTGTTTGCCTTTCTATAGACTTGAATGCTAATTGTTTTGATTTGTTAAAAGCCTTTCTTAGTTTTGTAGTCTATGTTTAAAACTGGCAGTTGTTCTGGAAACAGGGTCAAAAATTCTGAATGATCAACAAGCCTCAGACATGACTGTGTTTGTGATATTGACTACACCTAAATAGGCAAGTCTATTAGATGTGAAAAATGTTGAGCAGAGCTTGTAAGACTGGCCCTTCAGAGTCGGTTCTTCTTATGGCCGCCGCACACTACAGGATTTTTTAGTCTTAAACAGTTTTTAAACATGCGACAAAAAGCGCACATCACAGATACAAGTAGAAACTTATGAGATTTAAAATTTCTGATAGCAAAGACTGCAGCTGGATATGGATGCAGACCACAGGCTATAAAGTGCGTCAGCTGTTTCCTGTCTACAGTAAAACCACTCGCTTTGAGATTATGTTATGATTATATGTTATTATTATTTGTGAAATATGGTGCAATACTTCACATACATGATTTTTAAAGAATAAAAGATTGGTGATAAAGTATAGAGGAAGTAGAGTCACTATCACTAATCTGCAGCTTCACCCTGATCCGTGCCCTGTGTGGATGTAAACAGACACATGTGAGGAACAACTCTCATCTTTTTACTTTCAAAGAACACCTCAAACTGGATTAATAGCGCGGTTTTGTGGACTGGATGTCATTATTTGCGGAGGACAATTTCTATGGATAATGTGGATGAAATGCTGCACTTTAAATTTACCACTTTACCAGAGGTGAGGAATAAAGTCATTATTGCTCATTATTTTCGCTATTTCCTGAGTTTGTATGTATTATTGGCTGTAGCCGCAGTGTTGCTGATGTTTGATGGTTATGATCTGACAGAGCAGCTCAGAGTCACACTGACACCACACACACGAAGACACAAAGTCGAGAAGTTAATCGCAGTCAAAATCAGGCAAATTCTCCTGTAGTGTGTGCGGCCTTTAGGCATGTTTATATACCGTTTTCTGTATGTTCTCAATTCCTATTAAACGTCAAATATAGATTTCATGCATCTGTATTCATTATTATGTCTGAGATCACAGAACCTGGATGCTAAAAGCCTGTCCATAAACCGGGTTGCTATGGGGCTAGAAAAATCCCTTCATCAAAATGGTAAACCCCATTGACGGTACTGTAGCCTATATAGGGTATTATTATATTATTATATTATATTATTATAGTTAAGAAGACACTTTCCTTCTTTTTTACCTGGTTCCCATCACCAGACGTCTCGTGAACCTCCACTTAGAGTTCATCCAGAGATTTACTTTGAAAATAGGGGATTATTGCCTACGGATGACACGTAAAATGTTTCTAAAAAGTACCGTGCATCATCAAGTCCATAAAATTGTATTTTGTAGTTATATATTTGTTATCAGAATCCCTGTATATGAATTAGTTTTTTTTAACAAACATATAAAGATATTCCTTTTTTTGGAGAACTCCCCTCTCCCTACACATGGTACGGCCCACCATTGTGACGTTTTAAAAATTCAGCAGGCTTCAGTTGGCCACAACTCAGAAGAAAATCCGTTGTTGTGGAGGAAGAAAGGCTTAGCAAACACGGAGCGTTAACGCTGCAATCAGGGCGGTGGAAACCCCTACTTTTGTGGGTCCATTTCTTCACTTTGTTTTTCACTTTTGCTTAGCTAACATGGCTTGTGGAGCTACGTTAAAGCGGTCGATGGAGTTTGAGGCCCTGCTCAGTCCCCAGTCTCCTAAGCGGAGAAGGTGCAACCCTCTACCGGGGACTCCCAGCACTCCGTCCCCGCAGAGATGTACCCTCCGTCCGTCTGTCGACAGCCCGACGCACTCGATGTCTCCGCCGGTTATGGGGGGTGAAAGTCGTCTTACCCCAGGTATGGAAACTAGGTTGATAATGACTTTTTCTGCGTTTGCTGGTGGGTGTCATGGGGGAGGGGGGTTGGGTGGAGAATCAGATGGGGGTTGGAAGCTAATCGTTAGCTTAGCTAACGTTACAAACGTCAGTTAACGGCTTCACTAAGTGAACGTCTTGCGCTAATATGTTTTAAACCGTGTTTGACAGCTCCGTGTCAATGTTTTTCTCTTTATTATGTTCAAATGTAGCCTACAGTTACATGAAGGAAGCACATTGCTTCTACTTTGCTAGCTTTGCTCAGTTGCTGCTTACAAATACACTCCTGACTTGTTTAAAGAGGCCTTTCCTTTACCCATGAGTGAGAATGTGAGTGAGTCTGTCTCAGACAAAGGCCCGGGCCTGTCCCTGCGCTGGTGGTACGGGGATGTGCACCTGGGTGACACTTCCTTGTGACGGTAAAAGACAAATGGCAGCGCACACATCATGGGATCCTGTTCATTAGGAGCTCCTGGCTAATGTTTCCTGTCCAGAGTGCACTCTATAAGCGAGCCCCCTGGCCACCACCGCGCTCTCCCTCTTTCACCCTTAAGGCATTGTTAGGCCTTTTCCCTCTTGACCTGGAATGCAGCTCCTCTGTGCACTGGCCCCATGTGGGGTGCACCATCAAAACACTCATGGGAGCGTTTATTGTGCTGTGAATGATCATGCCTCCTACACACAAATCTAAACTATCCTTATGTAAATCCTATGCACTGAGATTGCATTATCACTAGCATACTTTAGACACACTTGCAGTTTCCAGAACAAATTTTTTCTTTGTCAAAGTGTATGCAAGGGTACAGGAAAACACCCAAAAGCCATGGCGTCACTGGTGCCACATCCTTTGTGTGTAATCCTTATGATGAGTTTCTCAAATTTGTTGCTTACATAGTTTTTGCACGAATATTGAAGTGGCTCTTACAATGTTTTATTTATAAGCTTGAACGAACAGTCCTCTGCATTGAGAGCACAGTGGCAGTACAGAAGCTGCAGCTGCCCTCGCAGTTCAGCTATGTGTTTGTGTGGAGTAGACACAAGGTTCTGATATCAAGTACTGGCCTCACCTTGGCTCAGAAGAGGCCCCTGTGGGAAAGGTTGCCTGACCAGCCAGTCCCATTTACATTCTTATTGAATCCAGAAAGGGCTGGAACTGGACAATAAAGGGTGAAAAAACTGTCGTCCAAACTTGTGGCGATCCAACCACAGCTGCTAATTTGTAGCACATGTCTTTCAAATGTGATCTCAAAATTCTCGGAACATTCACAGCAAAATGTATAACTTCTTTTACTTGAGCAAAATAAGAGTTTGGTTCTTGGATTGTCGATTCTGCAAAAATCCACTCTGTTTCTCAGTCCTTCATGTTGTTTTCCCCCTTTTTACGCGTAAACTTTTTGACACAAACTGAGCATGCGTCTCTCTCTTATTGGTTAACCAGTCACACCCTCTGAAATCAGAGAGACATGATGCAGCTACAGATCCACTCGTCTTTGTAAATGTGTTTGTCAAAGCTTGTGGTTCTGACTGGTCAGGTAATTGGGAAGGCTCTGCGGGCACAGTGCCAGGAGAAGGCAGGCTTGTGTTGAGGGAAAGGTTAGCTGTCAGTCCTCCTGTCTCTGCCTAGGAGGGTTCAAACCAGGCAGACTGGCATGTAGCAGTGCAGGTAGGAGCATGAAAGATCAACTAATCAGATATCTTCAGTTTATTTAAGGAAATGCTAAGTAACAACAACTGTAGTCTTATTGCCTGTTAGGATTAGTGGTTGTACTAGCTTTAGACATAAATTTGACATGTTTTACTACAGTACAACTTAAACAAGCTCCAATCTCTAGTGTCGTCACAATACTAAAAATTTTAACTCTACTTTTAATACTAGAGAATTGTCTCTAAACCAGTTCTGAGACCACAGTTATTTAGTTTGTAGATTGACATTTTCAGCATTAGATAATTCTTCTTTTATATTACCATGTGATCTTATATCTGTGTTATCCCTCAGTCGTCCAGGTGGTTTTATATTAGTTCTCATAAGCCTCAAGAGGCTTATGGACAGGTTAATTTCTGTCCTTTTTGTCACTTTTTTTTAACTAGTTTTAGTAATCAGATTTTCAATACTTTAGTTTTGACAACCTTACCAATCTCTTATGAGATATTATGCTCCTCATTATTACACGTAGGAGCATTAAACCCTGTGTCTTCTCTTCATAACTGCAGCAGAGGGGCTGATGTATGAGTCAGTTGTATTCACTGCTTGCCCAATGCCCTCAGTCCCCCCCAGAGTTCCCCCACCTCCCGGAAGTACCCTCAGATTGATTACTTGGCTCGACTTTGGCAGGGTCACTGTTGCTAAGCAACGCCCATATTGTGGCATTGTGGCAAGCACTGGTTGGCAGCAGTGCAAAGGAGTGCCAGTAGTGAAGGGTCCCATTTGTCCATCACTTATGCTTATGTGGACTGTGTACTGTTCGTTTATGAATTCCGAAACCCTGAATTTCATCACTATTGGAGTTATTTTATTTTGAAATCTAAGAGCACAACATAAAGTTTGCATACCTGGAAAGACATTCAAAACATGTACATTTAACAAAAAGGAAAAAAAAAAAGAAAACAGTCTGTGCTCAAAAAAGGGGTAGGAAGACGCATAACTATTGGGCTCGCAATGTAAACCACACACACACACAAACATACATACATGATATCATACAAAACATGTACAATTGTTGTAAATGACTTTTAAATCATAGTAATACATTATAAATTAAATGCAACTGACTACCTGTTGAGTTATTAAATCAATTGTGTGGACATGAAATTCCAATCCATTGTTATTATAAGGAAAACCTCATTTTTCTTGGCCATACCCTGCCCTTTATTTCTTATGTAGAGTTTAATTTTTTTTTAATTTTTATATATATATTTTTTTTATGGTACGTATCACTGAATATTTAAAGGGCCCAATATTACACAATTTTCTGATCTAATGTTATAATGTTTTTCTTCATAAAAACATTTAGAGTTGTTTCATTCACACATGTTTAAAACACAAACCCTGCTTATTTAGGTTCTTCTTTCAGACACTCTGTTCTAGCTTGTGTCATGTGGTAATACAGAAAGTGCTCCACTGTGTTTTTAAACCCCACACACCTTCACTAGAATCATTTGGATAATTTCAGCTCGGAAATTGCCAATCTTTGCTGAACTAAACGTAAAAGGTAGCTCTTAACATGAAAACTACCAGTTCATGACATAATTGGGCGGAAGAGAGTATTTTGAGTTTTAGAGATGTAGACAAACTAATTAAAAATGCAGGATTACTCAAACATGTGTGAATTAAACAAAACATGACTTCAGGTATGTTTTTTTTTTTTAAATGAGGAAACAACATTCTAACATGACTTAAAGCTCACAAGAGTAAATTTTGCGTAGTATAGGAGAGTTATTTCCTTTTATTAGGAATCAAATTGAAAAGCCAGGGTTGATCTACAGATTCCACTCTTCACTGATTATTATTATAAAAGATGCCCCCTTAATATCTTTGTCCTCACCATTATAATACACTAGTCTGAAGTGGTCTACCCTCTCATGTCTCTTGGCCCACATTTCTTAGCTGTCATTCAATCAATCACTGGTGTCATTTGCAGCCGTGGCCCTGTGAGGCTCAGGGATGGTGTTTTTGTTCAGACACTGCTTTATTAAGAGTGAAAGCCCCCACAGCTCACCGAGCCTGTCAGATTAGCCTTGTGTATTGTTAATGCCCAGAGGTTACAAAGGGCACATTCTACAGGAGGGCCCCAGTCATTCAGCACCCTACCAGCCCATTAACAGCCCTCTGAACCCGGGGAAGAGCCTGCTTTTCTGGGCACGAGTTTGAACAAGGCCCCCCGGCTCTCTCCACCCAAGATAAATGAGACCTGTTTATTCAGATAGAGGAAGAGCCCCCCTCTTGCAACCTCATGATGCTTCCGGAAGGGTCAGTATTTGGTTATCTTTCCGCTTTGCCCTGACATGTTGTTTTTAACGTTCTCTTTTGACCTTTGGATGGATTTGAGCTTGTTTAATGCCAGGGTTACAGCCATTAGATCAGAAGAGTGTTTTTGTTTTTCATTCTTTACATTTTTACCCTTCTCTCCACACTTTCTAGTACAAAATTCTAATGATAATATTGAAACCAGACTGTAAAGCAGAATTATCCCCAAAAATGTTCTAAATGTACAAAAAAAACCATGAGCTGCTAGAAATAAAAAGCAGAATACAAATGAACCGTCAAATGCTTTTTTCCGTGGACATGTCATTGCTCTGCCTGGAATGTTCCACAGTGTGACATTAAACAGCTCTTAGAAGTTATTAATTCAACCTTCTACTGCTCAAATCTTGCTCATAATGCAGGAATAAAATAACCAAAAATTTCTCACTAGTAAATGAAAATATACACACAATAAATACTGAAAATTCGTTGTGTACTGAACGATAAGTTGATATTTTATGTATTTATTGTGACTGGCCTATTCATATGCTTAGACCATAAATTTAATCAAATGTTTGTCATATTTTCAGTAGCTTATAGTAATAAAAAATATAAATGGGTTCTTGATGTGACCTCCATTTTCGCCAGTATCACTTTAAATGGCTTTCTAAATACGTCTTCCCAAAATTCAACTCAACTGTGCATAAAATAAATTGCTTATAGTTTTAGTATGAAGTTGTGTTTAATTTCTTTGCATTTTAACTCTGAATACTAAAATATCTTGTGGTGTGAGTGTAACATGTATCTCTTAAAAAAATAGAATCACGTGTCAGTAAAGTTGTCTGTATAAAGGGAAGCTTGTTTACAGACAGAAAAAAGGTGTCAAACCTCAAATGTCAAGTGCCAAAACAGCCCATATATGATTGTAAAAAGATTAATTATTGCCTTAGATAAAGGTTTGTAAATTTAATGAAGGTGCCTTTCTGTTTGAATTATATCATTTTATTCTACTGTCCCAGTGTCAAATAAATAAATGACCAGATAATCATCATTACTTTTAAGCTGAAAAAATACAGGCTGTAAAAGGGGAACAAAAAACTTTCCTGGGTAGTTTTAAAAGGCCCATATTCCACTATTTTCCGATCTATGTTATAATATTTCCTCATTAAAAACACACCTGTTTCATTCACACATGTTTAACACACAAATCCTGCATATTTAGGATGAGTTCTTCTCTCAAACAGAAAACACTCCAACTTGTGATGTCATGTGGTAATACAGGAAGTGCTCCACTGTGTTTTTAACTGCTAACATTACTGCATTACATCACTAGGTGGAAAGGAGCATTTTGAGTTTTGGAGATGTAGATGGACTGATAGTGCAGGATTACTCAAACGTGTGAATGAAACAAACCACAACTCCAGCTATGTTTTTGAGGAGGTAACAGCATTATAACACGACTTTAAGATCACAGGTCAGTTTTCCGTAATATAAGACCTTTTTAAGAATGGTCTCTATCTGTGTCAGAATAAGGCCACGTAGTAACTTGAATAAACCATAATTTTATTTAAGTTGAAAGTTATGTTCTATTGTCTAAAAATATATATTTGTATACATTTTTTCTTTTAACACTGTGATATCCACATGTTTATTGAGTCACACAAGCCTTTTCCTTTGTATCAAAATCAAGCTAAATGAAGTTTTTAGTATTGTTTTGACACACTAATCATAACTTTCTTGAATTACTCGACACCCTTAATTTTGGAGCATTTAAAACCTATATGTGTGGGCTCCTGCCTTTTCAACTCGACCTCCTTCCAATCACATGCAAGATTTAAGCATTTCCCCAGCTGTTCCTCCTTTGACCAAAACCATTTGTTGAAATATGGGCTGTTAAACTCTTAAAGGAGAAGTAAAAGTGAAAAATGGATATCATATTTTTTTAAGCCTGCAGTCATAGATCACAGCTGTTTAGTGTTGTCACCATACTTCCTGTCTCTGTGCTGCTGTTTGAGGCCATGTTTGAGCCCAGGGGAAGTGCCAGAGTTTTGTCACGATGGCCAGTGATGATATGCTTTCCTATTCAAATGTTTTTTCTGTCTGGAAAACACCCTTCGCTTAGTAGCACCAAAACTAAACACAAAATACCTCCTGATTTTACAGTAGTGGCATGAAATGTGAAACAATATAGATGGTGGTAACAAACTGCTGAAATTTGCCAAGAGGTGGTTCTGCTTGTATTGTTCTAACTTAAAGATCCTATATTACACAAAATTGACTCTCGTGAGCTTTAAGCCATGTTAGAACTCCAGGCATGTTTTTGTTGAGGTCTCTCATTCACACTTGTCTGAGGAACCTTTTATTTTAGTATGCCTACATCTCCAAAGAGTAAAATACTTTGTTCCACCTAGTGATGTCATGTAGAGGTAGTTTTCAAGTTAACAGCTGCCTTTTACCTTTTGCTCAGTAGAGTCCGGCAATTCCAGGATTAAAATCATCCAAATGATTCTAGTGAAGGTGTGTGGAGTTTAAAGACGCAGTAGAGTACTTACCTCCTGTATTACCACATGACGTCAAAGTGGAAGAGTGTTTTTTTGCGAACTCAGAACTCAGCCTAAATATGCATGTTTCTGTGTTAAATGTGTGAGTGAAACACAACAAAACTTGGTATGTTTTTTGATAAGGAAACAATATAACATAGATCAGATATAGACCCTTTAAATAATATAATGTGTTTTTGTATTTGGTCCCACAGAGCAGATCTTCCAGAACCTGCGTCAGGAGTACAGCCGCATCCAGAGGCGGCGACAGCTGGAGGGGGCCTTCAACCAGAGCGAGGCTTGCAGCTCCAGTGATGTCCCCAGCCCCAGCTCCTCCCTCACCGCTCCCAGCTCACCTCCAGGTACACAGCACACTGTCACCGAGGGCCGTGAGGAGAGACAGGAAATGGATTCTGTTTTGTTTTTTGATTGACACAATGAAAGAGAACAAAATGCCTCTGCAAAATAGAGTCCCTATGAACTTCTTCTCACATTTTATGATAAACAAATTGAAGATGCAACAAATACAATCCAACTCTCTCTCATTACAGATTTGTGTAATAAACTCAACTAGCTACTGCATCCATACACCATGAACCCCAGCATTATGCGCACTCCAGAATAGAGCAAAACTTTACGGGGCAGGAGTGCTACTTGGATGTGTAAAGATTGTGCTGGTGGTCTTCAGTATAGGTTCCGGTCTCAAATACAAAGTCGAAAAAGCCTTTATTACTACATGGCCGATATTTTCTTAAAGGCTTTTAATTATTTTGTACTTTTAGATCGATTTCCATCTCCATTATCATTATTATTCAGTTTATGAGTTTGTCCTGTCAACATTTTGAAACTTGACACATACTTTTTCGTGCCCATGTTGGATATTACATTCTGCATAGTGAAAACAGAACAGCTGTAACAGGAGCTTGGTTACCTGTATCAAACTGTGTTGTCCTGACCCAGCACTCCCTATGCTGCTTCATAGAAATGAGGCTAATGTCGTCCCATATTGAAACACACAGGGTTTATAGTTTCAGGGGCTTTTTAAAGTGGAACGTCACAATTAAGTTGGAAAAAAATGTGTAAAAATTGATATGAGATGTTATCTGGATGCATAGCTCTAGGGCTGCACTACTTTTTCACATGTGAAATTGTGTCATAGATCATTGTGTTGGCATCATTTACAGCTCAGAGAGTGAAGCGGCTGTGCCCTCACTCGCTCTGCCAACTTTGAAGACCGTTCATTTTCATAATTTAAGTCCTGATGTCCATTGGGGACTTCAACCATCAAGGAAGAATGAATCACCCCATGAAGGCCATCTCCTCCTGTAATAGATGGTCTGTAAAACTGACTTCCATGGTGCTTTAGGAAGGCTGAAGGGAGATCCAGGGAGACATTTGAACTGTGATTTTGCAATATTCACAGTATTTGGTTTTCTTTGTTTTTTCAGGCGCCTCCAGGAAGGACCAGCCCTCTTTTACGCTGAGGCAAGTAAGCTACCTGTGTGAGCGTCTCCTCAAAGACCACGAGGACAAGATCAGGGAGGAGTACGAACAGATCCTAAACACAAAACTTGCAGGTAAAACATCTCTAATATTTCGTTCATTAACTGGGTCAGACCTTTTATTTTTTGCTATTTTTGTGTGCATATATTTAATCCAACTATGAATGTAGTGGCTGGACCTACAACCAGTTACTGTAGTATACTTTACATTTACAAGTAACATATTTACAAGAAAAACCTGGTGCCTATTCATGGGCTTCAGTCACACTCCTATTTTTGAGGTCCTTTGGCCAAATTAAAGATTTATTATGTTTTGATTTTATTGCTATGGCAACGGTCCTAACTTTCATCATTCTGATTCCAAATTTTTTTGACTTTTTAGATGTATATTATTTGTTGGTGAAGCTTATTATCAAAATAAACAAGACTATCGTATTTAAGCTAGCTCTCCTCTTATCTCATTTCCTCAACTTTGTCTTCCAGAACAATATGAATCGTTTGTGAAATTCACACAAGACCAGATAATGCGAAGATACGGAGCACGGCCTGCTAGTTGTAAGTTCCACAAACTACAAAGATAAGCACCAGCTCCTTTGAATCTCACAATCCAAAACTCATTTTATCTCCATTTTGTCTTTCAGACGTCTCGTGAGCTGACATCGATGAAATCCCAGCTTCCTCTTACAAGATGGCTGCTCTTTTATTCACCCCTTCTTCTTGATTTACTTTTTATTTTGTCTTTCTACCCCCTTCCACATCAAACTGTTCAGGTGCCATGTTTTTTTCCCCCCAGTTTTAAACCCACAAGTTCAAATAGAATTGCTGCTGGCCAAAAGGTGTATGAGAATCAAACATAATGTAAAAAGTCCACTTGTCGTGCCCTCTTGTTGATATGCTCTCTGGAAATCTTGACTATAATGGATCTCTGTTGATTTCTCTCTGGCGCTGTAGAAAAAGCTTTTTGGCTCAGTGATTATTCTGTATACCCTCCCAGCAGCTGTATGTAAAGGCCCCTGCTTCACTCACCCAACCTTTTTTGCCCCGAGCTCCTCATAACTTTACCCAAGAATGTGCGTTCTTTTTCCCTTTTGAAAAATTAAAAACTTAAGTGATTCAAGTTTTGCCTTGTGTTTTCTTTGTACAATTTGATAACAGCTTATTGACACAGTATTACAACATTACACGGCTCTTTCTGATGAATTCACCTTACAGAAATGTATTGTTTGTAGATGTTCCTCTGGTTTGTGGTGGTCAAATATGCAACACACATTTTTATCACTGCTTATGATGTTTCAGTGACATTCCTTTTATATGCAAATACTGCACAATATGATTCCTCTGATGCTGCAGACGATGTTGTGTGCATTATTCATTAAAGCCAAGGTGAAATTTTGAGGAAATGTGTAAACCAGTGGCCCATGTTCTATTAGGTAAAGTCAATGACAATACGTGGTAAGCAATGTATTTTAAGTTGTGTCAAATGAACATATAAGGAGTATTAATACTGTAAAGGTGCATTATGAATCTTTTCTGTTGCAGGGTACCCCACTTGTTTTCCTAAAGGTTTCACAGTATGGCATTAAAATTGTCTATTTAGAAATTATTACATGTGGTGTTGATCAAAAACACCTTGAAAAGTGTGCATTGTTACTGTGAGTGGGGATGCCTCTCCACAGATCTGATGTGTAACTTGACCAAGTGGTGACTGAAGTGTCGCCTGCTTTTCCCTATGAAGATACTGTATGCATCTTACCATACTGGAACATTAAAAGTTTTACACTATGTTTAAGTAGTTGCATCTCTATGGAGAGTGCCAGACCCTGCACCAGAAATGTTATAGTGGACCTTTAAAATATCAATACTTATTATATTTTTATAGTTTATTTGATGGCAACTTCAAATATTGATGCGAGGCAATGCAGTACCTTACATTTTAAGATAAGATAAGATAAGATAAGACTTTATTGATCTCACAGAGGAGAAATTCACTTGTGACAGAAGCTCACAGTCAGGGGACAGTATAGTGCAAAAAGTTGTGAAAAATTGTGCAAACACTCAGAACAATAAGTAAATAAAAAATGAAATCACAATAAATATTAACATATTTACAACATCAGGTAGCTCTTATGTACAGGGAGTGAAAGAAATGTAAATATATAATAAAACATTACAGAACATACCAACAGTTCACACTATTTCCTAAATATTACACCTTTTGTTGACTGCTTGTTCACAAAGTAATAACATCTTTATGGAGACAGACAAGCAGCTGGTGGACCCTCAGTCTGAAAAGTTACATAGTACACCTTTAGAACGACAGCGTGGCCATGCATCTCACTTTTGTGTGATCTGGCGCCATCTTGTGTTGGTTAAGGAGACATCATCATGACTGAAACCAAAAAGAAAACTTCCTTCATACATTCTAGTAACACACTCCTTCACTCCCAAGAATTTCTGTTGTGGAGGAGGAGAGCAGAGCAGTTCACAGCATGACCAAAACTAAAGTGATCAAATTAAACAGCCAATCAAGAAGCCCCCTGTGTGTGACGTCAGCGGCCCAGGTGTGGCACTGGGACACAGGTAGGCTTTCAGATGGGACAGCGCGCGTTTGGAGTCGCGTTAAAAGTTTACAGGACACAGACTGAACCAGGACAAGCATCACGGGGTAATTTCGACGGAGGAAGGAAGTTTGGAGTACACAAAAGCAATGGAAGGGCTATAATTATCTCCCAGAGCATTTTCCACCGAGCTTTGGAGGAAGGGACTCGGCGGGTCTGCTGCTAAAATGGAGGAGTAGTCTTTCTTTTGTAACTTCTGCCGAAAAACCTTGGAAACCGGTTTGTCAAATTCTTATTGTGTTGAGGTTGTCTGGACGCGTCTCTGCAGTTTTCCTTCTTGGAGCTTTCTGTGAGTATGACATTACACTCTTAATTTCACATAAGGTGTCGATTTGTTAAATGGAATAGATTTAATTTGATCATTACAGCGAAAAGTGGATCTATACCGTTTGTCAAAATTGGCGATCCATACAGTAGCCAATTGGAAAAGTACAGTATAAGACTTTTACGCCCAGTCACCTCACGCTTGTTGTTGTAATCTGAAGCTCGCCTGTTTGTTTATTTGTTTATTTCCATGACTTCTTTGCATTGTATAGTTAAGTATAGCCTATTAAATCTCAAGTTGTGACTCTTATGGCATCATGGGCTCAGGCAGTAGACTTTCATGTCCTTACATTTACAGAGGAAATGCATCTACTAACGAGACTAACATCCAACATATAGCAGTACTTCAGTGTAAAGTTAAATAAGTGAAAATATTAACTGAAAATAATAATGCATTTGTTACATGGGAATGTCTTGGTCATGGTGATTTCAAAAAGTTGCACTTCGTTAAAAGAAAATCTTGGAATATTTCAGTTATTATTGTTATTAATTCATTATTTATTTTAGTTTAAGATCCTATATTACAAAAAATTGACTCTTACGGGCTTTAAGCCATGTAAGAGTGTTCTTACCTCATCAAAACATACCTGGAGTTGTTTTGTTTCATTCACACATGTTTGAGTAACGCTACATTTTTAGTCTGTCTGCATCTCCAAAGCTCAGAGTCTGTTCCACATTGTGATGTCAAAAAGAAAGCTACTTTTTCCTTTTAGTTCAGTAGAGATTGACAATTTCAGGATTTAAATTCTCCAAATGATTCCAGTGAAGGTGTACGGAGTTTAAAAAACACACTGGAGCACTTTCTGTATTACCACATGACATCACAAGGTGGTTTTCAGTTTGAGAGAAGAACTCAGCCTAAATATGCAGGGTTGCAAATGTGCACATGTGCAAACAAAACACTCGGGGTATGTTTGTGATGAGGAAACAACATAGATCAGAAAACAGTGTAGTATAGGTCCTTTAATGCTATTATATGTTTTAATTTAGATGAAAACTGTGAAAATCTGACACTCAGAATTAGATTTTTTAAAATAATGTGTTCTTTTGTAGCCTTAAAGCAGAGATGGACCAAGACCCTGAGACCTTGGAGCCCTTCCCCGTGGACAGAGATGGGGTAGAGTTTAGGAGAGCGAAGGATGAGCCCGACGGGGCTCTGGGATGCTGTGATAAATTCCAGCATTCTTTGTCCAAATGGATGCTTCCGGAAAGTAAACGTGACAGATATCTGGAGCGCGCCAACTGCTGTCCACCCCCCATCTTCATCATCCTCATCAGTATTGGAGAGGTGAGAGCAGAGGTGGAACTGTGGTACTGCACTTAAGTATAAAGTTTAGGTATCTGTGCTTTACTTAAAAGTGCACTGTGTAACTTTCTGGTTGGGGGTCCGTCACCTGCTTGTTTCTATGGAGATGTCATTGCTCTGGATTTTTGAACAATATGGCATTAAACAGCTCCACCTTACATTTATTCAATTTGGTTTTATAGCTCAAAAATACATAGAAAACCAGGCATTCTGAATGTGAGCGGGGTTGCCTCTCCACAGATCTGACCTGTAACTTGGCCTGGTTTGGTCTCCATGAAGATAGAAAGGTTCAGTACCATGTTAAACATCCCAGCCAAAGCAATAACATCTCCACGGAGAAAAGCATTTGACGGACCCTCCACCAGAAAAGTTACACAGTGCACCTTTAAGTAGATTTTAAAATGGACACTTTTTTACCTTTATTTCCAATCCAATCGACTTTATTTATATAGCATATTTAATAAACAATTTCCAAAGTGCTTAATAATTGCACAATACATATTAAAAAAAAAAAAAAACAACAATAAATAAATAAATAAATAAAAGGCACTACATTTGAGAGCAGGTATCCGTACTTTCTACTCCACTACATTTTTGAACTGGACTGAAAAGTAAAAGTGTATTTATTATAGTTTGAGACCTGTTGAAAAGACTGAGGGGTTTATTTTTAACATGTTCGTAGTTTGAGCAAACAAAAACATATTAAAAAATAAAAATGGATAAGGGGGAAAAAAAAATCAATTGCAGTATTTCTGTTTCAGCACAATTCTTTTTCAAAATCAATAAATTCAAAGCTTTACTAGATGTCAGTATCTACCCTAAACACTTTTACTTTTTACTTGAGTATTTATTTATTTATTTATTTATTTTTTGCGCTAGTATCTGTACTTTTACTAAGTAGCTAAATAGAGTACTTCTTCCAGAGACTGTCTGGCCTGGATAACACACACATTATGGATTGTGTGGACTATATGCAATATGTAGCCTACATTTAGCTGGATGTGATTGCTCTATAAATTGACTTTGTGTATTAAGTAGGGCAAATATATAGGTGAGACTGTAAAATAGACTGTGTTTTGTTGCGTTACTATGTTGATTTTGAAAATGACACAATGTTCTGTGATGAACAATGGACAACCGGCTACCATCTGGTTTGTGGGAAAACGCTTCCCAACTACACCACCCCCCACCTACAGATGAGTGGTATAAAACTCTGCTGTCATGTAAATCCTTTTTCACTCTTCATACTGTAAGTATTGGTGACTAGGCTCATTTCAAACTCTATTTCGATACTAAGAAACTGGCTCAGTACTCACTGCAGATTTCAGTACCACAATGATAATAATAAGGCTCTTTTTTAGAAAACTAAATTTCATTTTCAACACAAAATAATAATAACCATGTGGTGGAGTTTTGATAAAAGTAATAAGACTAGTTGCCCTGTTTTAAGTAATCTTTTTTTAGTATAGTATTTTTACAGTAATTCTATTTTTATAGTATTTTTTAGTAGCAATACTTGTACAAATGAATATCTAGTTTCTCTAATTTGTCATTTTGGTATCAATTAGTATTTAATTTTCGATACTTTTAACAATTCTAACTAGTGACTATTTTGTCTGTTCCAGCGTCAGAAAAGCGAAAGGTTTTATCAATTTAATTTAATAAAAACAATAAATACACATTTATGGGAATATCATTCTTAATTAAATTTGTATTTAGTATTTTGTAAACGTGTTGTATTTTTATTATTGGATGATTTAAAGGCCCTGGTCATGTTAGAATGTTGTTACCTCCTCAAAAACATGCCTAGAGCTGCGTGTTGTTTCGTTTGACTAACCCTTTATTATTAGACTACATCTCCAGTTCAAAATGCTCTGTTCCACCTTGTGATGTCATGAAGCGGTAGTTTTCAAATGAACAGCTATCTTTTACCTTTTGTTCAGTAGAGATTGGCCAGGGCTAAAATTAACAAATTATTCTAGTGACGGTGTATGGAATTTTAAATCAGTGGAGCTCTTCTTGTAACACAACTCTGGGTATATTTGTGATGAGGAAACAAGATTATAACATAGATCAGAAAACAGATTAATATGGGCCCTTTAACTGACAGACTTGCAGTTAGTGGATTGAGCTGTGAGTTCACTGCTGTGCTCTTCTCAATATACACGACGCAGTTCTGAGACTCTTTGGGTTACAAAAACATCCACATTTAAAGGAATTTGAACCGTCAGCAGGTGGTCATGTGAAAAGTAGGTTACCGCAGAAGACTACAGATTTCACATGAAAGAATGGTAGGGGAACAATACTGCAGTTGCTGTGTACTTTGACTACACTATACTATGTGGTTGATTGCAGAATTAACTTCATAGTGTTTGTGGTAAATTGTGAAATAATGGAGTTTCTTTTCGTCTCCAGATGTTTTATTATTTCTTCTGCTTTTACTACCAAATTTTACCAACTCCACATTTAGCACTATGATAAAGTAGGTCTGTATAACAATATGGGCACACAGCCAGACACACACATTACGTTTATTGATACTTTGCTTTGACGTCACGCTGGGGTGGTTACCATGGTGACACAATGCACACATTAGCAAACACAGACCAAAAAGTTTGAAGATGAAAAACATTGACTGAAAAACTGTTGGCTAGTGACTCTAATGTTATACGCGAGAGACTTAAAAATCCTCTCACCTGTTGTAGTTCGAACCAAGTCAGCTCTTTCTGGTCGGATTGTGTTAAAATAAACTCAGATCAAGTCTAATTTGAGAAACAGAGCTTCTATATGGGCACCCAGTCAGATAGAATACATTTATAAGATATCAGAAAGGCATGGAGGCATTTATTCTGTTAACAACTGGCAAAACCACAGTTCAGATCTGTTCAGTTTGGATACATTAACATAGTTAGGTTAGCTCTGGTTCACTTAGACTTGGACAAACTTAATTGATCCACAAGGGAAACTATTTGGACACAGTAGCTCACTCATCACAATATATTACAATTACAAAGAACAACAATATAAATGGTAATAATACATTCAAAAGAAGTAGCAGAAATAGCAAGGGACTGGTGTCTAATGTAGTAAATGCATCTTGGCTCTGTACAAGAGCAAGAGTCATTGGAGATCTGATCAGATACTGTTAATTCATACATTCAAACAACAAGTCCATTCACTTAGCACTAAATGTCAGTGAACACAAATGTCTGGTTGCAGAGGCTTTTCATTTCCGCACAGAAAATGCATAAGATTAACTCTACTCTGAATTCATCCTCTGTGCTTCCGGGCATAGCAGATCAGCCAGGCCCCTTCCGAAGAACTTCAGCTTACAAAGAAAATCTCAGCATCATACTTTTACTTTGATTTTCACAGAGACGCTTTATCACACAGCACATCTGGCACTCTTATCTGTGTATTTTAACACGCACTTTAAAGCTCGCATTGAAATATAATGTGTTTGGATTCTATTCAAGGGCTGCTCAGCGTATATCAAAAAATGTTATCCCAAGGAAACTGAATATATTTCAATAACTCTAAAGTCTTAAATCGAACAAAGAAAAAATGTACGGGCTTAAAATTTTTGAAAAGTAAAGTTCACATTATCTTTACAATCTTCTATTTATTAAGTCTATTTTCTGGTATTGTCAACTCTTCATTTTGACACAATTTGACTAGACTGTTGTTTCCTTCAAAAACATACCCAGAGTTGTGTTTTGTTTTATTCACACACAAATCCTGCATATTTAGGCTGTGTTCTTCTCTCAAACTGAAAACACTCTGTTCCACCTTGTGATGTCGTCATGTGGTAATACAGGAAGAGCTTCACTGTGTTTTTAAAGTCCATTCACCGTCACTAGAATCATTTGGATAATTTCAGCCCTGGAATTGCCAATCTCTACTGAACAAAAGGTAAAAGGAGCTGTTCACTTGTGTTAACTTCTGCTTCATGACATCACAAGGTGGAACAGAGCAGTTTGAGCTTTGGAAATGTACATAGACTAATACTACAGAATCACTCAAACAGGTGAGAATGAAATAAAACACAACTCCAGGTATGTTTTTGATGGATAACAACATTCTAACATGGGTTAAAGCTCACAGGAGTAAATTTTGCATAATCTAGGACCTTTAACTTGAGTGCAGTGTAACATAGGCTACTATTTATCAGCACTAACAATATTCATCATTGTAATCAAATATGTTTTATCATGTTGTGTATTTTCTTGTGTCTCTCAGTTGGCAGTGTTCATTTACTACGCGGTGTGGAAGCCCCAGAAGCAGTGGATCACTCTGGATGAAGGCATCTGGATGAGCCCCCTGACGTACAAGCCTGAGCTCAGGGAGGAGGCGTGGCGCTTCATCTCCTACATGTTTGTCCACGCGGGGTAAGAGCGGTCAGGGAATCAATGACTCACCAAAGCCCAGTGGAAAAAACAGACTGGTCACTGGTCAGGACCATAGACTGTATAAAGAAGTGAACTAAGGGAGTGTGGCGTCACCCATAGCATTCAGCTCCAGTCAAATGAAGCTCGTGAGGTTAGCAGTTAAAGGAGTGAATTTGGAGTTCTGTATTAGGAATAGGAATTTATTTACAGACAAAATAATGTAATAAAAACACCAGGATCATGTAGAGCGGTTTAATATGAACATGTTAAGGCCAAAATGATGAGGCTCACTGCAGCAGTTAAAAGCGAGAGGGGCAATGTTTTTCAGTGTAAAGTCAATTGGAGCCAGAGCCGATGCCAGAAGCGTCTCCATGAACACTTCCCATTAGGATCATGGCGGCTAGCGGGATGACAGTGTCCATTTATACATACAGTCTCTAGTCAGAACTAAATCCCTCAACATCACAGCCCCACAGTAAACACCAGTGTAACTAAAGCATGTAATCTTTACGGAGGTGTGACTCACGTGTGGAGTCATACGCTTTACTTGTCCTGATGTTTGTGGATTACTTCAGTGGGTAATACTTACAACACAGGCTTTTTAAATAGAAATATTCAAGAAAGCAAGACTAGAGAACTGCCCTAGTAGTACAAAAGTACAAAATGTAGTACAAAAGTACAAAATGTCGATATTGTCAGGTATAAAAAATTTGATAAAATAAAATGTTACAGGAACACACAACACAAATAATATTTCACTTTGTCTACACTTTTTATATGCACAAGAAATCAGGTTTAAAAAAATCCCAGATACTACAGAACAACTATATTCTCATTACTCACAATACGTATACTCAAAATTAAAATTAAAATACATAATAAGTCTGACTTTTCCTAACAGTTTAAACATGGTCTTACTCCTACTACTTTTATTTTGACTTCTATTGATATTACATTTTAATATCTAAAAAATCGTGTTTATAAATGATTGTGGGATAGAAATGCATGTATTGAGCCTTTTCCTCAGTATTGAGTTTGACATATTTTAATATTGTGAAAACATGAATTACCTGGTCTGTGTAGAGTGGCTTATATATGTAAAGTTGATAATAACTATGTCTTTAGGCAAAGAAGGAAATAAAAATTTTATTATCTACTTTGTTTAGACATTGGATACAATGTCTAGGTATTCTGTACAGTGCCTAGTGACCTTTAGACAAAGTGTGGCCCACAGGATTTGTTGTTGATTTTATTTTATTTAAGACAGATTTTAGCTTTTTTTTGTCTGTTGGCAGTACATCTCTTGTTCATGCTTCTCTATTGAAAATTGACATTTGCAAAACGGTTCACACAGAATCCCAAACAGGGTTACAGTTTTCCTAAACAAAATTTTGCCTCAGCGAAATGCAGTTTTATATTCAAAACTGATAAATTTTCCCCAAAAGGCAAGTTTGAGACGTTGGTCTGTAATAATGAATCAAACGATCAAACTAAACCAAGCTTCAAAAACTGTCAAAACAAACAAATGAAAAAAACTACAATATCATTTTTGGGATACTTCAAGGAAATCCTGAGATATTTGCCATTAGAGGTATATTTGTCAATATACCTCTAATGGCAAGACCCTCTCATCAAGCCTAAATGTGACATTTATACTAGGTTTATATGTATAAAAAACATTAAGGGTGAGTGATTCAATGGGTCAAATTAAAAGATAGGCAGGTGCTCTTCGAGGATCCAGGAAAGTAGACTAGAATAAAGAGATCTGAAGTACTCTGAACTACAGTAAAAGCCCTTTATTTAGGTGAATAGTTTCAACCGTACAAGTCTACTTCAGGGCAAATATGGTTTATTTATATTTTATATTCTTATATATTGTTTGTATCTCGTACATTCTCGTATGTGTCAAGTATAGGCTAAATTAACCAGAACGAAGCCATCAGTGACTGGTAAGACATAAGAGAGAATAAGAAAGAGCAAACTGATTTAAAGGTGCACTGTGTAACTTTTCTGCTGGAGGGTTCGTCAAATGCTTTTCTCCATGGAGATGTTATTGCTTTGTCTGGAATGTTTCACAGTATGGTATTAAACTTTTCTATCTTCATGAAGACCCAACCAGACCAAGTCACAGGTCAGATCTGTGGAGAGGCAACCCCGCTCACAGTCAGAATGCCTGTTTTTCTTTGTATTTTTGAGCTATAAACCACCTGGAAGTGAATAAATGTAACGTAGAACTGTTTAATGCTATACTGTGGAACATTCCAGGCAGAGCAATGACATATCCATAGAAACAATTTGACATACCCCCAATCAAAAAGTTACACAATGCACCTTTAACAATGACTGTTCACTTGGACTGTGAGATTCTCTGTATATTTTTGTCAGAGTGGAGCACATTGTGGGGAACCTGTTTATGCAGCTGTTACTGGGAATCCCTCTGGAGCTGGTTCACAAAGGCTTTGAGGTGGGGATGGTGTACCTCGCTGGGGTCCTGGCAGGTGAGGACTCATTTGTATAAACCTATTGATACTTTGCAGCTGTTGTCCTTGGTGGTGTGATGCTAACTGTAGGCTCTGCTCTGTCTAACGCTCTGTTACTCAAGTTACTTTAATCTGAGCTTTGTTTTAAAACAATCTGACCAGAAAGAGCTGGTTTAGCTGGAACTCCAACAGGTGAGATGATTTGTGCTGTAAAACAAGTCTCTCACACATAATCACAGGCTCCTGAAAATGTGTTGTACTGTTGTTTAAATCCATTTTGTATTTTTTTCTGGGGTTTTCACATGATTGTAAACTTTTTTGGTAGTTATTGCTAATGTCTGTTTATATGCAGCTATTCCGACATGCCGCTATTTAGACACTGACGTCTAATTGTCGGAGTAGCGGCGTAAACATTATTTTTCAAGCGTCCCCCTACTTTGACTTTTTTTTTTTCATTTACTATTTTTCAAACATTCTGCTTTTCCGACATGAATAATATTAATGTATATTATACTTTGTGCTCCCGTATATCATAAGATGCTTGTGCCGGTGCAAAGCTCTTGATCAGAGAATATTTCGGCCACAAAGGATATCAGACAGTGGGAAAATGTCTTAACTGATGCTGTGGGAAACAGTCAAGCATTTTAAAAAAGAGCATAGGCCAGCCTTCGGGAAAATATCTAATCTAAAACGGAGGCAGCTGCATGGGCCCTTTGTGCTTCATTCATTGATAGTTGACTAGAAGAACAGCGAGAGACGTGCCTGAGTAGACAATAGCAACTCTCAAAAAAAAAAACAAATGACCTGTCGGAATAGCGACATTATTAAAAAGTGTCAGAAAACCTGCACGTCTAAATAGAGGCATGTCGTAATGAAGGAATGTCGGAATAGGTAGCGGACCCCCCTAAAGTCTGAATTATAGAAATGCGTACAAATACACCCCCAACGTGATGTCACTGCAAAGTATCAATAGTGAAAGATCAGATTAACTGTTCAAAGATTTACTCTTTTTTTCTCGTCTGTATCAAAGCACGTCACTACATCTACTCTTTGTGTGGTTGTATGCCCCTAGGTTCTTTGGCCAGCTCCATATTTGACCCTCTCAGTGCCTTGGTGGGGGCCTCTGGAGGAGTTTATGCGCTAATCGGAGGCTATTTCATGAACGCAGTGGTGGTAAGTTTGGGTAGTGGGAAAGTTATAGATTTCTTTTCGCTTTGTCCTTCAGCATGTTTTCTATTTCTATGATCTTATTAAACAGAATTTTCGAGAGATGCTTCCATTGCTCGGTGTGTTTCGTATCCTTGCTATTGTAATCATTGGTAAGTCTTTTTTGGATTCTATGATTTTCATTGCATAATGTTAACGTATATTATGCTATTTTCTGATCTATGTTATAATGTTGTTTCATCATCAAAAACACACCTGGAGTTGTGTTTTGGTTCATTCACACATGTTTAACACACAAACCCTGCATATTTAGAGTTCTTCTCAAATGGAAAATACTCCATTCCACCTTGTGATGTCATGTGGTAATATAGTAAGTGCTCCCCTGTGTTTTTAAACTCCACACACCTTCACTAGAATCATTTGAACAATTTCAGCCCTGGAATTTCCCATCCCTACAGAACTAAAGGTAAAACATAGCTGTTAACTTGAAAACTACCACTACATGACATCACAAGGTGGAACACAGCATTTTGAGCTTTGGAGATGTAACCAAACTAATAATAAAAGGTTACTCAAACGTGTGAATGAAGCTAAACACAACTCCAGGTATGTTTTTGAGGAGGTAACAACATTCTAACATGGTTTAAAGCTCACAAGAGTTCATTTCGAGTAGTAGAGGACCTTTTAAATCATGATGAATTGTCTTTGCAGTGGGCACAGATTTTGGATTTGCGTTCTACAGAAGATTTTTCAGTCAAGAACAAGGACTGAGGGTGAGCTTTTTCCTTCTCACTGACCAAATTATTATCAGAGATGGCACTTGCTGAGATGTATGTGGTTTTGAGAAACTATTTTAGCAAGATTTTGGGTTAGGTTTAGCAATAGACTGTACTATACACTCATACATGCTTTCAGTGCAACATGCCTCTGTGGTTTTACTTCACATTAGAATCATCTTCCCTTTTTAGATTTGTTTATCTTCTTGGGGGTTGAATACAAACAGAATACAAACCATCCCCCTATCTGCTTATTTCTGTGGTAAACCAGTACTTTAGGTTTCGAGCCGAGGTCATGTGTCACTGTGGTCAATTAAGCTATCTAATCTCTCTGAGCCTGCAGGCTAATGTTTAACCAAACGTGACTCCTCCTCCTCTCCACAGGTGTCCTTTGTGGCCCATTTTGGAGGGATAGTAGCTGGCATGACCATTGGCTATGTCTTCTTCAGTGATTATAATGAGAAACTGCTCAAAGACCCTCGATTTTGGATCTGTATAGTGGGGTTTGTGGTTTTCCTGATCTTTGCGGTGCTCTTCAATATCTTCCTGTCTTCTGCACCATAGAAACAAAGACTGGCAAATACTGTTACTGCATCAAGTGTCAAACACTTCATGTCTTCATCACACACTCAGGTATATTGTATTTCCACTAGAAACATGTCTACTCCATAGAGTAGGCGCTGACATATCTATCCCACTCACATTTCAGGACTGGGTTGGTGCCTCCTGCTGTTCATGTGTAGTATTACACATATATTGCAGTATATAATACACAAAATGTATATACGTAGCAATTTCATAAACCGTGTTTTATATGTCTCATTTTTGTATTTTATTAGTCAGTGTTGTTAAGATTTAGTCTGACATTTTTACTGTAATTTTTTTGCATTTAAATATTGCAAATTGACTGTAATGTGAAAATACAAAATCTGTTTTTAATGTATTGTATGATTGCTCTCACAGTGTACTTCTTAAACACACAAACACAAAGTCCTTTGTGATATAGGGGAATGTTTAGAAACTCTGGTATTCTCATTAGCTGGATTGTTCACTTCCTGATTTTGGTTGACCATCGTCTTAGGCCAGATGACCGGTTTTGTTTCAGTTGCTTCCTGTAGAAAGAACTGCACATATAGAAAACCACTTAGAAAAACATGTGACCTTTGCTACTATTACTGTGTTAGTTATTAGTCCCCTAAAATGCCAATACATGCTCCCTATTAAAAACAACAAAACAGCAGGCGACGCCTCAAGGCCAAGTTACAGGTCAGATCTGTGGAGAGGGGACCACATTCACAAGACTGCATGTTTATCAATATATTTTTGAGCAATAGACAAGCTGTAATTCAATAAATAAATGTAATAAGTTTAATGCTATACTGTGGAGCATTCCAGACAAAGCAATAGCATCTCCATTGACAAATGCACATGGCAGACACAAGAAAAGTAACATAGTGCATCTTTAAAACCTCTGACGATCACATGCTAATATAAACAGACCAGTCTCAGTATTTGTTTGTATAATCTGTCTGCTTTCGATTTAGCTCCTCCTAATACCAGCTGCTTTTACTGTATGTGGAACGTTGCCTCTCTCCCTAATCAATCAATATAAACTGGTCAATACTCAATTACTATACGTTCTCAATCTTAACTTATTTTACAGAAGATTTTTAAAATATTACGCATCTAAGTAAGTATAGCGTTGCATTTTGTTCATTGTAAAACGTGTACCCAAGACTTTTCATATTTTTTGAAAATACCTTTTTACTAACAGTATTTCACAAATTTACTTTCACACGGCTCAATACCGGTTTATCTTGGCACACCACTTTTATTGTACTTGCTAATAGTTTTTTCTACATTTGCTTAAATAATGTCAAGTGTTAATTACTCATTTAAACTCAGTCAAGTATGAAATTAGGCAGGATGAGCCATTGATCGTTTCCCTACAACAACTATTGACTCGCTTTGCCAATGTGTATCACTGACTAGGAATTCCAATGTTTTTCTTTTCTTTTGTTAGTATATTTGGTCAGTAATTATGGCTACAATTTCTATAAAGAACTTAAACACACAACATATTGCAAAAAGTATGTGAAAATGTTTCAGTTTACTCTTTTATACTATGTACAATTGATGCAACATAAAAGGAACGGAGATGAAAAGTGGATTACTTTAAAGGTGCACTGCGTAACATTTCTAGTGGAGGGTCTGCTACGTGCTTGTCTCCATGGAAATGTTATTGCTTTGTCTCACAGGGGAGACAAGCAGGTTATAGCACTACTACTACATTACAATTCAGATCTGTGGTGAGGCGCTCTTATTCAAGGAGGGAATTGTTGTATTTTTGAGGAATAGAAACACCTGTAATGAATAAATGCTAAATGGAGATGTTTAATGTCATACCATGGAACATTCCAGACAAACACAAAGAAATTGCATCTCCAAGGAAACAAGTAGGAAGTGGACCCTCGCAAAATCTAAATAATAATAATAATAATAATAATACACCAATAAAGTCTATGCCATCTATCTATACAGCTGTGTTTTGAATGCAGTGCTATAGAGCAGTATTGACTTTCACGCACAGCACAGTTGGCATCCTTTCCCTCGGCACATCAGTTGGCGCTGTGTATTTTGAGGCAGCACGGAGCAGTGGGGGTTGGCAAAGTTTGGGTGACGAGAGTGGACGGATGCGGAGGGCGCCAACGATTTTTCTAACTTTTTGGTGAGCTCGTCCGGACTGCATGACCCGAGGAGATTTAAGTCATCATCGGCAGTCCATCCATGCTGCTGCTGGAAGGTAAAAATCTATTTAAAAGTTTATTCAACGACTTTACTTTTTAGAAAATTTGTGTTTGGATAGTGTATGTATGAGGCACTGGCTTTAAGTTTACATGCATGCAAACATCTGATTATCTGATTTCTGGAGCTTTAAAATTATTTCAAGGTGCATTGTGTAACTTTTCTGGTGGAGTGTCTGCCATCTGCTTTGCTCCATGGTGATATGGTGATGTTACTGCTTTGTCTGAGATGTTTCACAGTATGCCATTAAACCTTTCTATCATCTTGAGACCAAACCAGGCCAAGTTATTGGTCAGATTTGTGGAGAGGCGACCCCGCTCAGTCAGAATGCCCATTTTTCTATTTTAGCAATAAAACCACATGTAATAGAATACATGTAAGGTAGATCTGTTTGTCATAATATAGAACAATCTAAGCAGAGCAATGACATATCCATAGAAACAACGTGACGGACCCCCAACCGAAAAGTTACATAGTGCATCTTTAAATTACACGCAAACTGTGGAAAATTTTATGTGACTAATCAGAAGTACTATGATCTGAAAGAAATCATATTAGTTTGCTCTTTCCATATCATTCTAATAGTCTTATAACTCAAAATCCTATTAGAATCACATTTTGAGTGTGCATGTAACTGCAGACACTGTCACTTCTTATCTCAAATGATTGTTAGTTATTTGGTGTATATTGATACTTTGCAGTGACATCACACTAGGGGTGTTCTACATGTATCTCTAGTGGCTTAATGTTTAGCAGTTACCATAGTGACACAATAGGCACACATTAGCAAACACTGAAAAACGTTTTAAGATGGTCTGAACACTAATAAAAAAACCCGAAATGGATTTAAACAACACATTTTCAGGAGCCTGTGATCAGTGCAAGCATTTATGATCCTGTATGGTTGATTTTCACCAAAAAGAGAGTGACTAAGTGACGCTAGTTAGCTGTAATTTTATGTGCAAAAGATTTGATTAACAAATCAGATTTCTGTTGTAGTTTCAACCAAGTTGGAACTCCTTCTGATCAGATTCTGTTAAGACATCTTTATTCTAACTTGAGGGCTTCTAACAGCCTAGTGCTTTCAGTTAGCATCAAATATTGATGACATCTGCTGCAAAGTATCAAGAAATATACATTTCTTCTTCAATACTTTGCCTCCTGTACCTTTCAGTCATAATGGCAGAGTGAAGATGGGAGACTGGAACATCTTAGGTGGGATTTTGGAGGAGGTGCATATCCATTCCACGATGGTAGGAAAGATCTGGCTCACCATCCTCTTCCTCTTCCGTATGCTCGTCCTGGGGGTGGCAGCAGAGGACGTGTGGAACGACGAGCAGACGAACTTTATATGTAACACTGAACAGCCTGGGTGCAGAAACGTGTGCTATGACCTGGCCTTCCCCATCTCACTCATCCGATACTGGGTTCTGCAGGTCATTTTTGTATCTTCGCCCTCACTGGTTTACATGGGCCATGCTCTGTACAGGCTCCGAGCGCTGGAGAAGGAGCGGCAGAAGAAGAAGGCCCTGTTGAAGAGAGAGCTGGAGTTGGTGGATGTGGAATCGGTGGAGACGAGGAAGAGGATTGAGCGTGAGATGAAGCAAGTGGACCAGAGTAGGCTGAACAAAGCTCCTCTGAGGGGCTCTCTGCTGCGCACATATGTGACCCACATCGTCACACGCTCTGTGGTGGAGGTGCTCTTCATGACGGGACAGTATCTCCTCTATGGTTTCCACCTCCACCCCCTTTTTAAATGTGAGAGGAGTCCATGTCCCAATGCAGTGGACTGCTATGTCTCCAGACCCACTGAGAAAAGCGTCTTCATGGTCTTCATGCAGTGCATCGCAGCGATTTCACTGTCACTAAATATTCTTGAGATCATGCATTTAGGCTACAAAAAGATCAAGAGGGTGATTTTAGACTTCTACCCAAGGTTCAGAGACAGCACAGATGAACTTGAGGAATATTTTTCGAGCAAAGGTAAAAAAGAATCTTTTATACAAATGTACACCAGCTCAGCTAGAAAGGCAACTATTGCTTCAGCTCCAAGTGACTACAACCTCCTGGAGAGGGTCCATGGCACCATCATGTATCCCAGCCTCATGAAATCATCAGCTTTAATACAACAGGAAGATGGCTCTAAATGTTCTGCCCACAGCCCCCCCCAGTGTGAGTGTACTGCCACTGCAGATGAGCCCTGCTCTGCGTGCTACGATTTCCTGGTGACTCCAAAGCAGGAGGCAGAGGACTCCCTACAGGTAATACATCATGTCAAGGACAATGAGAGCAGTGAAACAACAAGCCCTGAAGCTGCTAAACTCCCAGAGAAGGAAGTGGCTCATTCCTCCTCCTTCCCCACACTGCCAGTGAGTACTGTGCGGAGGCCGGTTCGAGCGCACAGTTCTTTTAAATTCTCCACAGTGTTGGAGGGCAGAAGCTCAGACACAGACTCATACAGTGGAGCCAAGGCCAGTAGCCTGCACACATCTCCTCAGATACACTCAACACAACTGAAGGCCCATAGTCCGCATTCTACCTCTGAGTCTCAGGACAACTCCAGCTCTGGCTCCAGATACCACCCCAGACCCCCCTCCTCCAGCTGCAAGGCCTCCATGGCAAGTACTTCAAGCAGCAGACGAGCACCAGATCTGCAGATCTAAAGACAGCATCTACAAAACCTTTGTTTATTTTCGGAGTTGTTATTAGGACAGGCCATTTTTCATTAAAAATGTGTACATTGTATGTATTTTTTCCTAATAAAAATCTATTTGATATGATGCGGCTGCTGGCTGAGCCACAATCGTCTTAACTAGATGTTTTTCCAAATCATACGTTGTCATGGTATGAATAATTAGGTGCATTTCACATTTGAAATCCACTCAGTGAGAAAAAAATGTTTTGAAAATAATTCCACTCAGTGTATTCTTTTATTTTTCAAAAACTATCAATATTGACAGAACACAGATCCTAATCACATGGTGACTGTCACAACAAATTGAAATCATTAATCAAGAATGTTATTTTAGTAAACTTCAAAACAAAGTGCCAAGACTTGTAAAGCGCAAAGGTTCTTCAAGTATGTGGACAGTACAAAATAACTTAAATGGCCATATACAGAATAAATTAAAGAGTAAAATACATTTAACACAATGGGCTCTATTCACGCTTACCAGAAGACATTTGGAAACATGCGTGTAGTTCCCGACACTAGGCATGTGATAAAACCATGGATTCAGCAGCAGCCCTCTTCACAATAGCCAAAGCTTTCCATGGGTGATCCATGCTCTAATCGCATCAGTGTCACTTACAGGCAGCTGGTCTTTTTTTTATGAAGTTAGACAAATTATAATACACAAATTAAAAGGCAATTTAGAAGAAAATGGATGGAAAAAAAGAAAGAATACAAAGACATCTAGATGAAGAAAGAAGAAACCCGCACCCCCATCGCTAACAGAGCTGAAGGAAGTCGTCAAGTTTCCAAACGTCCTCCGGGTTTGTGATGTAAGCGTGAATAGAGCCTATCGTGGGCAGAATTAAAATGTGTGAAATGGGCTCACGGACCATTTTCATGCTCAGGTTCATAACGGTGTAGCTGTAAAAACAGAACAGTAAGGATTCTCATTGTCATTCATCACACAAGCACAATGCACAGATACACATGAGCAGGACATACCTTTGCCCTGAGCTCCTGGTTCTCCTTAGTGAGTTGAGCACACTTAAGTCTCAGGTCTGCCAGCTCCTGCTCCAGAGAGTCTGTATCAGAGGAGTGACCAACAGCGCCCAGGTGCTGCTTGACAAATCTGGATTACCTTCATTAAAGAAAACATAACTCTGGAATATGACTAAGTTTAACTAATGTTAGTCAAGGGATAAAACTATGGCACGTAGGGAAGGATACTCCAAAGCATTTGTAGGCTTGTCTTGTTGTTCATAAAGATTTACCAAAACTGCAACCAACAAATAAAAATAAACGTGACACTGACTGGAGGAAAAATAACAACAAAGAAGATAAATAAACATGGTTTTTCTTTACCACTGGTGAGACTGTCGATCACTTCGCCTTTCTCCAAATATCTGCGAAACTGCTCTCTTTTGAAGTCTGGTACCTGTAATAGAAATCAGCATTATTAATCGATTAATAATTGTAAACGAAATCTAACACGTTTACAATCGCAATTACACGTTTTAAGATTAACTGCAAAGGTAGCTGCAAAAGCTAAATGTAAAAATACAGTTAACTGTTTTAGCATACTAGTAGTTAAGAGTTTGAATTTTACCTTTAAATGTCATTCAAAAAGCAATACAAGACATACTCACTCTGTGATAATGTGCCATATTGACGATAACTGCTAGTGTTTTCTTCAATGTTAGACTTAACTAAATAAATTTAATGCTTTCAGCTCAACCTTAGTGCAAAGTTTCGTTTTTCACGAGGTCTATGGCGTGTTCTGTGGCCGTTTGTAAAAAATAAATATGCTCCGCTCAAATTGATTTAGGACATTTGAGACAACACAAATCAATCTGTAAAAAACAGAAAAAAAGAAAGCGACAAAAATTTGTAAATAGACAGTGATTCTTTATTATTATTATTTATCTTGTATCGTTTTTTATTTGATGTTTTTGACACGTTTTTACATTTACAAACACTCATGAACGCGTCATTTGAATCAGGTTTAGTCTGCCCTCTAGTGGTATCATAGTGTATCCTTGAAGTTGCTTGATTCGCTTCAGTAAATCTAAATATATTTTTAAATAAATGTTTTTGCTTGATAGAGTACAGCTGAGATATGGTAAATTGTTTGCTAACGGGGACACACGACTTTACAAACCAAAATAGACAGCAATAATCGGGTAATAGGTCACAAAACAAGTCTGTGCACTAGTCAGGTGACAGCGGTCAGCCTCAGAAGAGTGACAAGTCCTTTCAACCAATCAGCTTTCAGTTTGTAATCTCATTAGCCAATCAGAATTAATGGGCGGGTGAAAAAAGCTTTTATTTCCTACGGGAGAGGAAATCCTTAGAAAATGTGTGCGATCGTGCCCCGTGTCTCCAAGTAGCCGACAATATTGACCAACAATTTTATTATTCCTAAATCGTAGCGGTGCAAACCTATTTCTGGATCACAGGCAGGAGCGTGGGGTCCGAAGAGCGAGGGGGGGACCGGGGTAGCCGCGGTCGCTGGGTCAAAATGTCGATTCAGTACGAGGTGGAGCAGCTGGCTGACAGCTATGGGGTGGCGGACTCTTTCCCCAAAGATTTCGGCTATGGAGGAGAGGAGGCCGACATCGAGGACAGCCCGGCTCCGTCCGACAGCAAACCACGCATCCTACTCATGGGTTTGAGAAGAAGCGGGAAGTCCTCCATTCAGAAGGTAACCACACACTTACGTAAAACTGCGAGCAAGTTATTTTCACTGGCGTAATCATCCATCACAGCTAGCGAGGGACTGTAGCATGTGATAATAAGATGCACTGCAAACTGGGAAGAGATCTTAAGCTCAAGTTGCTAATGTGACTCTTGCTAGCTTTAACCATGAGCTGTGAATAATTAACCTGGTGAATAAAGACGCTTGGTGCATGTGTGGGACGTGTGGACAGACTGCACGTGACTGTTTGGTTAGCATCTTCTCCCACATGCCAAATCCAGCCGGTCCCACCCATTCCTAAGGCTCAGGGCAGGTCTGAGTCTGATGTAGCATTCACATGACAGCAGATCGACCACACCTTTCGTTCTGCACCTCCTCTTACTAGTGTGAAATCAGAGCCAAATTAAGCTTGCATTATTTCCTTCATTGAATAGTGTAGTGCTCACTTTAAGCCACTGTCTGATCCAGCTGGAGGCTACTAATGTTTTATTTATGGGGAATATTTGCATAACATATTTCCAAATTTTCGGCTAGTAAATGCACAGTGTTTTCAATTTGATCAGGCATTTATTACAGTGTTCTTGAAGTATTAAAGGTCCTATATTACGCAAAATTGATTCCTGTGAGCTTTAAGCCGTGTTATAATGTTGTTACTTCATCAGACATGTACCTGAAGTTGTGTTTTGTTTCATTTACACATGTTTGAGTAATCTTGCATTATTAGTTGGTCTACATCTCCAAAGCTCAAAATGCTCTGTAACGGTAGTTTTCAAGTTAACAGCTCCTTTTACCTTTAGTTCAGTAAAGATCGGCAATTCCAGGGCTGAAATTATCCAAATGATTCTAGTGAAGGTTTATGGAGTTAAAAACACTGTCTGTTTGAGAAGAATTCAGCCTAAATATGCAGGGTGTGTGAATGAAACAAAGCACAAGGTATGTTTTGATGAGGAAACAACTACAACAAAGATCAATAAACAGTATAATATGGGCCCTTTAAGTGTGATATTAATCCACCCACCTGCCAAGTCTTAATTTCCTAATTTTTCACTGTAAGCCTATGAACATAAAAAACATGTGATCTGGATTATCCCAGTTTCCACGATGACCTATGCTATTTCATTTAACAGAAAAGCATACAATGCAGTTTTAATGCTTCAGCTACCAAATGCCTTCTATTTCATATTCTTCTAGCAAATCTATTTAACTGATAACAGTTTTACAAAGGTTGTATGGTCTGGTGTAACTCTTAGCTGTTCACGTGGTGAGCTGCATGTAGTGTACAGTAAATGAGGCAATAAAAAGCCTATTGCATAACACTGTTGACAGTTAATAAAGATGTATGCACAGTGACAGTCATGAGGTGAACTGCCAACATGTAATAGTTTGGTGTATCCCTAGTTACAGATGAATCAATCTAACTTTCCGATACTGATTTTGATATTGTAGTTTTAAGTATTTGCTGATACCAGATATCAGCCGATACCAGTGCAGAGACTGAAAACTGCATTTTTATTTCCTTTAAATAAAAACAAAACCGATCCAAATGTGTACTGTAGATGTTATTTATCTCTCTAGTAACTACAGAACAGCTTTGAATAAATAAAAGAAACATTAACAGACTTTCCGGGCCAACAACCGATATTTGGAAACTGATATCTGATCCATTAAATTTTTCAGTATCTGCGCTGATGATGCGATGCCAGTATCGAATTGGTGCATCCCTAATTCAAATGTAACACCAGGTTTAGTCATAGACTGTATATATGAATGGAGCCGCCACGTTCCAAATAGTAAGTGCACCGGGCGGCTCTTCCGGCTCCTTCTGACCCTGGCTCCAATTGACTTACATTGAGATCTTGTCGCCCCTCTGTCTGTAACTACTGCTGTGTCATTTTGGTTTTAAAATGTTTGTATTAACCTGCTCTACATGATTTCCAAATATGGAGTTTAGCTCCAGATTCGCTCCTGTAACCGTTAGCATCGGGAGCTTCATTTGAGTGGAGCTGAACGCTATGGGCGACGTCACACTCTCTTAGTCCACTTCTTTATACAGTGTGTGGTTTTAGTACACTTTCTGTAGATATATTTGTGAGGTTTGATTTCCTTGGCTGCATTCTTTTAGTGTTTTTCTCATAACCTGCTTGTCCACTTTGTACCTAGTCACTTGTACTGCTGAATTACATCTTAGACAAGGATCTAAACTGTCGACAGCTTTAAGATTCTGCCCATTTGTTGCTGCGGTCTCATTATTGATTTCTTGATCTTTCAGGTTGTTTTCCACAAGATGTCCCCAAATGAGACGTTATTTCTGGAGAGCACAAACAAGATTTACAAAGATGACATTTCCAGCAGCTCTTTTGTAAACTTCCAGATCTGGGACTTTCCAGGCCAGGTGGACTTCCTCGACCCAACATTTGACTACGAGATGATCTTCAGAGGAACTGGAGCGTTAATATTTGTTATTGATGCACAGGTGAGGAGACACATCAGATCAAGGACCTATAAAAGGATGGTAATTTGAGAGAGGTTTTGAAATGTTTTTCCTCTACTACTGGTAATGGTCAAATTAGTGTTGTCACAATACAAAGGAAAAGGCTTGAAACTCAATACTAATTTTGATTACACAACTATGATAAAAAGAAATGCTCTTTTTTTAGACAGTAGACTGTTTTTTTCAACACAAAACTTTTTTTGTTAGCATGTGGTCTTATACTAGTTTGGATTAACCTCAAAATCAATCGAGAAAGGTCAAATTTTGTCTTTACGTGATCTGTTTTAGTATCGGTACTTGAGTATCTAGTTGCAGTACTAGCGTTAATATTGACTGATTTTCAATACTTTTGAAAACCGTAGGTCAAACTTTCACATGGAGTACCTAAAACTGACTTGATAAAACTCAAGCAGAAGATTGCAATTACAAAATTTGTGCAAATGTGTCTCCTCAATTTCAACAAATCTGTTGGATCCAAAAAAGTTTCCAGAAACCTTCTCTCTAAAAACATATTTACTTTCGCATGGCGAGTTAATACAGTGAAATGTGTTTGGTTGGTCATTCAGCAGTATAGTATATGTTTCTTTCTTGCTTCCTTAGTCATTACTTTGCAGTTTTCCTTGTAACCTCTTTAAAAGTGATGACTGCGTGAAGCTCCGTTTGTTCACTTGTGACTTGTTTTTGTCACTTTAACAGATCACCAGACCACGAAAGCTCCTGTCTGGTTTTTGGTGCTTTTATTCAGTGCTTCAATGTAATTTAAGGCAATGCAGATGGTGACATAACTTGTGATTTCTAGTGTTAAATAATGAACCTCTTTCCTAGAACAGCTTGTATTACCCAGTTGACCACTGTTGTATACACTGTTAATAATCATGTGAAAGATTATTTGGCAGCATTGGAAGGTTGTATAGTGAGAGGGTCCATATTAAGCTATTTTCTGATCTGTCATAATGTTGTTTCCTCATCAAAAACATGCCTGGAGTTGTGTTTTGTTTTATTTACACATGTTTAATGCATAAACCCTGCATATTTAGGCTGAGTTCTTCTCTCAAACTGAAAACTGTTCCACCTTGTGATGTTATGTGGAAATACAGTAAGTGCTCCACTATGTTTTTAAACTCCATACACCTTCACTAGAATCATTTGGATGATTCCAGCCCTGGAGTTGCCAATCTCTACTGAACTAAAGTTAGAATGTAGCTGTTTACTTGAAAACTACCACTACATGACATCACAAAGTGGAACAGAGTATTTTTAGCTTTGAAGATGTAGATAGGCTAATAATAAAGGATTACTGAAACATGTGTGAATGAAACAAAACACAACTCTGGGTATGTTTTTGATGAGGTAATAGCATTATAACATGGTTTAAAGCTCACAAGAGTACATTTTGTTTAATATAGGACATTTAAGTTGTAGATGCCTATGTTGTAAGGCGACCTTGAGTGCCCAGAAAGGCGTCTAATAAATAAAATGTATTATTATTATTATTATTATTATTATTATTATTAAGTATATAGTGTTATTGGAGAAAGCCTTTACATGCTCGATTGTCTCTCTTTAAAAGACTATGATTACAAATGATTCAGTTGCTTTTTTAAATAATAGTAGTTGCATCAGCTTACATTCGGTTAAATGATTATTTATTATCTGCTAAGAGTTGAGATGCCCGTGCGATAAGGTGCAGAGGAAATGATAATTCAAAGTGTTACTTGATTAATGATGCACTATGCATTGCTCTGCCTGGAATGTTCCACAGAATGACATTTAACAGCTCTGCTTTACATTTTTTTTTTTTCCTATTACAGGTGGTTTTATAGCGCAAAAATAAACAGGCATTCTGACTGTGAGCGGGGTTGCCTCTCCACAGATCTGACCTGTAACTTGGTCTGGTTTGGTCTCCATGAAGATGGAAAGGTTTAATACCATACTGTGAAACATTCCAGACAAAGCAATAACATCTACATGGTGAAAAGCATTTGACAAACCCTCCACCAGAAAAGTTGCACAATGCACCTTTTAAATAGTTACTTGGCCTGAATCATTGTTAATAAACTATTTATGCATAATGAATTAACATCTGATGCTATTTTGCAAACTTGGTGTGATTTGATGTTAATTATTATTTTATTTATTCAACCCATATTTTCCTTAACCTTATTCTGCTGCTAAGTTGCTATTTGCTATTTGTTAGAAAAGAGGAAACCATTTTTGTTAAGCGTCTTATGGTAGTAGCCCTTAACAACACCTTCTTATAAGAGCCTGTTAGGATCATAGTTCATGTACAACAATGTCCTACTCCTAACGTTATACTTATGAGCAGAAATAACCAGTTTGTTAATGGGAAAGTTTTAGTAAAAGTTTAATTAAGGCCATACAGAATAAGACATAAGAGACAACTACTGCTACATGACATCACAAGGTGGATCAGAGCATTTTGATCTTTGGAGACGTTGACAGACTAATAATAAAGGACTACTGTGTGAATGAAACAAAAGTCCAGATACGTTTTTGATGAAGCAATAATATTCTAACTTGGCTAAATGCTCAGAAGAGTATTTTGTGTAATATAAGACCTTTTAATATGTGTATCCTAAAATAAAGTGTGTTATGTCCTCAGTTACTATTAAAATCCATTGTGCAACCATTAGAAGATCTGTCCACCTATTGCTGTAATAATGTTTAAATTAAAGTAAAATGATCTTCTCTCTTCTATTTGATAATTTAATGTTTTAATTGATTTGATTATATTGTGATCTTGATATTCTTTCTTATTCTGTAAAGCACTTGCCTTGCTTAATAAATCACCAACATGTGTCTCTCTTATGCAGGATGATTATGTGGAGGCCTTGACTAGGCTCCATCTCACAGTGTCTCAGGCCTACCGCGTCAACCCCGAGATCAACTTTGAGGTTTTCATTCACAAAGTAGACGGACTTTCTGACGACCACAAAATCGAAACGCAAAGGGACATCCACCAGCGGGCCAACGATGACCTGGCCGATGCTAGTTTAGAAAAGCTGCATCTCAGGTATACATTTCATTCTTATTGATTTTTCCTTTTTATAGTTGGAGTGATGTTAGCCTGTGTTAATAGTCTATCCTTGTACATTTGAAAGCACTGTGCAATATGAGAAGCAAGCAATAACATGGAAGATATCTGTTTATGTGTTGATGGAACAATATATTTTGTGGGTCCGTATTTATCGTGTGTACATTTTCTTTGCACTACAGGGAACTTTTTGGTTATTTTTTGGCTATATGATGCAGTTTAAGACATAAAAGGTTGAATAAATAACTTCTGCGATTCATTACAGATGCAAACTAACTACTAAAGTATTTAATTGCGCTGTTAATTTATTGCAACTCATGATTTTTAACAATATCGTAGATTTAGAAGAGTTTTTGTGGTTTAAATCTGGTCTTGGGTTTTTGTATCAGGATATAGTTACATCAGCAATGAATCAAACTTCAGAATTTGTTCTGGTGACAGGCCTACTCATGATAAAATAAAAAAGTGAAAAAATGCATAGCACGCTTTTTTTTTAATTTTTAATAACGTTTTGACAAAAAGCCTTCGTCAGATTGTTTTTCTTGCTTTGGACCACCGAAATGTTACTTTTGAACATCAGCCATCTGAGTGTGCTATGCATTTTTTCACTTTGGTGTGCGTTTTCCGCTTCATTTGAGGCCTTGTCATGATAACAAATTTTGAAGCACGATATATATTGCTACAGAGATATATTGTAATAAATTGTAATATTGAAACTACTTGTATCACAATAACAAAGATAATCCCAGTAAATAATTTTTAAATACAGTATCATCAAAACGCCTGTGCTGCAACAAATAAACAGCAGAATGAACCAATAATTAGCCATAGAAGTTAATTATTCAACCCTTCTACAGCTCAAATCTTATCAAATTACAACAAAAATACTCCAAATCTCCTACTTCTACAAAGAAAATTTCCACACGATAAATACTGAGCCCCAAAATGTATTGCTCCAGCTTTCATATATAGAACAATAAGTCTATATAGTAATTATCGTAACAGTCCTAGCCTAATTCTTCAGATTGGTGCGGTCATAGTCGTAGTTGGCCTCATTGCAGAAGTTCTTCACACAACGGTGCTAGATTCAACTCTTGTCTTCTAATGAGAATAGTCCATTCCCATAGCAGAGGGGCTGTTTTTTGTACGCTAATGATGTGCGTGCAGTTTTCATTTCTTTAGATAATTCACCCTACTCCACACCATTACTGCTGTAAGTTAATGACCCTTACGTTTGATTCATGTTGTTTGTGGTTTTGGATCATTACAATATAATATCCTGTACTTGTTTGACATAAGCATAATGGATTGCTGTTTTGAAGATTAAGAACAAGAGATAAATGTTGTTTTTCCACAATTGTTGTAGATATGTTTTAAATTTTTAATTTTAAAAGCTTTATTGATTGATTAGTTTATTTTGGTCACAGGTATATTCTGACATTATTGTAGAAACAGTAATATTTAACATACAGAGACTGAAAAGGTGCAGGCTGAAGCTTTATTTTATTAGGCCTACCTTTTGTTCCTCTGTCATGCCATCTTTCATAGTCATAAAGATAGAAAAAGGAAGCAAACAGTACAGTAGCAGTATAGCAAAGTACTATAGCACAAACTAAGTGTCATAATGCACGTATCTTCCCAGAGTTAAACATTTAAACTTCTTTTGAAAGTGGAAGAGCTACACAATTAAAGTTCTTCTCTACTATTGTTCCAAAAGTCCACCCCTTCAACAGATAGACAACATTTCATAGTGTTTGTTCTGATTTTCTTTTTTATCAACATGGCCAGACCTCTGAGCTCTTATTGGCTATTTTGGATTTTAGACATATTCTGTAATCATTTTGACAAGCTTATTTTTAACTTTGAGTTTGAGTTTGTGACAATGTACCTGCTCCATTGAGATTTAAGGAAGTGCAGTGTTTCTCACATCTGCTTGCTTACTTCCTGTTTTTGTCCCTCACAGCTTTTACTTAACAAGTATCTATGACCACTCAATCTTCGAGGCCTTCAGCAAAGTGGTGCAGAAGCTCATCCCCCAACTCCCCACACTGGAAAACCTCCTCAACATTTTCATTTCTGTAAGAAAACAACTGCTTTTAAGGCTCGTCATGGCCCGTGTGATTGGTGTGTGACTGCTTGTCTGATGTGACTCAAACATTCTACACTCAGTTGTCAGCACTCAGCACTTCCTTCAAAAGCAAATGTTAAGCTAAATTTTTCAACAAGACCTTCCAATCTCTAAGGAAGTAAGATTAGGCTACATAACTTTATCTCTTAAAGGCGCATTGTCTAACTTTTCAGGTGGAGGGTCCGTCAAATGCTTGTCTCCATGGAGATGTTATTGTTTTGTCTGGAATGTTAAACACTATGGCATTAAACCTTTCTAACTTCAGGGAGACCAAACCAGACCAAGTTACAGGTCAGATCTGTGGAGAGGCAACCCCGCTCACAATCAGAGTGCCTTTTCTAGGTATTTTTGAGCTATAAAACTGCCTGTAATTGATTCAATATAAGATAGAGCTGTTTAATGTCAGACTGTTGAACATTACATTGCAGAGAAATTACATCTCCATAGAAACAAGCAGGTGATGGACCCCCATCCAAAAAGTTACATAATGCACCTTTAAGTATTAACATTTTTAAATCATTTCACATTTTTGGAGTGCTCTGTAATTTAGTAATTTTTAGTTTTTTAGTAGTTATGAAGAGTTGGAGACTTTAAAGGTGCACTATGTAACTTTTTGGGGGGAGGGTCTGTCACCTGCTTGTATTTATGGAGAAGTTATTACTTTGCCTGAAATGTTCCACAGTATTGCTTTAAATGTATTTACAATTACATTAATTTATTCAATTACTGGGATTTTACCGTCTTGAAAAACATGTATTCTCACTTAGAGCAGGGTCACTTGTCCACAGATCTGACCTGTAAGTTTATATTAGTTTTTATATAATCCAATTCTTGGACATGATAAAAATCAACCCTGCTGATGAGCATTCAGAGGTTGATAGCCATTGGCTGCTCTGTGTTAAAAATAAACAAAACAAAGCAAATCTGCCGATCTCTACTGAGAAGTTGTAAATGAATGACAAATGAAATGTAGTTTTGACTTGGTTATTCTTGTGTTTCAGAATTCAGGGATAGAAAAGGCCTTTTTGTTTGATGTGGTCAGTAAAATCTACATAGCCACAGACAGTTCTCCAGTGGACATGCAGTCCTATGAACTCTGCTGTGACATGATCGACGTCGTCATTGATGTCTCCTGTATATACGGGTGAGTTACACCTGTGATTGTAAAAAAAAAAAAATATATATATATATAGTAAAACTAGTGTTTAAACAGGAATTAAAAAAACACAGGTAGGACGAAGTTCGACATTTCCTAGTAAGTTTTAGAATGGTCTTACTACTTACTTTTTTACTATTAAGGCCTCATGGTAATATTAGCAGTTATGGGGCAAATGTGGAGTCGAGTTCCATATTAGGAATAGGAATTCATTTACGGACAAAATAGTGAAATAAAAACACCAGGATCATGTAAAGCAGGTTAATACGAACATTTTAAGACAAAATTGACAAGGCTCACTGTAGCAGTTACAGAGAGAAGGCTGACAATTTTTCAATGTAAAGTTAATTGGAGCCAGAGTCGATGGAGTAGAAATTGCGCCCATGCTCACTTCCTATTTGGAACATGGCGGCTAGTGGGTTAGCTATGCCTATTTCTATATACAGTCTGGTCTGCTCAGAGGGTCATGTCATCAAAAATGTATATGTACAAATTTAAATGTAAAGATCCCACACATATAATTTGATACAGTTACAGTTGTGTCTAGGTTTGTGTGAAAACTGAAGCAAACTGTTTTTTAGCTTGAAACTAAAAGATCTTATGTTGTGTTCCATATGTTGCTGTGGCCCTCCAGTCTGAAGGAGGATGGCAGTGGCAGTGCCTATGACAAAGAGTCCATGGCCATCATCAAGCTGAACAACACCACGGTGCTGTATCTGAAGGAGGTCACAAAGTTCCTGGCCCTCGTCTGCATCCTGCGAGAAGAGAGCTTTGAGAGGAAAGGTAAAGGCTAGTGCTCTATTTACCTAAACGCTCCACAAGCACATCACAGCATGGAGAAAATGACACATAAATGAACCTATGAACTGTTTTATCATTGCTAAAAAATATTGTAGGCTCATGTTAACTTCTTCTTAACTTCTTCTAGTCACTATTAACAAGAATATTAAGTACATTTAGATTTGTGTGTATATGTTTTAATAGTAGAATTTTGTTCAAAGTTCACATTTTAAACACATCCAGGAGCAATACTATTTGAGAGAAATATGAACTGCTAAACAAATAAACAAATCCTGAAACTTTGTCAACTGACAAAACATTAACACTAAACTCCATTCTTGTTTAAATCTCAGCAGAAAATGGCCCTAACTTTATAATGTAAAAATAGGCAAGGTACAAACCCAAGGCACACTGACTGAAAATATAAAAGTGTGTTATTGCACGGGGATGGATGCCAACGTGTTTCAACCAGCTAGATGGCCTTCGTCAGGGCATGAGGGTAAAACAGGGCACACAGGATACCCAAAAACAGTATCAAGAGATGACAATAAAGACAATAACATAATAATAAAATATCATCAGCCTTATATACAAGGAATTACATGCATGTTCAAAAAGATGTTAAATTGATGTGAGAGAAGTGAGAGAATGAAATGTGGAAATGACATACCCAGACACTTTAAACAGGAGGGGCTAGCTCACCAGGCTAGCTTTAATAATGAATTAATTTTTAAAGCAATAGAATTTTTTATTGAAATGCGAAGAAAAATACATGTCCTACTGTTTCAGGCTTGATAGATTACAACTTCCACTGTTTCCGGAAAGCCATCCACGAAGTGTTTGAAGTGGGCGTGTCCACACAGCGTCCAGTTGGTCCTCAGTCTCCGGGCTCGCCCTGCACCAAGGCTGTAGCCCTCAATGGGACACCGCGCAGCACTGTCTAACCACCCCTGCAAAAAGAACTGGTACAAACAATGCACAAAGTGGAAGAGAGAGACTTCACAAGGGGCCACAGCCTGTAAGGAGGACAGAGACTGCATGGGGTGCCTATAGTGACCCCAAACAAGACGGCACCAGCCCAGGAGCACGAACAGGTCAGGCTGAAAGGAGGGTCCAATCCTCTGGTAACCAAGGAAACATGAGGTGTGGTAACAAAAAAAGACTACAAAAACACACCTTCCTTTACTGCTGCTGTAACCTTCTCATTTTCGCCAAGCTGTGATGTCATTCTGGGACATCCTGACCACTTCTGTGCTGACGGAGGAACACAAAAACGAGGTGGAGCTGCTTTCGTGTTCAGAGATGACCTTATGCAGATGAAGCCTGTCCAACTGCAGGCTTCTTTTCCTCTCACCACCACTGCTCACTTCGCCCGCCCGAACGAATGCTGCCCTGTACCAGCTTCATATTCTTATTTTTGTCTCACTTGTCAAGGGAAATGAAGATTATGCGAGAGGCCTGAAAAGGGATTGAGATGTCCACTTGAGTTGTTGTGTGAATGGAAGTACGTTTGGACATTTCGAGAGACTATTCAAGAGAATTTAAAACGGTATTCGTTCTACTGTCTTTCCAATGCACTTACTGATCGTAACTTGGCTACATTAAAGGTCCTATATTGCGCAAACATAGATCAGAAAAATGATGTAATATGGGACCTTTAAAATTCACTAAAATTCTTTCTGTTGGAGACTTCCAAAAAGCACTGCCATTAGTTGTGAACGCAGTTACAAATACTACAAATTAAAATGGGTTGGAATCTAATAAAATAAAAATAATGTGCGGTATCCATTTTGCATGCTCCTATCATTTCTAACACGCCCAAATTAGAAACAGGTTTCGTATTCATTCCAAGCATGCAAGTGTGAAGTCTGCTTCTATTAACCACAAAACTGCTAACGTAGTTCCAAAGGTTGTAGTAGGCCTGTCACAGTAACACATTTTGAAGTAAATAGACAATAAACAATATTTTTTACACTAATTTATGCCACTGACACAATATCCAAGAGCAGATTTAAACCACAAAAACTATTCTAAAAGTACAATATTGTTGAAAAACTATGAGCAGAATCACTTAAAGGTGCATTGTGTAACTTTTCTGATGGAGGTTCCGTCAAATGCTTTTCTCCATGGAGATGTTATTGCTTTGTCTGGAAGGTTTCCCAGTATGGCATTAAACCTTTCTAACCCCATGGAGACCAAACCAGACCAAGTTACAGATCAGATCTGTGGAGAGACAACCCGCTCACAGTCAGAGTGCCTGTTTTTCTAGGTATTTTTGAGCAATAAAACTACCTGTAATTTAATAAATGTAAGGTAGATCAGGCATAGCAATGACATATCTATAGAAACAAGCAGGTGACGGACCTTTTACCAGAAAAGTTACACAAGGCACCTTTTAAAGTACTTATTTTGCATCTGTAATGAGTCATAGTAGTTACTAATTTAACCTTTTGACGGCTTAAATCTTATAGTCAAAAAATAACCAAAAATGTCCCACTAGTGGGGAAAAAAATGTACACACAATAAATACTGACCCTAAAAATATTCCAGCTTTCATATATATTATTGTGACAGGCCTAGGAAGTAGACTAACAAACAAAGAAGAGACTACTTCTTTGCTACTACTATAGTGTCTTTATATATGCATATTTCTTTTATATCAGGGATAACGCATATGTTTCAGCTTGGACAGAATATATCTAACTTGGATCATGTAAAACGTCTAGTCACAAGCACTTGCACAACCAAACTGCGATGAATTGACTTCATGTGTCTGTGATGCTCTACTGTGTGAAATAAATCAATTAAATTTCTCATTCAGTAGTTGTCATTTGAAATGGCTGTGTCCCTCCACAAGATGGTGCTATAGGTACGCTTGAGAAAATGTTGGCTGCAATCTTTTTTTTCCTTAAGAACTCAATTCTTATGTTTACAATATACATGGATTATTTGTTGCTTTATATTATAAAGGCTCTTTAAAGGCCCTATATTACGCACAACTGACACTTGTGAGCTTTAAGCCATGTTTAAAAACATCTGGAGTAGTGTTTTGTTCATTCACACATGTTTGAGTAACCCTTTATTATTAGTCTGTACATCTGCAAAGCTCAAAATGCTCTGTTCTACCTTATGTCATGAAGCGGTAGTATTCAAACAACAGCAACATTTTACCTTTTGTTCAGTTGCGGTTGGCAATGATTGGGCTGCAAATATTTCTAGTGAAGATGTGTGGAGTTTAAAGCACAATGGAGCACTTCCTGTATTACCACATGACGTCACAAGGTGGAACAGTGCTTTCAGTTTGAGAAAATAACTTAAATATGCAGGGTTTATGTGTTAAACATGTGTGAATGAAACAAAACAACTCCAGGTCTGTTTGTGATGTGGAAAATAGCGTAATATGGGCCCTTTAAGTAAATGTCAGTTGTCACTTAACATCCTACTCCACACTCCACATAAATTTGCATAAATAGTGTAACAGTGAGTTGGATTGATGAAACAGGTTTAAGGTCGAAGCTCATTTGTAACTTTATCACAGTAAGTTTGTCTAGATACAGAACAGTAACCATTGCCTTTAAACCCTTTGCTAATTTGTCCTGCAGTCCTAATCCAAAAGCATTTCACATATTTGTCAGTTTCCTTGAGCAGACTGTAGTGGGTATGCCATGAAAGGGCCCATATTACACTATTTTCTATGTTACAATGCTGTTTCCTCATCAAAAACATACCTGGAGTTGTGTTTTGTTTCATTCACACATGTTTAACACACACATTGTGCATATTTAGGCTGAGTTTGTCTCTGTTTTTAAACTCCACACAACTTCATTAGAATCATCTGTATAACTTCAGACCTGGAATGTCTAATCTCAGCTAAACAAAAGGTCAAAGGTAGCTCTTCACTTGAAAACTACCACTTCATGACATCACAAGGTGGAACAGAGTATTTTAAGCTTTGGAGATGTAGACAGACTAATAATAAAGGGTTATTCAAACACGCATGAATGTGAAAAAACACAACTCCAGGTATGTTTTTGATGCGGTAACAATATTATAACACGGTTAAAATCTCACAAGAGTCAATTCTGCGTAATGTAAGATCTTTTAATGAATCAGAAGAGGGAGGAAGAGCTGTGTTATTGTTTTAGCGCATCTAAAAACAAGTGGATGAATAGCTCCTCCACGCACGTTATTCAGCAGTTAAGTTAAATAAGCCTCAGAGCCACTGTCACGAGCCATTATGCGGGGAGAACGCGAGACGGCTAAACACCACTTCCACACAATTTAGATGCAATAAAACACTGACAGCTTTTTTATCCACTTCATTAAGCCAGTAATTTCTTCTAAAAATCTCTCGTATTAATCCTGTCGATGCTTTCCCCGCGGTTCCTTAAACTCTCCCCCAACCTTAGCCGCCGCGCTTTGATGCTTACTCAAAGAGGCGCTAATTTGCGTTAAATTATGCGTCCACATGTAGCCGGGCCATGCCAAGGAATATAAAGTCTGACACCGTGAAAGATGGTGAATTAAGGCAAACTGTGGTATCTCCAATGGGCTAATGGCACTGAGGTTAGGGCTGTCAGGCGCATTGTTTACTGATGTGGAGTCGCTTCATATTCAGAGGAAGCTGTGTCTATGATGTGCTGAAGGTCAGTGGATCAAGTGCACAGCTTGTTTGGACAAATAAACAGCAATAGGAGGACTGTTCAGGGCTAAAGGCCATGCTAAAATACATAGACACGCACCTTGTATCATCAGATCTAAGGAGGACTTTAATTATTTCATGTGCAGTGGTGGAATGTAATGAAGTAAAAGTATTAAAGTAGGCTACTGTAAGTATATCTTGATTTTACTTCAAGGTGCACTATAATTTTCTGGTGGAGGGTCTGCCACCTGCTTGTCTTCATGGAGATGTTCTTGCTTTCCCTGGAATGTTCCATGGTACGACTTTAAACATTTCCAGCAAGCATTAATTCATAGGTGTTTCTAGGTTTAATCTGTACCGTGGAACATTCAGAACAAAGGAAGACATTATTTTATGAGCAGTGGTTAAACGTAATGAAGTATCTTTTAGTATTTTAAAGTGGATACTTTTTACTCCAGCACATTTATGAACACGACTGAAAAGTAAAATTATTTTTAACTGTAATTTGAGACCTGCTGAAAAGGCTGAGGGTTTATTTTTAAAACATTCATAGTCTGAGCAAACAAAAATATGCAAATAAAAACTGCTTGTAGATTCTGTTGAGCAAAATTCAGCACAAATCTTTATTAAAATCACTACTAGAAGCTTTATTAAACCTGCGCAAATATGGGCAAAATACTTTAACTATTTACTCTTTAAGTACAATTTCAAACAGGTACTTTGACACTTTTACTTTTATTTTTTGTACCAGTATTTGCACTTTTACAAAAACTGAGTATTTCTTTCACCACTGTTCATGAATCGTTTTAATAAGTGATGTCAGAGCGGATAGGATTCCTTCTTTGTGGATAGGTCCGTCAAGACATTTTGAAGTGAGATAGATTGCTGGAAAATAAGATACACAGATACATACTAAAGCAGAATTCTCACCCCTAAAATATTCTAACTGTACATCATCATTAAAAAATCATGAGCTACCATAAATACATAGCAGAATGAAACACTTAGTAATTGGTTTGTTTTCTATCCTTCTTTCTAGTCTGTAATCTACGGGAAGTCAGTTATGGTGCTAAAAAAAAAAGGTTTTAGCCATTTCAGCTGGTCTCGAACCACATAAAGAAAAGTACTTTTTACTTTTCAGTGCAGATCTAAAATGTAGTGGAGTAGAAAGTACTAATGCATACTCTCAAGTGTAGAGAAGTAAAAGCAAAAAACTGACTTAAGTAATCGGTAATCAAAAACGGTCAACAAACTTTTCTGGTGGAAGGTCATCTGCTTGTCTCCATGGAAACGCTATTGCTGATATAGTGCCCATAGTGTGGCATTAAAAGTCTATCTCCATGGAGTCAAACAGGTGACACTACTATGCCAAGTTACAGGTCAGATCTGTGGATAATTGACCCTGTTGTCAGTAAGAATGCACGTTTTTCAAGTCCATAAAATCCCCCGTAATTGATAAAAGCAGGTGACGAACCCTCCCCGCAAAAAGTTACACAGTGCACCTTTATGTAATAGATGGCGTGATTGCTATGACTCCTTGCTGCCTGTAGATGGGGCTGTTGACTGTCGTTTGGTGTCTCGTCCTTCACCGTACACTTTACTCCTCAGTGCAGACCACATACAAATCTACATCTATAGAAATTCTGCAAAGAGTTATTTTGATGAAAGAAAAACAAAGAAGTTTCAGGAGAAAAATACTTATAATAACGTAATATCTTCAGGTAACACTTTATAATCACTACATCTTAATTAGTGTTAATAAAGCATAAAGACAGACGTCACTACTCATGTACAAATTGTTTATTAAGAATGATTCATGTTTTGTAACTACTTAAAATGCATATGACAGATTAGATTACACATTTCACTAAAACATCTTTAACCTTATATTTATTTTCTATAAACTTTGCTAGTTTGACCATTTTTATGACATTTAATATTTAACTTCCTGGTTAGACGAGGGCAGCAGATGTGACATAATGTAGAGATTAAACCATAACTGTTACCTAGCAACCATAAAGTTAGCAAGGGCCAAAGCTCACCAAATTCACACAGTATTTATGATTGGACTGATAAAAATAACTTGCATTGTTGTGTTGAATGAAGTTTTGAACTGTCAGAAAGATGCCTTCCTTTAGCCTAAATTGTCCCAACATTTTGGATTTTCCCTGTTTGATTTCACTGCTACGTCCTGTATTTTTCTGCTTTTCGTTTCAACTTTTTACATAAACTTCCACTTAACTGATACAAAACTATGTTGTTGGGATGTAACTGAATACATGTACCAGATATACATATTCTGAATACAAATTTGAGGAACTGTACAGTTACTTTTTCATTTGGTAGTATCCAGAATACAGTTACTTTTCTAAAATCAAAGCAATACATGGCGGTACTTGATCAAACAATTCAGACTTCAAACTGCACAGAATCAGTGAGAAAAACATTAAACACTGCTCTTGTGGTGAGTGCATGTGACATTTTTCCATCTCCAATAGGAAATGCTTTAAAAACAGTGAAACAAAGATAAAACTGTTATGAATGCCAAGTTGTATCTTTACACTATAACTTGATATAAAAGTATTCTAAGTATTCAGAATACAGTACTCTGATTGGTCCATGTATCAGAATATGTTACAAAATATATTTTAATGCAAGTATATAGTATTCTGTAACTAAATATATTTTCAAAGTATTCTTCCCATCACTGTTTACCACTGTACTCCCACTAAGTCATAATTAGAAAAACATAAAAATCTACCGTATACACTTTAATTAAAACTAGTAGCCTGAATTGTACTTAATAAACTAGGGCCATAAAGTAAATGGTGTAGGTATTACACAATTATAGCACAACTAAGTGTTTCCCGTACTTAAAATGTGACATCCTCTGCACATTTGCTCTACCAACTTCCCCCATCAATAATAACAAAACCCATGTATGTGTAGTACGCCTAATTAAAGATCTATTCCGGGACATTGCTTTGCCTGATGTCACGCTCACATCTCGTCGTCGTCTTCTCTCCCGTCTGCGTAGCATTACAACACAGACATTGCCATTACATTCTTAATAAAACTCCTCAGTGTATTATCTTCCATCTTTACATTTTATTAGGCGTGCTTATGAGCGACGAGGGTCCAAATGACGTTACTTAGTGAGATGTCTCAAACATGTGACAGATGTAACACGGAATTCATTTGGGTTATTACAGTCCCGTGTATGAATATAATTAAGGCAACTGATCACAGCCACTGGTGTGTTTGTGTGTCAAGACAACACAAAGCTGCATCTTTATAATGTTTGTGTTCAATATTCACTATGTAGTAATTGTTTTATTGTTATTTGATTGATTTGGGCGTAGGGTTATCAGAAGTACTGCAAATCAGATACTAATCAATGTTAAAACTAATATTAAAACTAGATCATTTGAGCAAGTATTGATAGAAAAAAAAAGTCACATTCACAAGACAAAAATGAAACTTTCCTTCCTTTTTGGACCACTACAGAACCAACCTGGACGACTGAGGGATTATACAACTATAAGGCCTCATGGTAATATAAAAGAAAGTACTACAATATAATACTGAAAATTATACGGTATAGTCTAAATAAAGATTTTTTTAAATTATTATTATTATTATTGTGGTATTGGAATCGGTATTGAGTCTATTCCTTAGTAGGGACGCACCGATGTTGATACTATGTCTTTAATTATCTGTAAGTATCAACCGATACCAGGGTAGAGACTGAAAATATTATTTCAACAGCTTTGAAAAAATACTAGTTCAGTATTATAAGGTGTTTAAACCAACATTGAACAGTAAATCTTATCCCATTTTGGTCTATAAATTTGTGTAATATCAACTGAACCAATATCCGATCCTGGTATTGTATCAGTGCTTCCCTATTGAAATCGATTTTGAAATTTAGTATCGTGACAACATTAGTTTGGTACAATCTTTCATTTTTCTACTGTCCAATTACGTCAAAAGATTGAGGCAAATTTATTTCTATAGCACAATTTGTACACAAAGTAATTCAGAATGTGCTTATTTTCATCCCTGACTATTTTACATTTAACAATTTGTCATGTTCCCCAAATCCAAAAGAAAAAAGAAGGAAAACATAATGGAAAAGTCCGGTTTGAATGACTTGCCCTGCTATTAAAAAAGGTTGCACAGATGTGAGCTATAGGTATATGACGAAAGTGATCACTACTTTTTGAACCAGTATCAAGAATCAGATGTAGAATATGTGAAAGGGAATGGTGAATCAGTATGCTGAAAGATAGATTATTTACAATTGCAAATTTATGAGAAAAATAGAAAAGAGACAAAAAAAAAAAAACCACCCCATACAATATAAGTCATTTGCATATGTGTCCTTATTTCCTGACATTACATACTACCCCTTTACTATACTTCAATATTAAATGCTTGGACCTTCAAGAATATAGAACACGCAATAACAATAAGATTTCAATTCACAATATTTTCTCTTGTAGGACTATTTCCATATGCTGTGTACATGTATTATACTATTCATTGACTCCAAACCTGTATTGTTACAAATTATGCATGGTTAGCAGTATATTTTGTTCAGATGTTGTGTACAGGGAGTCACCATCAATACAAATGTTCCATGATCTGGAGAATAACATATAGTTGTACATACATGTTGTATAATGAAGCTCCCCCCAGCAGTGACTTTCTTTTTTCAAACTTCTCCTACTCAAATTACTTTTATTTAAAGGTGCACCGTGTAACGTTTCCGATGGAAGGTCCGCCGGCTGCTTGTTTCCATGGAGGTGTCTTTGCTTTACCTGGAATTTTTTACAGCACAGCATTAAACGTACCCATTTCCAAAGAAACAAGCAAGCGACACTATGAGCTCAAGTTACAGGTCAGATCTGTGGAGAGGCGACTGTGCCGACAATGAGAATGCATATTTTTAAGGTATTTTTAAGCAATAGAAATACCTGAAATTTTCTTAACATAAGATATGTTTTGGCACACCGCGGAACATTCCAGGCAAAGCACTAACATCCCCATGGCGACAATAGGACATGGACTCTCTACCCGAAAAGTTACACAGTGCACCTTTAACTTTTGATACAATGCCACATGAGAAACAAACACTTTTGAGTTTAGTACATTACGCACTAACTCTAACTTCATATCTACACTAGTAAGAAATGTTACAATTTTACAGTCAAATATCACAAACTTTTTTCTTTCAAATGTTTTGGGTTTGGCTCATTTCTGTTCTGAAAAATACAGGCTACCATGTCCTTGCCTTTTACCACAATGTGATATTTGGCCCATGTTGTTCTATATTTGTAAGACATTTGCAGTTTTTTTTTTTTTTAATACCTGTTCCTACTTTTCTGCACATGTTGGTGAGATAATATGGAAAAATGTGAGTCAGGTAAAGGAACATTACCATCTCTTGTATTCTGTGTCAATGGACCGTAGCACAGCCAGACCAGCAGCAATAGCAACCTACACATGCTATTATCCCAGCCCCCATACAGACCAGTGAAAGGTAATGAAGTACACGTAGTACAATTTTTAGGTATCTGTACTACACTTAAGCACATTTTACAGTGGATACTTTTTACTTTTACTTCTCCACATTTGAAAGCTGGTATCTGTACTTTCTACTCTCATACATTTTTTTAAACTGGACTGAACAGTAAAAAGTGTTTATTTTTTAAATTCAGGCTTCAGCTTTAACAAACAACAAAAATAAATACAAAAAATTCATAAGAAATTGATTAGTTGCTATGAATATCTGCATCTTTTTTACTGACACACAACACTTTAATACTTTTACTTAAGTAGACTTTTTTCAGTAACTTTTTACCTTTGTATCTGTACTTTTACTTAAGTAACAAAACTGGAGTACTTCATCCACCACTGACACAGCCCACCCCGGACTTACCACACACAAGAAGGCGTGCACGTGAGAGGACCAGCCAGCGTGGAGGCCCAGCATGCACCCGGAGCCAACGCGACGGAGCGGGTGGATTATCGTGGAGACAGTTTTCTTGGTAACACTTGTATGAGCCATGCACGCTTCGCCTCATGCATGCGCTTTGTATGCAACGTGCGCATTTGACTACAGCCTGCGACCGCTTGGTTCCGGTGAGACGCCCGGATCAGTCACCCATCACTTGCTTTTGGAAATATAGGGTACATTTTCACTATGGCCATAAATATGCAGGATATTCTGGTCATTTGAAGAACCCCCCCCCAAAAAAAAACGTTTTCAGGGTGTGGTGCAGGGGCTATACGGGGTAGGGCGCGTCTGAATTGGCAAAGAGCAGAGCGCGGGGCTGTTAAGCAGTCATTTTAGTGGGTTAAGAAAAGTGAGGTTTAGCCAGTGTAGCGCGGTGACATGGGACAGTTTTATTGAGTGTGTCGGCGCGCCCTGACAGTGGATTGTCAGGCCCTGCAGTCATTTACCAGACTGAGCGAGCGCACGCAGCCAAGTTTGGAGAGCTTAGTGTAAAAGAGGAAATGTGAAACAGTAAAAAAAAAAAAAAAAACGGGGTTAAGAGCAGAAATGTCATGCGAACAAATGGTTGGATTTACACATATCCAGCCACACAGACACAGGAGGAGTCGTGCTGTGCGTCTGACACGGAGCCTGCCAGACTAATCAAGGTTCACTCCACATCTCGCGCTCTCATTAGTGAAGAGGACGCACGCGCTTATGACGTGGCATGATGCTGTTTTACTCATGTTAACTATTAGGTTTATAGATTATAGATTACTGTAGATTACAAAACAGAATTTACATTAATCAAGACTAAGATATTGTTTGGTTTGCATTTCTTGAAAACACTAAATCGCAGCACTTAAATGGCACATATTACGATGCTTTCTTATCTATGTCTATCTATGGATTATTTCAGACCTGGAACTGTCAATCTCTATTGAACTAAAGGTAAAAAGTAACCGTTATCTTGAAAACTACTGCTTTATGACATCACAAAGTGGAGCAGAGCATGTTGACCTTAGGAGATGTAGATTTGTCTGATACTGCAGGTCATCTAATGTCTGAAAATAAACTTGACACATATGCCAACAAGTATAGAGGAGAAACAATACAGCATGTGTGTTGAATGGTAGAATGTTAAATTTAATACCATTTTGTTTGGTTTACTTTTTAGTTTTGTTCTATGGATATTGTAACAACAAATATGGTAAATTTCCACCAAAATGTTTAATCTATCATGAGCTTGTCTTTGGTTTTGTTCTACAACATCAGTCAAAATACCCTACACTACACTGTGTATACTGTATTTACTCATTTTTATTTTTTATTTTTTTTTACATTATATTTATCTTCATACCTTGTCAAAGTTCCATCATTCTACTTGTTCATAGTCAAAAACTTTACAACAATATGTTGTAAAAAGTAAGTTTACCAAGAACTTGCTGCTCTCAAACCTTACAAACCCAACTTTTAATGCATTTAAGCATTGTCAAGGACTTGGAACACCCACAATTGATACTTAAATAGTACAAGAATTGGAAAAGGGTTGCAGCAGTTGCAGAGAAGGTGTACCAGGTTGGACAGGATCAGGCAAAAACTCCAAAATAGCTCATCAAGTCTCCACGGTGACAGACAGTGATGGCTGAGGTGAGCTGCCACCTGCCTGCAAACTATAGCCTCACTGCCTGTCTAGTCTATGGAGCTCAACTTTGGAGATAACCAACTTTAATTAGACCAATACTTACAATTAACCCATTTGAATCACCATCATCAGTGCCTCAGATTGTGAGATGTTCTTATTTTAAAGTTAAGGCTCCCATCTCACAACAGTGAAAAAAGTTCATAGTAGCACATATCAAACTAGGCCTACATACAGAAATCCAAACACGTTGTTTGCAGCAATATTACATACTTATGTTTATGTTTAAAGAGGAACTGAGTACAGATTGGAAAAGTGTACCTCTCAATACGATCTGAAAAAATACTTCACTTGAAAACAGATTTTGAGCATGTCTTCCACCATTACAATGTAATTTTCTATGAGTAAGAAGTATATTATTAAGTACTTCTGTATACTTTTGCGTACTTCTCGCACTTTTTCAAGACATAAGCAGAGCAGCCTTTTCCTTAATGTATGGCTCCTCTATATTCCCTCTTTGTTGTCCAAACATGCCCTTTGGCCAACCCACTTTTATTTTTCTTGATTTATCGTCTTTAAGGGCTACTGCAGCAGAATACAGAAGCAGCGGCTATTAGCACAATAAACAGGCCTTTTGGTGTTGGCTGCGCGGGCTGGGCTTGTAATGGCCATCAGAACGGCCTGAGAGGATGTGGTGCACAAGTGGACTTAAACATGATGGAGTGGAGTCCGGGGGCATTTGCAGATAATGGCACATTTGAAAGAAATATCCTGCAGTCAGAACAGTAAGTGTCCACAATGACTGACTCAATTAGAATGGACACAGAGATATGGAGTCAGAAATACGTATGGAAAAATATAACCGTGCATACTGAGTTGTGCTTTCTTTCTTTTTATGATATTGGAAAATAATGTGTTGACAGAACTTTACAAAAATGTTAAGGGTGTCCATGCTGGAAACATGTAGTGCTTTAACAAAGCTGCATTGTGCAGTATTTCTGGTTGAGAGTCCATCCAGTGTTTTTCTCCATGAAGATGTCATTGCTTTGTCTGGAATGTTTCACAGTATGGTATTAAACCTTTTACCTTCATGGAGACCAAACCAGACCAAGTTACAGGTCAGATCTGTGGAGAGGCAAGCCTGTTCACTGTCAGAATGCCTGTATTTTTGATCCATAAACCCACCTGTAATTGAATGAATGTAAGGAAGAGCTGTATAATGTCATACAGTAAAAAAAAAAAAAAAAAAAAAAAAAAAAAGACCAATCATATATCTATAGAAACAAGCAGATGATGGACACCCCAACCAAAAAGTTAAATGGGGACTAGGAATGTAAAGTTTGGAAATGTTAACCTGCTGAACAATACACACCCATCAGTCTGCTAAAACCTGTTGGTAATTGCATTGCCTTGACTGAAATTCAAGTAGCCTATTGTAATAAAAGTCAATTAAATGAACCACAAATGTGCAGATATAACACTTATAACACTTTGCCTTTAATCAGCTCTTTTGCTAAATTCAGTGACGGGAAGAATACTGAATTCTGAATACCTGCATTCAAATGTAATTTGTAATGTATTCTGATACATGGACCAATCAGAGTACTGAGTATTCAGAATACTTTGACTCAGAGTTGCATTAAAATTATACACACATAGGATTAAAAGAGCTTTATAATTGTTTCACCCTTTGTTACGCATTTATTTATCTCTGAACAGAGAAGGAAAAATCACACATGCACATGCTATAAGAGTGGTGTTTTCTAGTTTTCGCACTAATTCTGTGCAGTTTGAAGCCTAAACTGTCTGATGAGGTACCGCCATGTGTTCCTTTGAGTTTAGAAAAATAACTGTGTTCTGAATACCATCAAATAAAAAAGTAACTATACCGGAATACAGTTACTCAGAATTTGTATTCAGAATATGTATTTTCGGTGCATGTATTCTGTTACGTCTCAACACTGGCTACATTTTTAAAACATTTTTGTATTCTATCAAACACAAGATATTCTCAATAATGTAACAATGGACCAAGTATTACAAGTGTTGATATTATCCTTATTTCTATTATCTGCTGTCTCCTTTCAAGAGCTGTACAGAAATCTAAAGTTAAGTCTATATTATATTATACTCCAATGTATCACTTATTATGTCACTGCGGAATCATTTTTACTCAATATAGTTTTTACAAATATTAAACTTCAGGAGTCCCTGTCATTATCAGAAGTCACTGGGGAATACCAAATGAGTCTGTGTGGTGTGAATAACTTTCTCATAGTTTCTTGGCTCCTTGCTACCTTCACTCCTCCCTGGGACCCATCCCTCTCTTCTCTCTCCTCTCTCTCTCTCTCAGTCTGCAGCCATGATAATGACCCTGCTGTCTGGCCCTGCACTTTCTCATAACACAACTTATCAGCACAGAACAGCAGAATAGGTATTTTTAAACCTCTCTCCCTCTTTCTCGCTTTCTCTCTCTCCCTCTCTCTCTGCATATTCTGTTACTATTCCACAGTCTTACTAGGGAGAACCCAAGCTAGTGCTGAGGTCTAGATTGGAAACGTGATGTGAGGTTCCTAATGCATACAGAATACAGGTGAGGCTGGTCCTTTCCTTTACGGTAAGCCAAGAGTGGGAACACCATGGGTCCTATACGGTAAGAAAGCGCATTACAATATACCTGAGTAATGAGAACCATGGGCACACACAGGCACAAGTTAACGCACACGCACGCTCCTGCTGGTCTGGCGAAGCAGCAGACAGACTCCAGCAGTGTACTACAGCGCGGTGCTCTCCTGATAGTGACGCTGTGTGAAGTGCAGAGATGTTCGACATACACTCCAGCTGCTACTGCCCTTGTATTCAAATGGCACCACAAGACTCCAGAATGCTGTCTCTAGGATCTTATTATTACATTCTTTCACTCACTGTTTTTGTTCTTTTTTTTCCTTTTTGTGGTGTTTTCCAAAAGTCTCTCAACTCATCATCCCTATCTTACCCACAGCCTCCTCTCGCTGCTCTTCTTAAACAGCTTTTTAACTGTCATGTGCTTCGTTCTAGTGTGCAGGATCTCTGCAAGAGAGCTCAACAGAAGTAAAACTGTGACAATGGAAATACACACTTCTTTCATTCATTGCAAGTTATTTATTAGAATATGAGTTTACTGTGAACCTTTCACTGGCAAAAGGTAAATGGAAAATGGAGGTTAGTGCAAGGAAAAAAAAAAAAAAAAAAGAATTATATATATACACACACAAAAACTGGGACAGCCCTGGTTTGGGGTGGGTGAAATGTGTGCATAGTTAAAAGACAATTGTGTCAGTATAGTCACATTTGTGCTTTGGTAATTTTAAGCATGTTGTTGTGTATTTTACCTCAACAAGTGACAAAGTATGCCTCTGTTTACTGCTGGCAGGAATCAAATCAAAAATAGGGACAACTGGGGTATTTTTTGTATAAAACTGGGACTAATCACTGGTTTTGGATAAATCTGCTGGGACAGGGGACACAGGGCTCATAACTGGGACTGTCCCGGGTAAATACGGACGTCTGGTCACCCTAGTCAAAACAAATATATTTCACTGCAAAATACAAAAAGTTCATAGGTTTACCTGCTGTTGCCTGTTGCGCATTTCATCACTGCGCAGACGTAATATGCTAATTGCTAACACGCCTTCGCTTTGCTCTGTTAGCTCATGAGATAAGATGCCTGAATCTAACCAAATTTAGTTTTTTACAGTTGCAACGCTATCATAAGTAAAAAGTTTCCATACTATTTTACCCTTCATAAATATCTAGTGATATGTTCCTTGTTTTTGCATAAAATTGAACGGGACTCGTGAGTTAACTTTAGCTTTTTACAGTAACAGCTAACACTAATGTAGTTGGCTTCAGTAAACATTAATCAGCTTAATCTTTCAAAAGGTGAAATTGTGGATGTATGAAATGTTTGCAACAAGCAAGTCATCCCAAACGAGGTAAGTATTTCTAAGGTTACTTTTGTTCACGATCTGTTCATGACAGACACGTGACCCATTGATTGTACTTCTTATGTAAACAAATGTCAACTCCAAAGAAAGTCTGCATAAACTACTCGAATATCTGAGCACTCTTAATCTTTACTGTCAGATGTGGTGCTGACATTTATAGAACAACAAATTACATCCTACAGAAGTACAACTGCATTTTAAAACACAAATTTGGCATTGAGATATTCATTAAATGCTAATGAATGATTAGCATTTGTAATTAGCATTCAGGCCAAATATAATGGACTTTAAGAATTAATCTTGTAACGCTTGAAACATGGCTGGTAAGTGTCTGAAACTTTCCTTGTGTGTGTGTTTCTAGTGTTTATATTGTCAGTCTGTGTAAAGTCACAGAAAAGCCATTCAAATGCCTCTAAATACCTGTGTGACATTATTTGGCAAAAAACAACCTTTTCACACATTTACAAACCATTTTGCATGTATAAAAAAGCAAAAGCAAAGTAGAAAAACTAAAAACTCAGTTTTCTGTGGAAACAACATGGCTCCAATCAACCACAATTTAATTCTATCACAACTGTGTGACATTGGTTGGCTTAAACTGATTAGTTTTTCTACAGTTAAATGAGTGTAGGATGTTCTGTGTTTGTGTTTCAGTATTTGTGACATTTAATTTACAAAACTAACTAATTTTATCTAATATTTTCTGACCTATTGGATTTTTTTGTCAGGGTGGCAAGGCACAGCATAAAATGGTAGAGAAAATGATGGTGAGAGACATCTTGTAACTTATCTCAAGACATGAACGTGGGTGTTGCATATGCACTGCTGTGATTACTGCTGAGCCACACAAGAGATAAACTGAATTCACAGAGGCTATATTAATGCTGGGATACACAACTTTTTTGTATATGAGTCAGTACTGTGTTTTCCACCAAAAAGTGTAACCAGATAAAAAACAGACGTCTGTGTGCTGTCTGCAGCTAATAATAAAGTATTTTTTCTTATTTTTTGTCAATCCTGAAGTAAGATTAGCTGATTGGCTGGGCGGACCACCCCCACTTCGCCATCTGAAAAATGCTGTTCAAAAACAGTTCACAAATTCTAAAATTAATGTATTAATACCCTTTGTAATACTGTGCTAAATGGGTCTGTGAGCGCTTGCAACGAGTTGGAGATATTTAAATGCTACCTACTTCCATGATGTGAAAATCAGGTACCCCAGCTTTAAATGGTTAACTGTACTGATGATAGCCAATGATTTGATAATTTGTAGTCAGCCCTTCTTATTAATTGATCCTATGGTATGAAGGTGTATTTTATACTTCTATGTAGTCTTATGTAGTCATAGTATGCTTCCTCTCTCAGTGTTGTTATTCTTTTTTTCACTTGCATGTGTGTAGCTGTGAAGTGCATTCCGTGCATGCTAACTCGCACATACAACCTGGACACAGGCACACAGGAAGACTGAGGCCTGCGGCTGCTGGCTGTTTTGCAGGTTGGATCCACACCGATGCTTTCACTGACTGCACTATTGTTATTTAAATGTGGGAGGGCGATCAGCTAGCATTAATAGCATCCTCAGCAGCAGCAGCAGCGCACACACACACACACACACACGCACACACACACACACACACACACACACACACACACACACACACACACACACACACACACACACACACACACACACACACACACACACCATCAAGTACATATAGACAGGCTCACATGCACTGGCAGTCACACACTTTAAAGCAAGCCTAGTGGATGCACCTTTAGGGCTATATGAATAACAAATACCTCTGCCATCTGCAATACCACAGAGTATTTCCAGCTATTTCGCACATTAGTCAGCAATCCTTTGAGTTAGCCACTCACTACACATATACTTGGTGAATTAGCAATGCCTTCCTGTTCTAAGATAGATGGCATCATAGGAGATGTTTTTAAGTTTGTTTTGAGGTGAAACTTTGTGACATTAACAGAATGACCTTCTATAGTTGAGTGTTGTAGGAGGCGCTTAAGTCATTTGCTGCGGCACTGTTTTGTTCTGTCAAGGCCAATCAGAGGCAGCCTGGAATACCTGCACTGATGGTATCGTTTTAAACTGGTGAAGACCTCCCCCACCTCCTGACACTGGCAGACTAAATGGGATTAGACAGTTACCCCTGGCCATTAACACATGATCTGTACCTGCTTTTTCTTTACTGAAAAACAGTCCTGGGTTGTAGCAAATCTCATTTATGTAGTTCTTTACAATGTGAAATACGTCAAATAGATGAAATATAATAAATCATGGTTCGGTCCTGTGTAATATTGTCAACAGATAGGTACTTTATTTAAAATTAACAATTGAAAACTAAAATGGTTAATACATAACTGTACATAACTATAATACATCAGTTCTACCATATGTTTAAAGACCTATTATGTAAACATTAACTTTTTAACTAAACATTAACTACTCCTGTATTCAAGACGTCATTGCTCAGATCAATCCCCGTTCACCGCTATCGGTATACACCCACACCCTACTGCTTACTTTGTTCTCAAAGTAATTTTGGTACAAATGAAAAAATAAATCAGCTATACGCTAGTGTGATGAGCAGCTATCCTTAGGAAGTGCTGACAGCTGTACACCTCTTTATTGTGAGGGCATTTATGGCAACAGCAGCTCCCATTGGGCTCCGCAGTTTTCTAACACGAAAGCCAGCAGAATTGTTTTGTTTTATTTTATTAAGTCATTTTCTTTTTTAAGTTTTTACAAATTGTGACACAATAATCCACATGTGTCATAGATTGCAATTACATACTGGACACAAGCACAATATGTAGTATTGTTTGAATCTGTAATTTCTACAAACCACTGTCTCTAGCATCACTTAGAAACTGTTATTTCTGTCCATTAGGGTTGCATTGGCTCTAAATCCCAGTATTTTGCAGTGATATGCTGTGGGATGTGTTTTTTGTGTGTCCAGGAGTTCATTTGTGTGCGTCTGCAAGGCTGTGCTGAAGATGCTTGTCAGTAGTGATCCCATTTTCATTACTCACTGGCTCAAAGGAGGAGGTGAGACCCTGGCCTGGTGCAGTGATAAATGCATTACCCCAATAAACCCTGTCTCCACCAAATGCTGACACTCAAATGCACGGAGAGACATGCACATGGAGCGATGGAGGGAGCCGTGGATGGAGAAGAAGAAGAAGAGACAATCAAAGAGGAAGGAGGAGGCTGACAGGTGAGAAGAGATGAGAGAGTGAGGAAAGCCCAAAAACAAAGATGGAGGAGACGGGTATAAGTGACACCTGACATGGGAGAGAAGCCACTATAAAGGTACTAGACAGGAACTGAGGTGAGCTGCTAATGGGAGGATGCATAGAGTGTCTAGCTACAGATGGGGCCACCAACTGACCTTTAATATTAAGGAGCGAGTTTCTGTAAATTACTGTAGTGGCTGGAGCAGCAGGTAAATGTTGACTTCTTGCACAGCTTTGTACAAGAGTGCATCAAGAATATCTTACACAAGTTTCTAATGGTAATTACTAGTAATGTAAATCACTGATATCAACAGCAGAATGAAATCCTTTGGATACTACTGTAAATGTAAGTATACGTTTTCACTTTAGAATAGAAAGGTAAGTTTAGGACTGTCACGATAATTTCTATATCATCTTATTGTTCAGTATATGATAGCTAGAACAATATATATTGGGTCTCAGTGCTTAGAAAGTTGCAGAAGTATCTTCTATGGTTAATTCTGCTATTAATTTGATTTGTTGCAGCTCATGCCTTTTAATGATGCTGTCTATTTCAATAATGGTGTACTGGAGTTATCTTGCTTTATATTTATTGTGTCATTCACATAAAATAGGTTCAACATAATCATTTATCGCAGTATACCTCTGTAGCAATATATCGTGCTTCGAAATTTGTTACCGTGACAGGCCTAGGCAAGTTGTGATACTGAACAGTGGTGTGGACAGAGTTTAGTTATTTGTAAATGCATAATACAGTGTTTTGAATAGACTGTAAGTAAGAGTGGTTTTTAGTGAAGCTCTCCTCAGTAGACTAGTGTGTTCTCCCTCCCTCATTTGCTCTGGGCCCACCTCTGTAATGAGGTGAGGGGCAGCGGATCAGAAGCCAGAGACGAGCACCGTTCTGCACCCAGCCAACACACGGGTCAACTGCTCTCTCATTAGCTGCCATCACACTGACATCACAGGCAGAAGTTCGCCCGTGCAAACTGAAAACATTAAGTTCACATCAGTTCAAATGAGAACATCAGCAGAGACAGAGATGCTTTAAACATGCTTTAATCACTCTGTATTCTCTATGAATGAGCCCGTGTGCTGTGTGGATTAGTGTGTGGAGCGCTAAGAGGTGCGGGTGTAAGGGGCATAGAGTCAAGGGGACTGACCTACTGATGGCTGAGGAGGAGGAGAGGGAGTCGCCAACGCACGTGCAGCACATAATGAAAGGTTGAACTTTTTGTGACCAGGGTGGCATACCAAATGAACCCAGTCCAAGCGTCACAGGAAGGAGGAAGGGAAAACAACAGGTGACCTCAGCCAAAGAGGAGAAGAAGAGGCAGAGACTTTAACGAGGGATGGGGGGGACGCAGGGATGGAGGTCTGCCTGGCTCTGCGCACCATGAGCCTGGAGAAGGTACAGCACAGACACAGAGCGAGAGGGCCCCCGCTCCGGTGCTGCCACGGGGGCCTGAGTGACAGAAATTAATAATTAGTGACAATGATTGACAGCGCTCGCTCCATCTGCGGCTCTCCTCCGCCTCCCAACGCCTGCCTCCGTCGGCGACCGCGGGCACAATGAGCTCCAGAGGGATTGTGAGAGATGTGCTTGATTGACAACTGCCTCCTGGAGAGACGGGGCGGAGGGGGGGGGGGGCACCAGGCAGGAGCGCAGGAGAGTGAATGAGAATAGGAGGGAGGATCGGAGGGGAGAGGTGGGTGACAGGGGGCAAAGGGGGACAGGAAGGGGGGTTAGAAAGATGGACAGAGGGTTTTTTCAGCCTTGGAGATTCAATAAGGAATGGCTGCTATCCACAAGCCTCTGTCCTCTCCTCTATTACCGTCGCCACTTTTCTCTATCACATCTCGCCATCCCATTTCCACCACGCTGCCGCACTGTAGAGCACCATTATGCAAAAGTGACAAATTTCCCGCTGAAGGACAGAGAGATAAATAAAGGAATTAGAAAGGAGTTTGAGGCCTGGGCTTTCATGGAAGAGGAGGAATCGTCTGTAAATAGCCATCAGCCAGGGATTTGTCACTCGTCCAAGCTGTCCTTCTCTTGTTTTCTCCAAGTCCACACCACTATAACTTTTACCTAAATATACCAGTGGAACCAGACCAGTGGTGGAAGGTAACGAAGTACAAGTAGTAAAGGACTGTACATAAGTGGGTTTTTTTGGTATCTGTACTTTACTAAAGTACATTTTATAGTGGGTACTTTTTAATTTTACTTCACTACATTTGAAATCGAGCATCTGTACTTTCTGGTTCACTACATTTTTTAACAGGACTGAAAATTCAAAACCTACCACGATGTTCATAGTAACATCCAGACTAGGTTTTGAGTTCAGGCTTTGCCTTTGCGCAAACAATAAATACACAAACTTCAGTGACTTCACAAATGTTGACCAAAATATCAATATTTTATAAATGTATTACATTTTATATATATTTATATATATTAAGCAAGTATACATGTATACTTTTTTAATCAATATGACTACATTTTAACAAATTAACAATACTTCAAATATGTGAAATACTTTTAAACCTTATTTGTGTAAAATACTTTTTAACAAGATTGCAGCTTCATTTGTTGTAACATAAAAGTGTGCCCATTTGTACTTGATATTATATATTTTTCAGGTGGACTCTCATCTAGACTCCCACGTCCTCTGTCTGGAATGGTCTCATCTGTTCGGACATGTCTGGACCAGAGGTAATGTTCCTCAGTACAGCTTAATCGGCCTTCTAGTCTCTTAAGGCTTCAGCAATACCACTGTAACAAAGCACCATGTTTACCTGAGGGCCTCACATACGATAGGTCTGCTCAGAACAGTGTAATCCGATGGGGAGTTAGGTTCACATCCTAACACATTATCGATCCTAACCCACACTGCCCTGTATATTGTAGCTGGGGCCTGTCACTTACAGAGCTATGAGGTATTAGGATTAAGGTCATGCCCTGGAGCTAAACGCTGACTGCATTGTACACAGGAAAAACAAAAACAAATGGCATTAATGATGTGTAGTTTATGTAAAGCTGTTGCAGTTTATTATGTTAGATTTGGAGTTTGGGGCCTTTACAATGGCATGAAAAATGGCATGAAAAATATAGAAATATATTTTTTTACTATCGGAAAATATTGATTTTTGCTATGTTTCTTTTTGAGTTTTACAGTTTTCCTGAATTCACATAAGTCCTTGAAGGTTCCTTGCCTAACCCTACTGAGGCTTCTAACTTTGTTGCAACTCTTAACAAACACAGAGCACACACACTAAACAGACGGCACTGAGCACGTGGAGCTGACAGCTGGTAACTGCGGGGCCCAGCAGGTGCAGAGTGTGCGATGGCCCCAGAGGGCCCCTGACTCACGGCCAGAGCAGCTCAGAGGTTGTGTGTGGATGGAGTGGGGCTGGAGTGGGGCTGGCTCGCCTGCAGTGGACTTCACTTCAGCTCCTGTGATTGATTGGAACGGACCTGGACATGTGTTGCCTTTGGTCTTTACCTTTGACTACCTTCATTTCATCAGTATCCTTCTTTCTCCTCCTCCTGTTTTTGCTGTTGTGGTGCTTTGTGAAATGTTTGAAATCTAATTCAGTTCTTTCACTAAAACTATAGACATACTGTAGTTATAATGTTAAAATATTTATGTTGCAGCTCTTACATTGAGTTATTTTAAAGACACTGCACACTGGTTTACCCCTCTCTACATGCAGTGCTTCTTCAGTGTGCCAGGCTGTCTGTGTGCCCGCCTCTGGCGCTGGTGCCATCTTTAAAGGAGGTGCAGCACACCTGGCCCACCGGCTGCTCTTTGGTCTGCCTCACCTTTTGTCAGCACCATGTTAATGAAGGCCCTGTCAGTGTCCAGCGCCCGCGCACTGGGGGGCCTTTTAATGAGTTTGCTATTTGATCACTATAGACACCCGGCATGAGCTGTGCTTTTCTATTCCTTCTGGACCGTGCTCCTCACTGGTTGTGTTGCTGTGTGTGTGGCTAAAAGGGGAGGGCAGCTCGAAGGAGGGGGCTGGTCAGCTGATTAGGACTAGTTTCTAATAAAAGAGGGAGGGTGGTTGCCTTTTAAAAACAGGAAGGAAAAGAAAATTATTATTTTTATTCCCTCCTCCCACTATACCCAAGTGAGCCGTGGCTCTCTTTTCAGGGGTAGATGAAAGCAGATGGGCGCAGGGCTTCCAACAAAAAGTGCCAAGCGATCACAAACAAACCTTCAGATGAATCACATCAAAGGCGCTGCCCCAATTGTTAGCCCTCTCGTATCTGCGGAAAATTGGCTCATTAAGGGCAAAAAATGACATTGTTTACATTAGCCGGGGCCCTGATTAGTGCCAGCCATGTTTGTTGTGTTCCTCTGCTGTCCGCTTACCAACAGGCCACTTCAGCTCCTCTGCACAATCACTCCTTTGAAGGCTTTCTTTTCTCTGCAGAAAAGGAGGTAGAAAGAGAGTGGACAGCAACAAAAAGGAAACAACACAGAGGCTAAAATGCCCTGTACACAGATACACAAACACATAGAATCACTGTTCCATCCCCACACCAATGGACATGATAGCCAGCCTCCCTCTCCACTCCTCGCTCATGGACTCTTCTCTTTAGGACTAATTAGGTTGCTTGTGGAAATAGAGACTATAGGATGGGGCAGTACATTGATGAGTGCGTTTGTCCTGTAATTGCACTGATAAAGAGCCAGTGTTATTGGCGGCAAAGAAAAGAAAGAAGAAGCTTGACAATAAAAGGGCCCGGGGCTCTTCTCTGTGCCGACGGCCACATCTCTGAAAAGAACACCTTTTGTGGAGCCGAGCTTTTGTAAACTCTGATGATTTGTAATGTGCGCAAAGTGCCATGTGTTTAAGACAGCCTCGCTTATGTGACCGTGTTTGATCTGTGGATCTGAGGTGGAAGGGTCCTTCTCTTGTCTCATTGCCCACTTGAACTGCTTTTTACACTTTCTATTCACTTCAACCATTCTTTCAATTTTCAAAACTGTTGAGTCACTCAGTGCAAAAACAAGTGATATAAGGTAAACTCAATATATGCTGTAATAAAAGGCTATTTATCTCAAGTACAAAATAATTTAAGTAATATTAGCTATCAAGACATTACAATAAAAAGCAGTTACGTACCCATTCTCCTGTTCAGTGGGATGTCAATGCAGCTCCAATCAGTCGTCTTCACTCCAGGGTTTGGTACGTAAAATTCTTTACTCACGTGATGTGGGCAATCATTATGTTGAGCAGCAAGCAATAAATGGGGTGCTCGCTTTTGATACTGTCTGTCGACTTGAAAGGTTTAACATTTATTTGAAATGTGTTTTTTTTTTTTTTGTTGTTTTAGAAACAAATACACAAAATTACATGAATACATTTGAAAGACAGTTACCTCACCAGTGTCCTGAATAAAGTGGAGCCATTTAAATTCAAGAGGAGACCTTTCATCTCCTTTAACACAGTATGTCTGAATGAGGGCGTGAATGGCAAAGAGAAGGCAGTGAAAGTTGTGAGTTAAAGTTACGATGGCAGGTGAGCAGGTCAGGCTGCTCTGCTAACGACAGCCAGTGACCCGGGACTCGCCGATCACCACGCACTCTTACCCTTCACCTTGTGCTGCTCCCCAGGCCACCTCACCTTTGCCCTTCGAGAGAAATGGAGTCTGAGACTGAAGGCGTGAGAAGACCTCCCCCTCAACATAATGATAACCGCCGTCCCCCACTGGCCCCTGGACACTCAGCCCCATGGCCCCCAGGTCAGCCCCACACATTATGCCTCTTCTCTCCTCCTGAACTCTCTGACTTGACATTTACATACCCATCCACTTTTCTTACTTTTTTACACCCTCATCCACTATTTCTACATCTTTTAATTCACTACATCTTCATCTCCACGAATACTCATTTTCTCTTTTGCGTTTCATCTTGACAATCCGCCTACTCTGTGCCTCCTGTATATTTGTCTGCGAGTGTGTCTAATAATTACCATTTAGAATACTAGTGACTCTCAGAGGGAGGGACTGCAGGTTTACCCACGTCGAAGCAGAAAGGGGAGCTGTTTGGTTTGAGTTGCCTGTCCTTGCTGTGCGGTGCTGAGAAATCAGAATTTCCTTGACTTTTGACCACCTTTGTCCCATGAGAAGGGAAGGCAGAGAAGGATGGAAGGGCATGAACTGACTTCCATTTGCTCTTTAAGGACCCATATGGAAAATTATAAATTGGTGGCAGTGGGGTAGACAGTTTAAAACCATAGGAATTACGGACATTTTCTATTTGGTTGTGTGAACTTGGCTCAGAATTTCTCACTTATAACAGAAATTGTATGTTTTGTATTTGTATTTGATGTAACTACTGACTGATTTTTCTGCTGCCTTTCAGAGACCAATTTTGTCTGAAGAAATTACCACAATAAATGATGCTTCTTGATTATCTTAAATTGATCTTAAAGGCCCCATATTACGCTGAGTTTTGTTTTGTTTTGTTTTGTTTTATTCACACATGTTAACACATTTTGTGTATATGCATATTTAGGCTCAGTTTCAAACAGAAAACCCTCAGTTTCACTTTGTGATGTTGTGGTAATACACAAAGTGCTCTACTGTGGATTCAAACACCATACACCTTCACTAGAATCATCTGTATTATTTTAGCCTTAGAATTTCTAATCTTTACTAAACAAAATGTAAAAGGAGCTGTTAACTTGAGACCACTACATGACATCACAAGGTGAAACAGAGCATTTTGAGCTCTTGAGAAGTAGACAGACTAATAATGCAGGATTACTCAAATATGTGTGAATGAAACAAAACACAACTCCAAGTATGTTTTTAATGAGGTAAGGGCATAATAACATTGTCTTAAAGCTCACAAGTCAGTTTTGTGTAATATAGGACTTTTTAAATTATCCGTCTTGATGATCTTTTTTTTAGAACATTGTTTTTTTACTGAACCAAAGAGAAAATGTACATAATCCAATAAACATGCATTAATTTCTACCCTTTTACACTTATTAACGTGACTTCCATTATCAAAGGTGAGCAGATACTGGTGGGTGAATAAAAAAAAACAGTCATGTAGGTTGAGTTATAAATTGAGGTGGTGGGAGTGTGGGAGACTATATAGAAAGGAGCAGGTCTTGTGGGGGACTACATTAGGAAAGGGTTGTGTCCTGCTCATGGGACCAGGGACCAACTGCAACCTTGTGGATAATAACGGCGACAAAGGGTCACCACCGCCCCAGTGGGACAGTGACTGGAGAGAGAGCAGCAGAGGAAGGGCACATGACTACCAGTATGCTATTAGTTTTAACTGGGCATTATGCAAAATGGAGATGATTTTGGCTTCAGGGACTGTAATGGGGAAAATAGCTGGTTAATATGGGTAAGGAAAAAAGGAACACAGAATTTGGCCGCTTGGTGGAGATAGGGAGGTTTGGGGTGCAGGGCGGGTGTATAAGAGGGTTAATAAAAGTGACAAGTGAGTGTTTGATTCTATCTGAGGCACCATCCCAGACAGGTAACTCACTTAGAGGATTCGCTGAGTGAGGGAGTCAGGCTATCGCAGGAGATCGTCACTTCAATGTCTGTCTCAATATGCGCCGCAGGCAACACGGGACCCCAGGGTCCGGCTTTCCCATATAAAAGCCCACATGAGAGCCACTGCAGCCAGACGCAATATACCGCAAACAGGATTTTCAGAAAAACTCGATTTAACAAGGAAAAGAATTGAAAGTTATTTGCAAATTGTGATTTCCTAAAATTCATACCCCAGGTTAACTTAGGAAAGCCATTCATAAGATTGACTGTTATCTACAAGCTAAATGGATTTGGTTTTACCTGACTCCAAAGAAAAGTTATTGAAAAACGCTCTTGGCTCAGTCTCCTGTCTCCTCTTATGGGTCGTCATGGGGAAGAGTAACTCTGTGGCTATATCCTTGGAGGATTTCACAATTTCATTGCATATTATGTTATGAAAATAAAATGGCTTATTTCTTTATATCCAAGTTTCTGAAGATTTGGTTTAACTTCTGGTCAAGTTGAGTAAGAATCAACCTGCCTAAAAGGAGTAACATTTAAAATTGTAATAAAAATTGATCATTGTAATATTTTAGATTGTTAAGTTTGTTTCGTGACATGGCGTAAAGCAGAAATATTTGCAAGGTTTTTTTTCATGGTTTTTGATTTACATGTATTGTAGGACTATTGCTGTATTTCTCTCAAATATGTATCATCAAAGTGCACTACTAAAGCATTAGAATGTTGTGCTGCTATCTTAAGATGATTAGTCAATAGAATAATGTGTACCGACTCCCCTTGGAGTCAGTTAAATAGTTTTATCCGTCTGTTTAAAAGGTGAACAATTATTTTTGCCCCAGAAATGAAGGTGCTGACCCTAATCTGTGGCCACTTATCATTTCTAATCAGATGATAATTGGCCAGTGGTGATGATGTTGTCTCTCCCAAAGCCCCGAGCTGTCATTTAACTGTAATAGATGACTTTATTTTACTTACATTTTATTTCAAAGTGAAACGAGTATATTGTCCTACTCCTGCCACTGCAATTAGTATTAGTGTTTTTATTGTAATAGTAGAACAATGAACAATGAAGACTGAAGAGAGACATCCCTACATTTGTGTTGCAGTTCTTCCTCATGAGAGACAATATATTTTTACAATCCACTTATTATTTAGTTTCACCAAACGGCCTGCGTCTCACCATCATGCATCAATGATGACTCCTAATTGTGTGTTCGCAGCCTGGATTTCCCCTGAGGGACCCCCAAATTAAAAGTAGTCCCCCCCTCCACCTCTCTCACTCTTTCCAGCCACAGCACCCTCTTTTACTCCATGGCCTGTTTCCATTCTGCTTCGGGGATGCCATGCTCATTTGAATTGGACTTTTGTGTCTTTTTTCCCACCTTCCTTTTCAAGGCATATGTCACTAATGAATAAATAAAACACCCAAGCAGTGGATTGACTTACTGCATGGGTGCACTGGCTTTGATGAGAGCCCCTCCTCTTTAAACGTATAGACTGCTGAAGAGCCTGTTTAATATGGACATGGTGCCAACGTAAGGCACACATTGCCGATTGTACTGTACATAAGATCTGAATGATGTCAGATCCAAATAAGACACGACAATATATATATACAATATATATATTTCAAACAGTGTATTTCTGCCCTCTGTAACATCTAGTAAGGATGGATTAAATCAGTATTGTCATTAAATAAAACTAAACAAATCAAAATCAACATAATAAAGTAAAAGCTTTGTTACATTTCCTCTTGAGTCTCCTACAAGTTTTGACATTCCCTAACTTGGGTACTAGGCAAATAATCTGTTAACTACAATACTACTACTATTGTCAATATTGTTAATGTATAATATACAATAACAATAACAATACAATATAATATATTGTTATGTTAAAAGACCCAATGTAGAGTTGGACTTGGGATGATTCCTGTATAATTTAACTTAGTTGGATAGTGTATTGTAGTGTTGTAGCATAGCATTGTCATGATACTGAAATTTCACACTCGAATTTCGATACTAAGGAATAGACTTGCCGAGATGTTGAGCAGCCAAAGCCAGAGGCGTGTGCCCTCTTCTTACTGCTAAGGCCCTGGCTTGCTGAGAAGGGCACAAGGATCCTGGCACTAATTGGCTTGTAATGGTGTCATAAATTATGACCAAATGGATGGGATGTGTTGGACAGACGTGTAAATGAAAGTTGTAATGTGTGCCCCCTGGTGGCCTAAGGGCTGAAGCCTCATGCCAGTCAGTTATTCATCACATTAGTGTGAGCAACAGGACTAGTGAGATTATGGTTTTACAATGGAAATGAAGATTCAAATTTAAGTAGATGTCATACTCTTTACTTATTATTATTGTTTTATGTGCACCATATTGTCAAAGCACATGGGTAGTTTGTAAATTTTGTTCTGTTATTTTCAGAAAATATATATATATAAAAAATTAACCCTCATTGTCTTCTTCAGTAATGTATAAATGATACAACTCCAAATAAACTTAAAACTAGCTCTTTATTTCATGGTTTATAGGTGCTTATCTCAAACCAAAAGTTGTTGTTTTTTATTTGGCCCAACAGTTTAGTGGGACTTGTTGGTGTTTTTTGTCTACTGATGTGAGATCCATAGGGCTATGGACATCGCTGCCAGATGAGCATCTGAGGATCATTAGTGAAGCTGATTTGATTTACGTCCTGTGTAGATGGAGCCACCCAAATGATTTGCCTTGCCATGGCTGTCATCAATCACTGGCAACCAGAGGGCATAGGAGCACGCATGGGAGAGAGAGCGCATGGCACAGCACCCACAGCCTTACTACATGGGGCAAGTAGGGACTCACTTTACTGGAAGAGGGGCTTTGGAGAGAGGAGGTTCTAGTGTATATTTTACTTTTTTGTTGTGAGGCATATTATACATCGTAAGAATAATAAATAATAATACCTTCTATTTATATAGCGCTTTTCAAGACACCCAGAGTGCTTTACAATAACATGCACACACATGAGTGTGGTTAGGTGGGATTAAAAGACAGATGAAACAGAAATGTTTTGAGAAGTGATTTGAATTGATCAATGGTTTCAGCAGTTTGTATGTGTGGAGGGAGCGTGTTCCAGAGTGCAGAAGGCTCTGTCTCCCACGGTCCGCAACCTGGAGTGGGGAACGGTGAGGTGAGAGGAGCAAGTCTGAGAGGTACTGAGGAGCCTGGGCGTGGAGGGACTTGTAGGTGAGGAGAAGAATCTTGTACTGGATCTGGTATTTTATGGAAAGCCAGTGCAGGTGGGCGAGAGTGGGGGTGATGTGTTGCCAGGGCTTGGTGTGAGTGAGAACCCTGGCAGTATAGTTTTGGATGTATTGAAGCCTGTCCAGAAGCTTTTGGGAAATCCTGGACAGGAAATCCCGGACAGGACTCTGTTGCAATAGTCCAGACGGGAGGTAATGAATGAGTGGATAAGTGTTTGAGCAACCGAGTCCGGGAGAGATTGATGGAGGCGGGAGATGTTGCGGAGGTGGTAAAAGGCGGATTTTGTGATTGATTTAATGTGGGGTTCAAAGGAGAGGGTTGAGTCCAGGATGATACCTAGGTTGTGGACTGTTGGAGAGGGGCGGATGTCATAGCCATCGATAGTGAGCGCTAGATCTCCAACCTTCTAGAGCAGTGGTCTGGTGGCCACAACCATGAGCTCTGTTTTGTTGCTGTTGAATTTGAGGAAGTTGGATGATAACCAGGTCCGAAGATCGGTAAGGCAGTTGGAGAGAGACTGAGGGGGGAGATGGGTGAAAGGCTTGGAGGAGATAGTTGTGTATCGTCGGCGTGTATTGTAGAGGCTTTGCCATCACCACTAGCATTAATAAAAAATGAAAAAAAAAAATAGAAGAAACATACACAAATGCTGTGATGTTTCTGTAGATGTAAAATATTTTCCTTGTGTGTATTTGTTTAGAATTAAAGTAAAAAAGAATCATTGTTGTAATTTTAAACGAAAGTAAAAATCCACGTGATCTTGGTGATCTTAAAGAATATTGTATAAATAACACTGATGGCATAACACAGTTGCCAACAATATTTGTGTAAATTTGGTTTTAATATCAATATTTCTTGAGTAACAAAGGCTTGGTGTGTGTAGAAGTAAACCTCTGAGAAAGTGGTCTGGTCCAGTGAGAAATGGGTGCATTTCTGTGAGGGCTCATGATTGACGGCCAACTGTGCTTTCCCTGGAGTATGCTGTTGCTGGCAGGAGTCCTCTGCTCCTTGTTCACTTAAAGAGATCTGGCACAGGTTTCACTCCACTGAGGCTCTCAATTCACATGCCATCTCACTCTTGCATCAGCAATAATCTCTTAAAGCCAACAGAGACAGCGAAACAGATCAACGCTTCGTTTATCGAAACACACTTTATCCAGTCCTCCTTCCATCATCACCACCTCCGCTGAACACCACAGCATTAGTCCTATTGGAACTTGCATTCTCACATCTGTGCTTATGATATGGTAATGAAACACTAATCCTTCATAATGTGGATCGATTTGCCCTTTCCAGAATCCAATGATTCAATTGGATTCAGTTTAAAGGATGTAAGATTTTTTTATGCATTTTTACTACAACATCAATGATTATCATTTCCATTAAGAATTCTAAAACGGCATCCAGTGTAGTGTGTAAACATTACCCCCACTGAAGACTTGCATCCAGTGTGTTACTGTATCTGTGTGCAAGGGGTGAAGACCAAATTAGCCAGGTTGTATAAGCAATTATTGGGGCATACTATGTACCTAAGCTCCCTAATAGGTATGTAGAGGAGGCATTATTCAATTAGAGTGGTTCTTTGGTGTAACGACAAGCAGAGCAGTGGTGACAGCGCTGGTGTCTTCTCCTTATGAAACAACCTATTTAAGCTAAATCAACTCCCACTTAAGAGCTGTGGTAATAAGCGCGCGGCGACGCTCGCCGGCCCGCGGGGCCCCATCCGTCATGCTGTAATATGGAATCAGAATGAGTGATAACACCTAGTTGTGCTACAGTGCCTTAGCTCCTGCCGCGGGAAGGGCTCGCCAGCACACACTACAGATAACACACCTGCCTCTCACATGCACCCTGCCAGCAGCAGCTATAGTGCACTGCTCATCTCCCTCTCACTGAGGACAGCCTAAACAACTCACATATGCACAACAAAACTATGTTTCTCTGGATTTGAAAGTGAGACTATAGCCTACTTTATTCATGTTAAAGACTCTTACCCCTAAAACCTTTACTTTATAATTATCTGTGCTGTGTTCCACCTGAGTTTAGTTCAGCTATGGCAGCATGGTTTAACTTTCTGCTTTGCTGTTTCCACATGTATACTTGTAAGTATTAGACTTACCACTTGTGCTCATGAATGAAACGCACAAAATAACACTGGTGCTCATAAACTTTGCAGCAAATGCAAACAGGAGAAAATGTAGATGATTTTCTGAAGTTAAATTATGAATAGATGAGTGAACAGATGAAAACAACAAGAAAACAGGCTGAGTGATGGAAAACACTTAATAAGCGGCATGCTTGAACTGTTGGAGGAGCTGGCTCTTCCTGCTTCTGTTTTTGTATCATGTTTGTTTTTCTCCTCCACAGTCACTCTTTCTCTGGCTCATCAGTGTGCTTGTTCATCGGTAATGACTCCCACTGTGGCAGGGCCCCTTTAAGGTTGAGGTCCCCCCATCCCTCCCTTTCTCCCCCTTCTTCAGACCCATCCGCCATGCATTATTCATGCATTCACAATCAAATGAGGGAACAACGGTTGGTAGCAGGAGACATGGAGCATGGCTCTTCCTCCCTAAAAGTCCCCTGAGGTGCCCCAGTCTGGTACCCACTGTCACCCACTTGCTGTACCCCCACCAAGCCCAACCCCACCTCCCTTTGGCCCTCCCAACCCGTTTTTTTTTTAGCGTGTTTGTTGGTCCAGTGACCCATTGACTCCATCTCACTCTTTCCTGGGGTTGTTGGCAGTGCCATGGTCAGCTGTGACCTCTGCTGCCCTTTGCGGTATTTTCCACTTCCTCCTGCAGGCACCCACCCATAACGTCTGGCACCTTTCCGGAAAGTAGCCAGGCCTTTTTTTTTTTTTTTTTTATGTATCTTACTTAACAATGGACACACGATTTGACAGTTACCTTCTTGACACTTTACATTTTGATAATTGTAACATGATACGGTTGTAGCCTTACCATGAAGTGACAGTTTGTGCTACAAGATTTAGGAGAAAAAGAACCTAAACCTTTCACTGTCGTGTTTGTATTAAATAGAGGTTGATTGCAGATTAACATAATAAATGTCAAGATAGGCCCTCCTGCTGTGTGGCACATCTCTTCTATCAGTGCTTCAAAGTACAAAGTAGTGGACTGGATTATTGTTCTATTGATTTTTGGAGTTCAGTACTGGAAATATAAACGTGCCTGCTGATCATTATTCTTTGGTCTTTTTCATTTTGGCCCCTGCTTTTGTAAACCCCATATACATCCCCAGTTTCTTTCTAACGAGCCCATAAATATGTCATTATGCTTGTCTTATTATGCTGGTTATTGGGGTGGCTGGAGTGGCGCCTGCGTCTATCAGCGCCCTCTAATGTGGGTCTAATGGTTCTGACCTGTACGGGACACAGGTGGTTCCCACAACGCCCTTGATTGGGTCCATTTATTAAGCTGCTCTGGCGCCAGTGTTGGCCCAGTTAGTCTTTTGGAGCAGGGCAGCTTCAATTTCTAATGGTGCTGATGGGCTGGTGCCCCAGTGTGTACCCCTGTGTGTGCTCCATAGCCTTCTCTTTATTCTGTCCTAATAGCTCAATTAAAGTGCTTAATTCTGAGCCTCTACAAAATGTTTGATTATCACCTCAGCTCTACATAAAGTATTGTGCCAGTAGCCAGCTCCCCCAAAGCCCACACATTTATTATTCATCACAATCAAATAAGTGGAGTGTTTGGAGAAAGTTGCATTGACTCTCTCTCATTGGTAAGTCTCCCTTGCTCGCAGCCCTCCCTGTGCTGTTTTTCTCTCACTCGTCACCTTTCCTTTCCCTGGGAAGAATTGCTTTTATTGCGACAAACACTCTGTGGAGGCTTCTCCTTTCGGCAGCCCAGCAAGTCATTGAAGCAGGCAGTCAGCGAAGGAGGCAGCCGAGCAGCCGGGCGGCCCTCCCCGTCAGGAAAATGAGCAATTCTCTCATTGTAATAATGCGCCTCTGTCATCTTCCCATTATCGGCATGATAAAAGATGAAATATTCAGGGAGGCTGGCCTCCTAACCTGATCTGGGCTCGATATTGGGCCTGTGGAAAATGAGTTTTATCAGCTTTAATATACTCCTTGGCAGACTGACCCTTGAAATTAAACATTATTACAGAGCGGATATTTAAAAAACCGGGGCCACAAATTACATCAAAATGAAAATATTAAGGAACATTACGAATATATCAAGTGCCGCTTCTCTCCCTCTCTTCTCACAGTCTCACTCTGACTCTCCTCGTCCTGCCCCCTTCCCTAGACGGCTGCTCACCCCCCCAGAGCCCCCTGGAGGAGCAGGGCTGGGGATGCGGCAGGCAGGCAGGCGCTGTTGTAAGTGTCATCGCTCCAGTCGCTGTGTACAGGCTGGCAGAGAAATAATAACAATGCCTGTCCCACCAGCTCCATACGTCTGCATAAACTAATTAGACCTCGACACTCTCATCACCTGCTTTATTGAGAATGGATGGGAGAACACCGGCAGGAAGTGTGGGGCTGGAGCTCCCAAGTGTGTGTTTGCATGTTTGAGAAGGAGCATGCAATGAAATTAGTGTCCAACGCACACTGCTCAGACGCTAAGGTGTCTGGCTTCTTTGACAGTAGTGGGAGTTGAGTAACAGCTGATACAGTTTGTAGGCTTAGTTGTGAGTTTCAGCAACAAATGTGTCACATACAATAACTTCTACAGTTCCCCTAAAAATAACTGTGGTGCGTGTTTCTACTGATATTTCTCAAATCATAGCATCTTATACAAAAATGTAGAAACTAGTAGGGAGAGTTTGTGTAATCACGTTAAAAGTGGAAATCCCCCCCAAATCATACTGTCCCTAAAATGGAGAGAAAGTGATCTTGGTTCTGTGAAGTGTGTGGTGATTTGTCACTTTGTGATGGGGGGATATGTGAAATGCAATAAAAGGCGGAGGAGAGATGTGATTTGAATAGATTTCAGAGGAAGTTGGTCCTTGGGGAAGTTGGATGAGTAAGCAGTGTCCCCAAGGAGCGAATTAAAACTTTACTTTTGGTCACGGCGCCCCATCCTCTGCGCGCTCCTTTGCCTGTCATGTGTGACCGTGGATGCCCATGTATGTATGTGGGTGTATGTGTGTGGAGCTTCATTTGTGTTGGTGTTGCCTGCCCCTCGCCCTGGGGTTATGGGGGGATACACACAGCCCTCTCCTCTGCCAGGCTCAGATGAGTATTCACCACAGCACGCCCCTCTCCCTTAACCCGGCACAGGGAGCTTTGCATATTGAGGCTGTGCACGTGTGTGTGCTCAAACGAACAGGGGTCCACTGGCTTTCATGCACATGCATTATTATCATTCTATTGGTGAAGCAGCTGGCTTAGCAGGAGCATAAGTCATACATGCACACACTGCGGTTAAGAGAAAGATTGCATTTTCACTGTTTTGTTTACCACTGTTTGTAAACATAAAAATCTTGTTCTGATTACATTTATAACTAGATATAAAATAAATAAAATCCAGAGAACCTGAGACAACACAAAGTTGTCAAGAAAGTGGTCTATTTCTTATCTTATTTAGTGTTTTTCCTTATGCTCAAAGTCACTTTAACATTTTGTGACCATTTCAGAATATTTGTTTTTATAAAAACTGTGGATTGGTCAGTTTTTTAATAGCCATGCTTTTTAACCTTCAGAACATACAACAATATTATTATTAATATTAATATATATTATTATATTATTAATATATATTATTAATTATTAAACAACAACAATATTATTAAAGGTTAATGTTTAACATTCACAAAAGAACAAAGGTTTAATGTGACAACTATAGAAGTATAGATTCAAGATTAGGAAAGTCTCTTCTCATTTAGACAATTCCTCTTTTGATGCTTTTTGACACTCAGCACGTGCTGTGTGTTTGTTTGTCTGCTACTTAGACTTTACTCCTGATTGTTTTACAAACCAAGGGGTAATCTTATCACTTGGCGCTTAGAAAACTAAATGCATAAATGAAATACAACTAAGAACTGAAGGAGAGGTGAACATATAGGAGGTGTATGGGTTAGGTACCACAGGGGTTAGTTGCCACGAGGAAAACACAGCAGAGGCAAAATGGCTTTCTCCATCCCTGGTCCTCTCGCTCTCCTGTTTCCATCCCTCTCTCTCTCCACTTGATTCATTATGCTGATATACACAGTATTTGCTTCCTGAGTGAGCCCCCTGCTCTCCCGCCCTCCTCCGATGCACACACTGGTGAATGCACACGCTCAAACACACAGCAAGGTGCTGGTGCCATAAATATAGCAAACGACACAGCAGCCTAGCAGCCGACCAAGGTCAGCCGCGGCCCAGGATGACAGTGCCGTGGGCGCTGCACTGAGCTCTTGTTAGAAATGCACACAGATAGCTCATTAGGACGGGCCCCTGAGGCCCCCCTAACACACACATGCACACACAAACATATACAAACATTGATCCATTTACTATTTAATTGCAAAGTTCCAGTGCACACTCCTCTGTAGAACACAAATTGCTCCCTCTTATTTCATGTGCAAGGATGTCTCCAGCTCAGTTTGTATCACATTTGAAGCAGAGGAAAAATGCCGTTTTGGTTTTGAAAATGTTCAAGGTGTTCACGTGTTCTCACACTTTGTATAAAGCCACCCGCGGCTATTGTACTGTATATTATAAAATGCACCAACTTCATTCAGCATCTCTGGATAAGCACTTTGAATCCTAAAGTGTCATGTTTACAAAGGTGGCGGATGCAGGGGAAGACATCACAGTGATGCACAGCACAATAGAGCTATCTGTGTTTTAATTCGAGGTGGTGAAGGAGGAAGAGGGCAAGGCACAGTCGACTGCGGGAGCAACTCTCAAAGTTAACTTATTAAGTGGTTTTATTTGTCATTATACTTTGTATGCAAACAAAATTGTATAGATCTAAGTATAGAGTATAGATATAGTATAACCCGTGTTTATGTGTCATAAACCAGCCAAACTATTTAGTCTTGTCTAATGAGATGTATCAACACACAAGAGCCAAAGATCATGCGGTCTCTCCCATAACTTTGTGGTTTTGTTCCTTTCATTCAGGTTTTAAGCTTTTACTTTAACTTGAGTCTAACTCAGTTGACAGAAAACACACTTGTGAAAGTATTACATGAAATGTGCAGGCCTTGTAGCAGTCAGTGCAGACAGCCATTCTGGAGGTGTGTGTGTGCATCTGTAGAAGAGGCTCATGCTCTGGACACGCCTGAGAGGCTCTGTGAGTGCTGCCCTCCCCTCCACAGCGGTCTCAGACACATGCTGGGACAAGTACTGTTCACTCTGCTCTGCCCTTCCTCACTCCAGCCCACCATTCTTATCACTGACATTAACTCTTTTTCAATTCAAAGGAATTGTAACGGAGCCTGTAGTACTGTGTTAGCTGCTCTATTGCACTTGAAACTAGCCTTCTGCCCACTAACAGTGGACTCTCCCCTTGTGTCCTCCCTGGCTAGCTCACTATATGAAATGGATAAATGCATTGGATAGTGATTGTCCCCTTTGCCAACCTCCACCTCCGCACAGCTCTGCCCAGGCCCCTCCCTTGCCCAGGCTGCCTCCTGCCTGGCCGGGGGTGGTGTCAGTCTGGCAGGCCCCGGGGCCCGTCAGGTGACCAGTGGGCTGTGACGGGCAGCAGCTCTGCGCCCCTCTCCCCGCAGTCTGGCACCCGCTGGGGGCTCGTCCGGGAGAGGCCACACTGCCAAAGTGACCTCAGCTCAACTGAGAGCAAAAGAAACCTTTCAAAAACATGAACTGTACAAGGCAAATGAAAACTGATATGAGTGTAAACATGATTAATATTATGTTCAATCATTGTTAATATTTTGTTCAACATTTGCAGTATTAGCTTTTCAGTCATTTGATATCAATGGAAATTTATTACACAAGAGTTTGAGTCAACATTACACAGCCTGTTTTGTCTTATTTTTGTTGTTCAAAAGCCAAAACATACCTTCACCTATAAGTGAGAGTTTAGAAATCCTCTAGATTCGAGGGTTCAGGACTGTGGCAATGCAGAGGCACTGTTGCAGCAGGTGAGGAGAGTAATAATTAATGTGTGAGAAAAGGTAGGCTCTGTTGCACAAACAGTTGCAGTGCACTGTCTCTGGTGGCACAGAACAACCTGGTATTCTCCGGTGAGCACACGCTGGGCTGTACCTGCTCAGGCGAACCTCCCCCAGAATCCCTCTGAGGGGGGAGCCGAGTGGTGACAGCGATGGGGAGGAGACAGCGCTGTTTGTTTGTGAGGAGAGTGTCTGCTGCTTCTTTCGTGGGTTTTTGAGTGACTTTCTGTATCAAGCCTTATGGTGACTCAAGTGAGAGTTGTGTTACTCTAAGTATGTCACTGCTTTTACAGCTGAACCCTTTCCATCTTATTTTAGAAATGAAAGAAAAGCAATGGTAAATGAGTGAATTAAGTAGGCCTGTCACGATATATACTATATACTTATCGATCAGTGTATGAAATCTGGAAGAATATATTTTATGGCTCAGTAGTTATTGTGTGTACAGTTACTCTGCAATAGTGAGGAGAGAAATGCAATTTTTCATGTAATACAAAAATGAAACTTCTGTGGCTAATTATGGCTTCATTCTGCTATGTATTTGTTGCAGCTCAGGCCTTTTAATGATGCTGTCTATTACATTATTTACTTGGATTATCTTGCATCATTGTTATTGTCAGTGTCATAAAATGGTTTGAATATTATCATTTATTGCAGATATCTGTATCATTCTATCGTGCTTCAAAATTTGTTATCATGACAGGTGTAGAATTAAGGGATTACCTAGTAGTCCCCTTCTTAGTCCAAAACAAGGAAACTGACACGTTTCACTCTTTTTAAACATAATATTCTATAAAAGTAACTTCTTACAGCCTCTGAAAATGTTATTAAATAATATGATTTAAAAAATGAAAACTGCCTGTGGCGCCTTTCTCAGGAGAAATCTATGGGAAACACAAAATAAAATAATCCAAACTGCGATATTCCAAAGACCACAGACAACTTTTTACTGTGCTTTTTAGAGTATTTCCCTTCTGTTAACTCATAAAAGCATGCAAGTTGCAGGAAAGTTACCCATTATTGTGCTTTCCTTGACAGCATGCTAGCCCCCTTCTTGCTGTGCCCGCCCCTACCTCAGCCCCGTGGAGATGTACCGGGGTCAGGGAATATGGGGAGAGGAACACAGGGAGGCCGCACTCCACAACTTGAAAGGAATTCTAATGAAGCAGCGGAGTCGCACTGCCTATTCCCACGGCAACAGGCCCCAAACAAATAGCTGCATTTGAAGTCCCCTCGTCTTATGTCTTTGAAAACGCTGCCTGTGTGTGAGTGCAACGCTTATTTATGTTTTGGGGTACAGTACTGTGTGTGTGTGTGTGTGTGTGTGTGCGTGTGTCTGCGTGTGTTTGTGTGTGTGTCTAAGTGCCTACCTCTGTGTTTTTAAAGTAATCAGCCTGGGACTTCATGACTTTAATGTAGATATGGGAGGATGTTATTATCATTGACTATGACCAGAGATAGCCTTATTAAACCTAATTTTCTTTTTTTCAATTAATATGTTTATATTTAAATGATTTCAGATGTGTTTTAGAAATACAGTCACTAGACTACTTATTTCACACATACTGATCAAAGTACGTCATACTTTCAGTTAATATGAATGTCCTTCTTTCAGTGAATAGGTAGAGGTCTGTCATGATAAAAAAGTGCAATATATTGTTGAAGTAAATAGAGACAATAAACAATAATAGTGAAACCAAACCATAAAGCAGAATTATGCTTACAAAAGTATTCTAAATGTACAATGTTGTTAAAACATGAACAGTTTGTGTTTATAATGAGTCATAGAAGCTCATAATTGAACCTTCTACATCTCAAATCTCATTGTAGCACAGAAAATTGATCACAATTTTACCAATACTGAACTATAAGTTGATGTAGTAATTACCGTGACAGACCGAAACAGGGATCAGAAATGATTAGTCCTTTTGTAACTTTTTTATACTTGTATAAAAATGATTTACTTAAAAATCGGTTTATCATGTTTGCTCTATTTCCTGGCAGCGTTGATATGACCCAGGTACATTTGAATGGTAAGCTGCGTGGGCTGGTCAGTTAGATGGCTGTATAAATATTAATAGTGGATCCCCTGGAGGACTGAGCCCCTGTGCGGATAAGGTGAAAGTGTGTTTTTGACAAGCTCCGGATGCATGTACAACAGCTCCTATGAAGCGAGATGTCTTTTATTTCTCAGTCCAGTGCCTTTGCATGAGCTGAGCGCAGTGTGGAGCAGGGTGTACCCAGTGCGCTTGGCTGCTCCGGGTGAGAGAGGCCCGGGCGCCTGCTCGCCTGTCTGCCCGCCTGTCTGCCCGCACCTGTCCACGTGCCTGTCTGCCCATGCCTGTCTGCGCTCCTGTCTACCTGCGCCTGTTTACGCACCTGTCTGCTGCCTCTGCAACCTGTCTGCACGCCTGTCTGCGCACCTGTCTGCGTGTCTGTCTGCACGTCTGTCTGCAGCCTCTGCGCAGACGTGTGGGTGAGAGTGTCACTCCACAAAAGCAGCGTGAGCGGAGCTGTGTAAACAATAAATAATAAACAAGTGCTCTAATACATTATTGAGAAAATCACTTTAGGCAACTGGGACAGCATGAAACGCATCCCCCGACCCCCTCCTCACTGCTCTGTGCCTCCATTCAAACTCGTGCTCTTTATGTTTTCAATTGGTGATAGAGCAGACAGTACATCACAGTAATGCATGTATGTGGTGTCACCGCCACTTAGAGCTTTTTGGACTTTAAAAGCAACCAGTTTTCTGCTATTTGAAAAGGATTATTCTGCAGGTGTACCCACACAGGCCCGGATGGTGTACAAAGATGACCTGAACTGTTAAACAAATTCTACTAAATAATTTAGATTAAAAGACCACTTGATATTTGGATACACGCTAGGACATTTAAATTGAGCTGAAAGTTAAAAAAAAAAAGAACCGTACTAGAACAGTGTGTAAAATCCATTTACAAAAAATGCTTTTTACAAACTCCAAATAGTCCTAGCAGAAAGTGCTTGCTTCTTCACATTCATTATTGTATTATTCCCAAGTCAATTTTTTTCTTTTCGTTAATCTGCGGAGCACTAATATCTTGCAAACATGTAAAAATTTCCCCATCTCCACGACCATGTTGGCTTATATTGCATGAACATAAAACACCCAGAAGTACCAGCTTCGGAGCGTGTAGTAAATGGAATATCCTCCTCCAGTGGCTTATTGAGCAGAATAATTACATTGCACATATTGAATTCCACTAATGCTCCAAAGGTAGGTCTTATTTAATACCACAACTCCCCGAGGGTGCGGAGCATGATTTGGAGCACGCATCTCCTCACTGTAGCCAATACTCAGGATAGATTTAAACATAAAAACATGTTTAGAGCCCTTTCTACTGTAAACTTGGTTAAATTGGTCATCAAAAGTTGCCTAGAAACTGCAGTTAAAATTGTAGGCATGCATGTTTCTCAGTTACTTGAATGATTATGATAATATAGTCATAAGTGCACCATATATTTGCCTAATTATGCAGTTTATTTCCAGACAAACCATTCACATTAAGAAAGACATGATTAAGATGTTTAAACCTGTGGAAAATGTTCCTGGTGACGATCATTTCCTTTAACAGATGCCATATGTAATGACGTAAGTCTCTGAGGTTATGGCTTTTGCAAATCCTCAATGAAATAAGGAGAGATTAGGGGTGGGGATGTCTAATTTCATGAAGGAACAATCGCCACGTTTTGCTTCAGGGCTTGTAAATCATATCTGTACGATGGTGATGGTAATACTCAGAGCGGCCTGAAGATGGCAGACTAAACCTAGTTAGGAGCCACATGAATCCGACAGCCCATTTTTTACAATATTACTTCATAGGTCAAATGTGCTAGATTCATGTTGTACCTGCCCCTCTTCATAACACTTCAAATACATTCAGAACCATTTCAGTATTCAGTAGAAACTTGTGACGACTCAAAAGCAAGATTTTAAACGTATGGGTAAAGACAATGAATATGTAATGTTTACTAATATACAACACAATTAATTAAGGTAAAGTTTAAAATCATCGCTTCAATTTGCACAAAGATGAAAAATAAAAAAATAATAATAGTAAAATTCAAATCAGAATTTTATTTGTGCAGATGATGTGTTCTCCTATACTTTTTGCAGCCTGTAACTGTCTCACAAAAGTTGACAAAAAGCATTACCAAGCCATTTTTTTTTTATTTGTGACGAACCTCCACTAGACAGTTCCTTGCATCAGCATCATACTTGCATTCCCAGCTGAGACAATGGAGGGGAGCCCAGGAAACAATGGGGTGTTATTTCTTTCTTGCTTTTTTGTGGGAGGGGTGCAGAGAAGAATGGGAGGGGCTACTGGGGTGGAGGGAGGGGTTGTGTCTGCATGGGACACACTCCAAAATACACAGACAGAAGGGCTGTGTGCTGCGCGAGAGGTCAGAGGTCGCCGATCAGACTAGTGTGGACACCGTGGGTAGTCTGGGTCATGGCTGTCCCGTCACACTTCACTGCACCAATATTGACAGCTTGAACTGATACTGCAACGATAATAACTCTTGTATATGGGCTGCTCAATATAATGCACAATTTAGCACAATGTCTATTTGTATTGTCAGAGACTGCTTGTTTAGCAATATAATTATGAACTTTAATGTGACAGTGAAACCTATGCAAATCAGGGTTCTATAATACATTCAAATAGATTCCTGGTGTGAAACTAGTATTGTCTTACGCTTAGTCCATTTAAACCAATGCGATTTTATGTGTGACATTTACATAGCTATTTCAGCATATGTGGCACTCATCATAATTGTACAAACAGTGTTTGATTTTAATGGCTATTTCCTAATTTCAAAATACCAAAGAGATTAATTATCAGCGGTTCTAAAAAGAGTGTTATTATCAGCAAAACTCCTCACTCAGTAATCCAGTGACAGTTTCCACAATTTGTTTTATTTCGTTGTTTAATGTTTTGTTATGTTTTTATTCTGCTATAGTGTTGATTTTTATTGGAAAGCTTTTCGTCAACTTGAGTGTTGTAAAGGGCTCTATAAATAAAGATTGACTGGTAATTTTTTTGTATTGAGATATATATATATATATATATAAGTGCTATATCAGTTTTATTTCATTGTTTACTATTTGGCATGTTTTTATTCTGTTATACTGTTGATTTTATTGAAAAGCACTTTGGTCATCTTGAGTGTTGTAAAGGGCTCTATAAATAAAGATTGATTATTTTGAGTACTAATGCATTGATGAAGGTAAAATACTCAATCTTATCTGTAAGCGCTGTATCCCTGTTGGCACTGAATTATCCTAAATTTCAAAGCAACGTGTAAAGAAGCATTTGGCATGTTTTCACATATATCTTAGGTCCACATGCGTCCACACAGACACAGGTCCAGGTCCAGGGCGGCTCTCCCACCAACACCAGTCTCTGTTGACACTCCAACTGCTGGTATTTTGCACACATGTACGCACAGTCACAATAGGAGCCGGGTGGGGAGCCGAGGAATGGGGCCCCTGCGGGAGGGGCCTCCTCCTGGTCTCAATCAATATATGAGAAGCCATGCAAGTATAACAGAATCATTACTCTCACAGGGCTTAGAGGAACACAATGCAGAGCCAGACGTGTGTGTATGTGCTTTATGACACCTGTTGTCTACATCTTGCTACTGATATTTCCATTGGTTTTCTTTGATGTGATTAATTTTAAAGGCACACTGCAACTTTTTAGGGGGAGGTTTAAATCTGCTCTTGGTTTGGTTATTGTGTCAGTGACATAAATTAATTTCAGTATTCTCCTTTATCGTCTCTATTTACTTCAGCAATATATCACACTTCAAAATATGTTATCCTGACATTCCTATGTACAATTCTAAACCCCCTCTACCAATAGCATCCATTTTGACCTGTATTTTTCTCACATCACGCAATCTGAACCAGTTTGCTAATTATTTGTAACTTGGCTTTGAGATGATTACAGCTGTAGCCCCCCGCACTATTAAGCACCCCTGTGAACACAACTGTGGGTTTAGCGTTAGCAACAAGCTGCTACCATTGCCTAAACCTGTGTCTAACCAGCCTTTTCTCACTAATCATGATTACTGCCACAATCTTCCCCTCCAGCCCACCTCACACATCAATGACAACCTCTTTCATCCCTCTCCACACTGCCCCACATCCACCATGTATTTACAAGCCCTCAAATGAACACAGCAATTATTATCAGTCATGCTAATTCCGTAGATAATGATCAAAAGCCCCGGTCCTCCTCTCCTTCCTCCTTCCTCCTTCTGCGTTCCCCCTCTCTCTCCCCTCATGTGCTGGCTCTGGGGAGTGCACAGTGGTGACAAAGATCCCCCTTTTATTATTTCATGGCCCTGTTTAAAGATTTAGCGAAGCTCACAAACCACTACTTTTAATGATCAATTAACAGGCGCGAAGTCGGAGGACTACGGCCTCATTCAGGATTTGCTAGAGCAAACAGTGGCGCGATCTTGTTACGCGTTCAGTGCTCCTAGGGACATACAAACAGCCACACACAGTCTTATTAAAACCAGAAGGAGCAGCCGTGCCTACCAAAACCTTGAGAGATACCGAGTCAGGAGTGAAGACACAGCTCCCATTTGGCATGCATGTGTTTTTTTTTGGTACAAAAAGGGGAGGGCTACCCATATCCGAAGTGATCAAACTCCCCGCAAAATCAACCAGGCTAAATCCAAAAGGAGAAGCGGCGAAATGGTGTTGAAGAGAGAGTAAATGAGTGCAGCCCGCATCATTAGCATTGCTCAATAATGTAGCTGGGGGGTAGGACAGCACCACTCAAGGCCACAGGCTTTCTGAGCAGCTAATTTGGGCCCAGCTTGTTTATGGCGAGAGAGAGAGCGCCCCTCAAGATGACTGTCAAGCTGAGGCCGGCTCCCCAAACTAAACAAACACAAATGAAGGCGCGCACACACTCCTTGATGAAATCCACAACATGCATGAGTGATCAAGCATGCACCAAAACATCCATAGAAGCTTCACCACGGCAACCCCACAGCAGTCGGTATCTCCTGTTTTGTTGACATAACTTATAATGAATCCATAGTTTGCCATGCTTTTAATAGTACTTTTTAATTACTTATTGGTGTTTGTGCAGGTAGAATTTACTGTAGGCCTGTTCACAATAACAAATTTTGAAGTACAATATATACCCTTTACAGCTTAAATCTTATCGTATAGCCAAAAATAGCCAAACATTTCCCAATAATGCAAAGAAAATATTAATCCCCCAAAAATATTGCTCCAGCTTTCATGTATTATAATTACTCAAGTAAGAATTCAAAAGTATTTGCGAAAACTCATGTAAGCTCATGTAAGGGTAATAGTATAATTAAAAATATAATAAAAGTATAATTTAAAGTGGAAGAGCAAAAAAGCACAAAACTGGGAAAGTCAAATAATTGTGCAAAGAATAGACCACGAAAAATGATAAAGCTAAATCATATCTGAAGAAGGATGCGAGAAATACATTTTCTAATCATTTAATACAGTCAAAATATAACTTTAGTCATTTGTAGATTTCCATGAAAACCAAAACATTTACTCAAGTAAGACTATTGCTACACTAAAATTCTTCATACTCTGAGAAGTAATATGTCTTCCCAAAGTTGCTCCAGTAAATGCAACTGAGTAGTACAATTGGTATCTCCAGTTTGTTGACATAAACCAAAAAAAAGTTGTACATGTATAAGATGGTTAAAAATGAACTGCAATAAATAAATAAATAAATAAATAAATAAATAAATAAATAAATAAATAAATAAATAGCAGAATTAAACACATAGAAGTCATTAATTCAACTACAGCTCAAGTCTCATTGTAGTACAAAAAATAACAGTACAATAGTACAAAGAAAAAGTTCCACGATAAATATTGACCCTCAAAATCGGCCTGTCATGGTAACAAATTTTGAAGTACGATATATTGCTGAAGTAAGTATAGACGACAAGTGATAATATTGAAACTAATTTACGCCACTGACACAATAACTCAAGAGCAGATTTAAACTGCAAAAACTATTCTAAATGTACAAAGTTGTTAAAACATCATGAGCTGCAATAAATAAACAGCAGAATGAAACACTTTAGTACTTAGTTTGCATCTGTAACAACTCATAACAGTTTTTATGCACAAGTCTTATCATATAGCCAAAAAATAACCACAGTAGTGCAAAGAAAATGTGATAAATGTTGACCCCCAGCTTTCATTTATTGAAGACGTTATAGTAATTACTGTGATAGGCCTAGTTGCATTTATAACGTAGATGTGGTCGTGAATCACGGTTCAGGTTGTATAAAGTCAAATAGAAAAAAGAATTGGTCACTTCGGATACTGGATTTTAAAATTTAGACTTGTGCCATTGTTGATCGACTGTAATTAGAATGGAAGAAAATCTGGCCAGCCAAAATGCATTGATGGAATGATGAAATGCATCACGAAACCACAGTTCCTCTCTGAAATGTTGTGGGATGAATCTAGCAATCAGTTTGTTAGAAGATTTTGTTTTTAGATCTCCAGGTAGACACATTCACTTAAGTGTTGGGTATATTCACTGTTGGTTTGTCCATGCTCAGATAGGCTTTTGAAAGAGTGCTGATGCTTTTGTCAATGTGCTTTTAGTGCAGCGGTGGGTAAAGTAGCCATATTGTACTTACCAAAATATGACTCAAGTAGAAGTAAAGAGTAGTGGTCCGAGAAATTACTCAAGTAAGAATTCAAAAGTATTTGCCGAAACTATTACTCAAGTAAAAGTAATTGTATCAGGGAAAAAAAGCACAAAATTTGATGTTTTCAAAGGAAAATGAGAAATCATATCTGAGGAATAAGTGCAAGAAATATACATTTTCCTTTAATACTGCCAACATAAAACTTATATATTTGCAAGTATTTTCCAACTAAACATTTTGCTCAAGTAGGACTACTGCTACACTGCTGAGAAGTAATATTTCTTCCAAAAGTTACTCCAGTAAAATGTAACCTGTGTCACCTGTGTCTGCCCTTAATACTTCCATTATAACCCTTGGTTTTTACATCACTTCTCTACATTTTAAAATGTAGACTCAGTTAAGATTGCTTAAAACTAAACTAGTTAACGTGACTATTGCGGATATTTTGTTCCCCCATAGTATAAAACATTGGATGTCACCCGTAACGTTCAGCTCCAGTTAAATGAAGCTCATGAGGCTAGCAATTATGGGGCGGATTTGGAGCCTGGTTCCATATTAGAAATAGGAATTTATTTATGCACAAAATAGTGAAATAAAAACACCAAGATCATATAGAGTGGGTTTATATGAACATTTTTAGACAAAAATAACGAGACTCACTGCAGCAGTTACTGACAGAGTGGTGACAGTTTTTTCAGTGTAAAGTCAGTTGGAGCCAGAATCGATGGAGCCGGAAGTGCGCCCATGCTCACTTCCTATTTGGAACGTGGTGGCTAGTGGTTTAGCTATGTCCATTTATATATACTGTGGTTCCCCCCTCAAATTGCATTTGATGCCATGATTTTGAGTTAAACGAAACGTGCTTACATGTTTTACACGATTTTAATCGCATAACTAGTGGGACCATTGTTTATTGTTTTGCTATAATTTCCTTGCCTCAACTACACTATTTTGTTATCTTCTTGCATACAGCCTGTTTATTGTTTCTCTATCTAGATTTTTAGTTCATCAGTAAATCCACCTGCTGCTTGTATTTCTTTGTAGTGTCAACTCAATAGCTCCAACAAAGCTCCATGTATCTCCTTCCTCTCCTATTTGTAATTAGAAAACCATCTTGTATTGTGTGCATATGTAAAGCGGTATTTACCCTCACTTGGCAGTCCCTTGATCAGCGCGTCACAGTGTACAGAACACACGGGCTCGCTGCCATTGTTTTGAAGGAGCAGTGTTGGGGAGGGGGATCAGACAACCTGGTTAATAAGACAGTGTGCTGATTGTATTTGCTTTCCATTTGTCTCTCATCGTTTGCATTGAAGACACTCTGTGGTAATTAAGCCACTAAGTGAAACTGAAACAGGCGAGTCGTGGGGTGAGCAGCGCGTTGGTATTATGGAGCAGGAACAACAGGCAGAATGACAAGAGCCCGCTAGAACAATGCAGACAAATGGAAATCCTCCCATCAGAAGGATCCTATTGTAAACCAGGACAAGAGCAAGAGAGAATGGAAGATTGGAATACAAGAGACGCACGCCAAAGTGTTTCAAGATAATATTCAATGCAAGTATCAATATGGTAACCAGGGTTGTAAATGTAAATGTGTTTCGTAATTTCTATTGTAGGAAAACCCCATTCATAAAAAGAGCAATTTACAGGCAAAATATAGGGTGTTTTAGCATCAAGTGGGTCTGCTAATTATTATAGTAGGCATATTTCACCAAATTTAACTAAAAGCCAACAGATGTATTTGCATGTTTAGTTTCATCATTTATCAAAAGACAATCTATAACTTTACAAAGCACAATAACATTTTGTTGCAGACCTATAATAAAGCTGCAGTGTACATACAACACTGATGCGTGATGCTGCTGAACTGAAAATTTGCTGATTTGTTCAAATTTTAGTTTTTTCAATTTTTATTTCAGGGCTCCCCCAAAAGGTTCATGTAGTATGCTCATATCCTAACTGTAGCAAATTCTTACTTACACACATTCTAAAAACAAAAAATGTGCACTTTAAAAACACCGTGGAGTCCAATTGGGCCGCAAGATAAATCACATTCAGAATCGCAGTAAAAATCACAATTAGCAAATTGCAAAGGCTGCAATTTTTGAAGTACTATAATTTCCTCCATAAACAACAAAATATCCTGTTCTTATTCTGAATAAAACTGCTAACCCTGTAGTTTAGATTTGTACAAACATGAAATGTGATTCTTGTCTATAGTTTGAGAGTTCATATTTCAGTCTTTTTGTCAATTCAACTGGACACATTTAAAATGTGAACCTTGAACAGAATTCTGTTTTTAAAACAAATCTAATCGCAATGCTTCTCACCAAAATTGCAATTAGATAATTTTCCCAAATCGTTCAGTCCTAGACTCCTATATATATAGATTACCCAAGTGTGATATCTGAAGTTGTCAATCAGTCAATGATTATTTATAGAGCCCTTTACATCACTCAGAGTGCCCAAAGTGCTTTTCCAATAACATCAACAGTATAGAAACATGCAAAACATTATAAACAACAGTAAAAAAAAAAAAAAAAGCTAATTGTTATGTTGTATGTTTTTGACAGATACAATATTTTTTGCATTCTGTAAATAACTGGCCCTTTTCTGAATATGTCTTTCATCTGTAGTTAACCTGTATGTGTTTAGATGTTTTACAGTATTTTAATCACATAATAACTAGTGGGACCATTTTGTTGTGTTTTTAAGTTTTCGACAAAGATGCAATAATTTTTGCATTCTGTTGGCTTCAGTAAGTAGATGGCCCTGGTCTGAACTGCACTTGATTACTGTGGACGACCCAACCTGTATCGTTGACTCCATCCACTTGTGCCGGACAAGGACGAAGCCCTTCTCAGTGGAACCCTCTTTTGGTTTACGCCCCTGCTCGTCTCCTGTTTAGCCAGTCACCCCCGGCAACAAATCAATGGCTGGGGATAAACACAAATCCCCTGTAGAGGTGACTTATAGAAAACAATTTGAACCATGCACCTCTCTCCCACTCCCCCTGCCCGCTCTTTTTACTGTATGCTTCTAACCTCAAACCTGTGCAGCCTGGCAGTCAATTGAAATTAGATTCAAAGGTAGATTGGAAGAGGGGGGCTCAAAGGGGGAACCACTCCTGTGCTAATACAAGGTTGTTTAAAGATCTCACGGTAATAGAAAAGGGTTTAGTGGTTAAATAAGCCTGGATATTATTGGAGTTGTTGCTATAGTAATTGGTGTTATTTTTTTCAATTTAACAAACGTATGATTATTTGTAACAGCTTAATATCAAAATCCACAAGTAAATGTTTGCGTTTTACAGATTAGGTCAATATATTTGCGATTTATTAGTGTGACACTAGAGGTACTTGTAAAAGCGGTAGTCAATTGCTTGTAGGGCTGTGTACAGTTTAAATGTACCAATAAAGTACTGAAAAAAAATAAAAGGTTGAAAGGTCTTATATTACGCAGTTGACTCTTGTGAGCTCTTAACAATGTTATAAAGTTGCCACCTCATCAGAAACATATCTGGAGTTGTGTTTTGTTTCATTCACACATGTCTGAGTAATTCTGCATTATTAGTCTATCTGCATCTCCAAAGCTCAAAATACTTACACCTTATGATGTCATGAAACGGTAGATTTCAAGTTAAAAGCTTAATTCTACCTTTAGTTCAGTAGAGATTAGCAATTCCAGGTCTGAAATTATCCAAATAATTCCAGTGAAGTTAAAAAAACACAGTGGGGCACTTCCTGTATTAGCGCTTGAGGTGTAACTTCTTTTTTTTTTATTTGAGAGCCTAAATATGCACAATTTGTGTGTTAAACATGTGTGAGTGAAATAAACACAACTCCAGGTATGTTTTTGATGAGGAAACATTATAACAGAGATCAGAAAATAGTGTAATAAGAGCCCTTTAAAGAACTACTGGAATCAAGTATTGTAATAATACTGTTCAAGCAACTGTAAAAAAGAGAAAGGTACACAACCCTAATTCCATATGGACAAGTGGGTCTTAACAAAAGGTTAGCAATAGCATTAGTTATAGAATAAGGTTTTCCATTGTGAAACATGCCATATACTTCCTGTTTTGAAAATCCTGTCTGTCCTGTATATGAGTAGAGAATACATACATTCATAAGTATATATTGCTATATTGAGAAAAAAAATCACTCACTTATAAAATATTTCAAAGCCTTTATTTTGAGAGGGCAAGAAGCATTAAAAACACACCACGCATCACTGTGTTTTTAATGCTATGAACTGTACCCTTTTTCACAAGCACCCTTAGTTACATGGATACCAGCAGCTTCCTGTCTCTGCTCTTTTTGAATATATTGCTTTATGTTCTTTGCTCTTTGTAATTTTAATATTTACAGTGCATTGGACAATATTAACACCATAACATTTGCTGCTGTTTGGATGGCGATAAATAGGAAGATAATTAATAGACACATCCAAGTGTTCCGAGGAGTGTGCGCACCTATGTGTCCTGGGAGTTCAATGTCATTATTGATCTAAGTCTGGTTAATTCATTCAGTATCAGAAATGAGCAGAGGAGCGAATATGGAATATGAAAAACTCTTGCTCCTGCACTATTATTCAACCTCAAACGCCACGACCTTATGGAACCTAATGACCTACAAAATCAAAAATGACACGCGGAGTCTAATGAGAGTGGGTGTGAAGAAGAGCCAGAGATGAGGCTGGGTTCCTGTGGGGGAGACCCAGGCCGGGGGCTCACACCAGGGAGCAGAGGGAGCGACGGGGGACTGAGCTGGAGGAAGGAGGAGGAGGTAGCATGTCCAGGCAGTGTGCTGAGTGGGCCCTCAAAGGAGCTCCAGCCCTTATTTGCAGATGTAGCAGAGGTGGGGGTTTTTGCATTACCTCCTATTTTATTCTACTCAGGCCCCCTTTGCTTTCTCACTCCCCTGTCTCGGCCTATGTCTCTCGCCCTCCCTGGTCATGCTAATTGCTCCCAAGGTCAGCGCATTTGGCTGTGCTCCCCTGAACGCCTCACCCTCTCCTCTCTCACTCACACACACATATGCTCCCCCCTTTTTACTCCTTTTCCGCCCTTTCCGCCATAGTCCTGGCTTTGAATGGCATGTTTTGATCAGGCCTAATTTGATTGGTGGACGCGGTCTGGGGCGGATAGGGACAGTGCTTTACAGCCCAGTGCTTTTGAAGTGTGCGTGTGTATGTCAGGTTATAAAGTGTGGGAGCCAGAGTGTTTGGTGTTGGGGCATGTGAGGGGGGGAAAAGGTGCTTTATGTCATGGTCAGGGCAATTCTGTGTACTCGTGTGTCAAGGAGAGTTTGATGCGTTTTGATACAGCAGATGGCACATGTTGGCAAATATGCTGTGACAATGATTGAAATACTACTTCTCAAAAAGGAAGACATTGCGACGTTTTGTGAAAGGTGAAAGATGGATTCTGTGTGTGACCTCTTGTATATAGCCAAAAGATACATTTGTATTACTATATTTCTATATTTTTTATTTTTATTTGTACATATGCATTAATATAATTATGCATTATTTGACACCAGTCTTATTTTTGCTACTTATTTTGAATTTATTATTACCATTTATATTTTTGCTCTTTGTTATTATAATATATTGTGATGTGTGAGCTACTGTGTCCAGATAAGTTCCCTTGTGGATCAATAAAGTTTGTCTGAGTCATGGGTTAAACTAATGTGTTTTAATAGGAACATTTTAGATTTGTTTGTGTGTCTTAATTTACACTTGGACACTTGTATGTTTTTATGGCGATAACTATATTATACATTATACGTTATAACATCTCCCCTTTACATTTCACCATTGTGTGTGTATAAATTCTGTATATATATATATATATATATATATATATTATTTTTTTTTTACCTGGAGCCTGGGGCAGCTCTGTCCTGTGTCATCGGCAGTCAGCCCCTGGGAGAGTGTCAGAGCATGAGGTACAGTAGGAAGTGGGCACTCTCTCCCTCTGTGTGTGTGTGTGTCTTTGTGTCTTTGTGTGTGTCTGCTGTCTGACACTGCGCCTGATCCGGCCCATATGAGTGAGATTGATAGGCTCTGTGATCGGGGACGCCGCGCTCCCTCCATCGCCGGGCGAGATGGATCACATCACAGCGCCGTCTCCTCCGCTTCCAGGATAAATGAACTGAGGTGGAATCTATCACTCCCCAAGAGAGTGGGGGGGGTGTGGGTACGGCGGCGATGGCAGTGCTGGTGGTGGCGTGGGCTACAAAACCTTACGCTTATACTGATATACTGTAAAAGAAGGTCCAAAAAGGTGAGCTTAAAGTGAGATTGTGGTAAATACTAATCAAAGTATAAATGAAGTATTAGAGGTGTGGAGGTCTGATGCCAGGTACCACACCACTCTCTCTCATGTGCCCCCCCCTCGCCCCCCCATCACAGGTTAGGTGTCCGGGTGTGGGCAATTTTGTGTTCCCATGTCAGACAGCGATTTGTCACGGTGAGGGATCTGATGCTCCGTTGAATCAATCAAACTCAAGTGTAGCAGTTTGCAGGTACTGTATGTGTCTGAACATTAGTGCTGTAGTCAGGACCACACTAAAACACAAGTTGAATATTAGGGGCTGAGATAGTACGGAGACATGGGCCAGGACAAATTTTGGTGGTATTGAAATTTAGACTAGTTTTTAAAGGTGCACTGCACAATTTTTCTGGAGGAGGTTTCGCTACCTGCTTCTCTCCATGCAAATGTTATTGCTTTGCCTAGAATGTTCCACAGTATAGATGAAACCTAGATAAACAGGTTGCAGCACTATGCTACATTCCACCTCAGAGATGTGGAGAGTCGGCCCTATTTACAGAGGGAATCTATTTTTTCTATTTTTGAGCAATGGAAACACCCATAAATGCTAGTTGAATATTTAATGTCTTATCATGGAACATTCCAGGGAAAACAATAACATGGAGACAAGCAGGTAGCGGAACCTCCACTAGAAAAGTTACACAGCGCACCTTTAAACTGGAAAAAAACAAAACATATATTCGGATAAAAATGCACTGAACATTTAAATCTGCCTGGAAAATCTAAATAAAAAAACTCTAAATCGATGGCTAAATATAAATTCTGTTATGTTTGAGAAATATCTACGTCATAGTCTGTGGGCTGCACCTGTAGGACAAATGCACCAACCTTTTCCAGCTTTCTCTGAAGTCTCTCTATCTCCCTTAGCTGTTTTCTTGTTTTAGTTTGCCCTCAGCTGCCACGTTTACATGAGAACTTTAATTACATATCATTTAATTCTGAATAAAAAATAATTCCCCTTTAAAAAGACCATGTAAACACTTAATTCCTAATGAAAATGATTATTCGGAATTAAACTTAATTCCGAAGTAAGTGGCTGGTTTATTCCGATTTTAAAGCCGAATTAATTTATTCAACATTTCTTCTTTAAAATAATTCCGGTTGTTCAGCACATGTTCATTGGGTTGACCTTCTGACGCAGTACGGACGATCCGGCTCCATCAGTCCTCGCTTTGGACTTTCATTCACTGCTCTTTGGATTGCGGGAGTGGGCTGAAGTAGAGCAGCCATTGACTCAGTTTGTCTTCTTCCTCCCTTCTCCGACACTCTTCCCTTCTCCTTCTCAGCTGACAGACGTAAAGCGTGATGGTAGAATTCTCCAGCTGCTGCTTAATTATCATCGGAACGACTGCGAAAAAAGTTTGTATCATGTGCGTAACGACAAACTGAGATGACAAAAAAGCCAGTAGCCAGCTGAAGTGTGCGTTTTCTTCTGGTAGACATAAATACATTTGTGTGCCCACTGTCCAGCCAGAATCCTTCCCAACCCCTAGACGTTGAGCCTAATTAAATAAAGGCAATTTAACATGTTTTCCATGTAAACCTCAATTCGGAATTATTATGTCCATGTAAACTCGAAGGAGAATATTTTAAATCCGAACTATTTAATTCAGAACAATTAATTCTGAATTAAAAAACATCATGTAAACGTGGCCAGTGAGACACTACTGTACTTGAAGTCTGAATCTTTAGACTGAGAAAATGGATAACTTAATGTTGATGCAGGTAGGTAGCACAAATGCCAAAATGAATTTACATTGAACTGGGTTATTCCGTGCTTTAGGTGGCTAAATTAGGTACGTTTTAACATGTTTTAGAGTTAAAGATACACTATGTAACATTTAGTTGGGAGTCTGTCACCTGCTTTTTTCTACGGATGTCATTGCTCTGCCTGAAATGTTCCACAGTATGACATTCAACAGCTCTACCTTAAATTTATTCAATTACAGGTTTTATAGCTCAAAAATATCTATCAAAACATGCATTCTGACTGTGAGCGGCATGCCTCTTCACAGATCAGACCTGTAAATTGATGTGATTTAATCTCCAGGAAGATTTTATCAGTTTAATAGCATACTGTGAAACATTCCAGACAAAGCAATAACATCCCCATGAAGAAAAGCATTTGATGGACCCTCCATCAGAAAATTTACACTATGCACCTTTAAAGACCAGCTAAACTAGTAGCTTGGTGATTTGGCTTTTCTGTAAATAACAAGTATTTACAACAACAGTGGTCATTACTAGGCCTGGACTTGCTTGCTCCCTTTTCCTCATTTGGTTCAGCATAAATTAGACTTAGTCATGGCTGATTGGGAATAGGCACCTTATTGCATTAGGCCATGGCTTATTAAGCAAATGCTCTTAAGCCAAGCCTTACTTAACTGGGTGACAGCTTCTCCATTAGGTCGTCTGTGAAATATGCCCTGGCTAATTGCTCCGAAACATGAGCTTTAGAATTGGATTAGAACTTCTTTGCCTTTGACTTGCACGGACATGTTTTTGTTGGAGCTGACAGGTGTCACAGAGCTCCGAGTGCTTGCGTGCTTGAATGATTGCGCCTGCATTTGTAGTTATTTAGACTGCTCTCCTTAATATGATTTGTGTATGCGCTGTCATAAAGAGGTGCAAGTCTGAGTGCTGGGGCATGTGCACGCTGTTACCTGATGTGCTGCTGTTGCTGGGTATAGGACTCTCGAGAACCCCCCACTTTCTCCCTCTCTTCCAGGACTGACAGCTTCAAAAACCTTTCTCCGATGATTATAATTGAGTGATTGGTGAGCCCTTAACTTCCTCTGCCTCCTCCAGTAATCCCAACATGGCCCTCGAGTGGCTGTGAGTTGGCTTTATGAGTGCCTGCGTGCGTACTTTATGATTGCCTGATGTGAAAATGGCAGTAGTGGTGCGAGGGGTAATTTGTCGGAACCCAACAAAGAAATGTTGTAACAATTAATCACGGGGTGAAAGCTGGAGAACGTGGTAATTATGTTCATTAAGTGGCAAGCGTGAGAGCAATTATCTGGCATCGGCTTGGCTTGTCGGAGGACTGTCAGGCCAAGATTTTGTAATAACTCGCCATTTGCAAAGGATTATCTAAATATGACCACGATGATCTAATGTTGGATGGGAAACAATTGTCTTAATAAAGTGCCATTATCTTAAGTGTGTGGGGCTGTAACTGAAACAATGACTCTGGGGCAGACCATTTTTGTGAAAATACTTAATACTTACTTAATTTCATATATAGGTTAAAGACTGTTTGATTACTGTATTAAAACAGTAATCAAACATATCAGCTGGGCTCATATTAAAAAATAAATGGTTACCTAATTGTATATTTACATCTGTTGTATAATACCGTCGTAAGGAAATACATTTCTATTTACCAGTATTGGTCGGTGTAGGCTAAATATCACAATTGGGACTGAAAAACCTGGACCAGTTCTTCTTTAGTTTTTAAATAGAATTGTCATTGACATAAAATATTGGGAGGGATAGAGAATAACACCACAAATTCACTGTTTAAAACTTAAAGATGTACTGTGTAACTTTTTTGGTAGCGGGTCCGCTCACTAGGTGTCTCCATGGAGATGCTATTGGTTTACCTGGAATGTGCCACAATACGGTATTAGACTTAATCATTTACATAAAAGCACAAGCATGTGACGTCACCAAGCAAAGTTACAGGCCAGTTTTTCAATGTATTTTTGAGCAATAAAAACAACTTAATAGCAAAAGGAGAAATTTAATTTGTCAACTGGACAGAGTTTATTTGGTCGAATACGTTTCGCAGCTCATACAAGCTGCTTCTTCAGTTCTGAACTGAACCGAACTGAAGAAGCAGCTTGGATGAGCTGCGAAACGTATTCGACCAAATAAACTCTGTCCAGTTGACAAATTAAATTTCTCCTTTTGCTATGGATTCTACCTGGACGACTGAGGGATTCTACACACAAAAACAACTTAACTTATTTGAATGAGTGCAAGATGGATACGTTTAATGTCGTACTGTGGGATATTCCAGACAAAGCAATAACGTCATTGCCTTGACTTTGAAGTTTTGTTTTATGGGCATCAGACTGAGTGTAATGTATGTAGACTGTAATGAGTTATACATTGACCAAATAAAAGTAAATTAAATTAAAATAATCATCATAGACAAGCAGGTGGAGGAGTCTCCCCCAGAATGTTACGCAGTATACCTTTAATGACTGATAAGGTAGCCGTCAGACAGGCTTAAGTTTAACTTTTTGATGTAAAGCCTTATACAGAACAATAATGTAAGTGGTGAAAATGTACCCTTTTTCAACACTTGGAAGACTGTACCTTTTTCCAGTAGGCTACTCTCTCGACAAAACTACCAGTGCTTGTCTGGCGTATATCTATTTCCTGTCTCACTTACAGTAAAAGACACTCCCAAGCCCCAGTGAATCCTTAAACAAAGGCTGAAACTTAAGTGCTTGCTCACAAATCCCAGTCTTGTAGATACAAAACCTGGAAATACCATTGGGCTAATTAAACTGATTGGCTCTGTCTGTCCTGAAAGAAGGCCAGTCTGCCAATCAAACGTGGATGTTTCTGCTGTAACAAACTGGGCCAGCAGCATTGCCCTGCACCTTAAAGAGGGGGAAGAATCAATCTGACAGTGGAGCGTGTGATTGGACAGAGCGCTCTCCCTGTATGTGTCAGTCAATCAGTGCAGAGTGGAGTATTTCTGACCGCGGTTCTCCTCACAGGCTGCCAGTCGTGAACAAATAATAGATACTTAGGGTAAAGACAGTGTGTATAATTATCAGAAGCAGAGAGACACCTGGTACCTTGCCAAGTCTACTCATAACTTTGAGAATTGTGTTTTAGGAAGTACCTCAGATCACTGCCAGTAGTTTTTTAGTTTTAGTTTTTTGTTTATGAGACAGGGACAGTGCACAATCTACATTAACCTTAACAGGAGAGATGCATTGTGCAGGTTGTAGCACTAGAGCTAATTTCCACCTGTAGTACCTGGTGCATGGTTTTTAGGTTTGATGGGGAAAACCAGAGTGCCAGGAGGAAACCCACCCAGACACGGGGAGAACATGCAAACTCCACGCAGAAAGGCCCAGGTGACCCGAGGATCAAACCCGGAACCTTCTTGCTGTGAAGCATGAGTGCTAGCCACTCAGCCACCATGCCGCCGATTTGGAAAAAATCTTGGACATCAAATAACAATATACCAAAACTTATTAACCATTATGGAAAAATAAAGTGATTTAGTGGTCAGTTCAGTTTGGGGCCTTTCTGAAATATGTTTTGGTGGTCCATCAGGATCTCCTGCACCAAGACAGAGCACGTTGAAAGCAGACGATGGTAAATCTGGCTAAACATTTCAATACATTAGTGTAAAGAACACAGAAAACTTCTTTATGCAGTAAAGAAGCTCACATGTGGAATGTGTGTTTAACCCTATGCATCATAACAGCATAGTGTTAAAGCTTATTAAAGCGTATTATACTGACGGTGGGATTCTTAGTGGGACACAAGCCAAATGTGGGATTGGGCGGGACTTGAGTGGGAGCTGGCAATCAAACCTAAAAAGTCTTTCTAGTGTGAAAGCCATATTATCTTCATCATCACATTATATTATTATTAACACGCTGACGTGCTACAAATTTTGCCGAAAGTTCAGATTTTTCAACTGTGGGATCTGATGATGTGATGTTGATGCTCAAACATGCTGCAGAAACATTGGACCAGCCTACATTTTGCATATAAGCCCCACTCCTCTTATGCCGCATTCTGAACACAGAATTAGACCCACAGGAAATGTTCAGTTTTAAGGTATTGACACTTTAAACAGTGGAGCTTCCCCTCAAATTCCTCTGATACTGGATTGCATCGATGTGATAAAAAAGGCATGTAAAACTTAATACACTAAAAACAATTTCTGAAACACTCATGATGGCACCATTTGCGTCAGTATCACATATCACAACCCAAACTTTACTGCACAACCACAATCTTGAAACTGTTCCAGATATGTGTTGTACCAACTTAAAAGCAGTGTCCTGTAAATATTCTGGACGTGCATAAATGCATCTCCAGGTATATATGCTCTTGAGGAATCACGAGAAAGACAAATAGCGTGGGTTTTTTTATCGCCATAGTCCTCCTGGAAACAGACAATAGCCACACAGGTCTTATTTTAGTCACTGCCAGCCTTCTTTTCCACTCTCCCTCTCTGCTATTTGATTTTGTTGTTTTTCCTTGGGCAGCTCTCTCTCCCTTTTCCTCTTTCTACCCTTCTCTCTCAAGCCTATTTGGAGCGTGTTTGTTTTTCACGCTCCCAATCCCCTCCTCCCTTCTTTATATATACTATGTGTGTATGTGCGCAGTTGGGTATCACCTCAGGTAAGCTCACTGACTGACTAGCCGGTGTGTGTCTGTGGGAGGCTCATCCCAGTAGCCCTAATCTGTGACAGACCATTTCATAATCACAGCCAAAGGGGGCTTCTCTGTCTCCGTGTCTCCTCCTCCTTCGTCCTCTCTCCCTCTCCCTCTCTTTTCCTCTTCTTTTCTCTCTACCATTTTTTGTGCGCGTTTCCAAAGTGCAATAATTCACAGGCATGCACCCTCCCACAGGCGGATTAGCGGGCGGCGTGCTCATCCTACATAATCGCAACACAATGGAGCCCATACGTGACGTCTCCGCAGCCACGCCACAGGGCACAATGCATCTGTACCCATACACCGCCCGCCCCCTCCTCGCCACATGACAAAATAGACCCCATCAAACACCCACCACCTGCAGTATAGCCAGCTCGCGGTCCCTGCTTTGTCCAGAGTCTGTGTGGAACTCTCCATTAATGAGACCTATGCATCTTTGGCACACAATGTTAACTAAGATGGATATTCTTTATTAGAGATGGGGGGGAAATTATTGCACCAGACTGGACTACGATTTATGGTTAAAAAAAACCAAAACTCCACATACAAGATAATTAGCTAGATTTTAGTTTTCTTTGCAGACGAGACAAAACCAAGTTAAATACAATACAAAATTATGTGCAAAATGTCATACAACACAGAACACATGTATGACAATAACAGAAACAAACACACACAGATTGTTGATTGTTTTTAGAAAGTTTGGCTGAAGGATGTGCAGGTCTTGAACTGTTTAAAAATGTGAAAATTCATATTTGTTGCGTCTTTGTGAGCTCTTGTTACAGTACATTCTACAAAGCATATTGTAAACGCCACAAACAGGCACATTATGATTCATATTCATTGTTTGAATAATAGCTGAGCCGATTATCTGCATTGTTGCCATTGGAGAGGCAAAACATCATTAAGCTCCTCAATCTGGTTGAGTAATTAAACCATTTGGGAGCGTCATCTCCCCTGTTTGCTGATCAGACAGCAAAAAAAGATTGTTGAGCACTGTAGCTATATGTAACGTTACATTTATGTATTAGCTTTAAAGGGCTTAAGTGTGAAGCTGTGCACTGCTTCGGTAACAGAATGTCAAACAGGATCCGTCGCTCCATACCAATGCATTTCATATAATGCTATAATGAAAGGCGAGGATTTATACAGCATTAGTATCAAGCTCCATCAGATTTAAAGCCATAAATCCATTCTGTATCCTCCAAGTTTTCCTCTACCGTTTTCTCAGCGCTTAATTTAATTTTCTCTCAAAGTGCCAGGCGACCGCTGTTCTTTGGTGTCAGGTGAATGAAATAATTTGCACATACTTTGCGTCTAAACTGTGAAAATCCGTGGGGCAATTGCATGTTTGCAGTATAACACAAACATGGCAAAGCTCCCTCTCCCTGTTGAAGCATTTGAAAAGCTTCTATTAAATTGACTTTGAAATCACGCAGCTATATTTGTGGCTCTCATGACTTATCCCGCTTTACTTCAATACTTCTGCTTTGTTACTTCTAACCTGTGGTAGATGACAGATATTAAAGGTGCACTGTGTAATTTTTCATTTTTTTTTCTGCTTTTCTCCGTGGAGATTTTATTGCTTTGTCTGAAATGTTTCACAGTATGGCTTTCTATCATCATGGAGACCAAAACACGTCAAGTTATTGGTCAGATTTATGGAGAGGCGACCTGCTCACAGTCAGAATGCCTGTTTTTCTAGGTATTTTTGAGCTATAAAACCACCTGTAATTGAATAAATGTAAAGTAGTAATTTTTCTGATTGAGGGTCCGCCACCTGCTTTTCTCCTTGAAGATTTTATTGCTTTGTCTGAAATGTTTCACAGTATGGCATTAAAACTTTCTATCATCACGGAGACCAAGCCAGGTCAAGTTACTGGTCTACTGGTCAGTCTGCCTGTTTTTCTAGGTATTTTTGAGCAATAAAACCACCTGATTGAATGTAAGGTAGAGCTGTTTAATGTCATTTTGTGAAACATTTGAAGCAGAGCAATGACATTTCCATAGAGACAAGAAGGTGACGGATCCTCAACTGAAAAATTACATAGTGCACCTTTAATAGGCCCTTCCATTGCATACTGTCAGAGCTTCTTGAGGGCCTGGCCTGTATGTAAAACGCACACACACCGGATGCAATGCCATTCACATCTGCTTTTATCCCTGTCTATTTTGCCAGCTCAGCACAAGCCCACGCTGCAGTAATCCTTCACAAGTCAGGACAAAATGAGTGACACAGAGGTGGGTCGCAGCTGGAACATGGAGCCAGAGCGTGAGATATCTGCTCGATTCGGCCCCTACCTGGGAGCACAGACAAGTCCAGAATGTATTAAAGCGTCTCAGAGTCTTATGGAGAAGCAAGTTTGAGCCATGCGCTGCGTGAGTTCTGCATACACACGCTGTTTTAAACACACAGGACTTCATTAAAGGCATCACCGCTAGATGATTTGCGCCCCATATTATCCGCATGCATCCACACCTCCTTCTGTGGGGCACCTCCAAAGATGCTTGTTAATCCTCGTCTGTACAGTGGTATACCTAATGCAGGCTGCTTCTGTCAGTGTGCCGTGTCTGTAAGTGCAGGATCTCAGTAATAGCTTGGTCATTGGTTATTATAACTGTATTATGGTCACGTACATGTACATACATTCAAAAAGTGAATGGCTGCCTGCTTAAAGGTGCACTATGTTAACTTTTCTGCTAGAGGGTCCGCCGCCTGCTTGACTTCATGTAGTTATTGTTTTTTCATGGAATGTTCTACAGTATGACCTTATTTTTAACTATTTCCATGGAGACAACCAGGTCACATTACCAGGCCAAGTTACAAGTCAGATCTGTGGAGAACTGGGCACAGTAAGAATGCAGATCTTTGCAGTAGTTTTGAGAGATAAAAATTAAATGAATAAATACAAGATATATTTATTTAATGCCCTACTGTGGAACATCCCAGACAAAACAATGATATCACCATGAGACAAGAAGATGGTGGCCCCTCCACCAGAAAAGTTACACAGTGCACCTTTAATATTAGAAGTAATTAAATTAGCATTTACATTTCTCAAGTTCAGAGTAGCTGAAGTGGGCATCATCTGTGTAATTCGCCGAGCTTTTCATGTTTATAATCTGTGTTCCATTACTGGTGATCAAATTCAGAAGATTTTGTGTTGTTTTTGCACTGGATAAAATAATCTGATCCAATTCCTCAGAGAGATCAACGTGCTATTGAAAATAGTTACATAATTGATTGTCTTGCTCTAATTTGAATGTTTTTTCTTCATGCAAAAACACAGAAGGAGGTTGGATGCACACTGGACAAGTAAGCTAGCAGACCAAGCAGGTATTTAATGGTGCAGGTTGGAGGGACTAAACATTGGTAATGTTATGCTGTTGTTGTCACACTTTTACTAGTACACTCCCTCGCACCTTCACTCTCTTCCCTCCCTCTCCCCACGTCAGTCCCCTGATTTATGGCTCTGTTTAAGCGAAGGCCACACGTCTCTCCCGACGCTGCTATTTGTTTCAACCCCGCTTCATTTTTCCACTTTACCCCCCCCAAAGGCGACCAGGAACCAACAAAAATTAACCCTTGGCTCATATGCACGCAGAAAACTGAACTGTGTTTTGTCCCTCCTCGTGGCGTGCTCCTGCTTGGGGGAACCTGACAGGCTGCATGGTGACTCCAGCACTGTTCTGACAAAGTGCCTTGCAGGCCCGGCCCTCTGCTGTTGTTGTTGGGAGCGCGTTGGAGATGTAGAAAAATGACATGCCACATGGATGCCATTAATAATGCTCACAGGCAAGGTTTTCTTGACGTGGGGAAAAATGGCCGACGTCACAAGGCCCTTTTATCAGCCTAATTTCATAAGAGGATTTCATGTCTGAGCAGGGAAAAGTGGCTATTTTTCCTCTTCTTTTATCTTGTAAACAGCCATTACTTGGAGAGGTATACAGGCCGGCTCTTGGCAGTAAGTGGATATGAATTTGAAGACCAAACCATCCTTTTATATCAGGCCCTCTCACAAACGCTTTGACATAATCGTGACATTGGACAGGCATACTTTTTCACTTTACTTTGGTTTCAACTGCGCTATAATTCAGAGCTTTTGGTTGATGAGATTTTTTTCTTCCTATTGGTGGTACTGAAAATTAGTTCTTATAGATTCTTGGAAAACTAAAGCTATTGTTTGTCTAAATCAAAGAGGCAGCTGGAGTCTAAATGACGTATTGTGAATGTGATTGTGTTGCTATTGATTTGAAAAAGGATGTGTCTGACTAGTATTGTTCTTGCTCCTTTGCGGTGTAATACTGTGTATATTTGCACTTTTCCCTTTTCGCTGTCTGTGCCGTTGTGGCATGCTGGCATGGAAGAGGCTCTTGTTTACCTTGGTAAGCTGCCCATTGTCTCTGGTGGGAATTCCCTTTGGGAGCACCAGGGGAACAAGACACAGTGCGACACACGAAGCAAACCACAGTGCTGCTAATACTGCATTGGCAAAGTTTCTGTGAATCCACTGGGATGGGGTGCCAGGGGTAACGCAGCTATCCCTCGGGACTGGCATAGATGGGGAGATAGAGATAACAAAAGGGACAAAGGCATAGACTGGCAACAAAAGAAGAAAAGAAAGGCTTGACAATGGAGACAAGTAGAAGGAAAAACTATGGCTCAAGAATTTAACAAAATCTTTGAGACACGTACAACAGAAAACATAAGAGACATTCTGAATATAAACATTTTTAAAAAGAAAAACAATATATATAGATTGATTTTTAAATTTTCTCAGTAATGTAATAACCCAATTGTGAGTGATACAATTTTCTTGAAAGAAAAGAATATAGAATCTTTAGTTTACATGTCCCAGATGCTTAAACCTTAACATGGGCAAACATACTTGTGCTATGACATAACTATTCTCCTCCTCACATCCGTCAGTGGTGCTGCCTGGCTGTGCTCCGGGCAGCAGTGGAGGTGTGCCCCAGTTCAGGTGTACTGCTCGTGGACATGGGGCACTGCCAGGATTGGTTAGTCTCCTGGTGCAATCCGAGCTGACAGAGGAGGGCTTTACAGGGCCCACTGGGCACATCCAGTGTTCAGGCCTTCATTCTCAACCTGGAGCACACAGGCTTGGCAAACTATAAAAGCTTTGAGTCACATCTCAAGTCACAGTCAATAAGCCAATGGTCAATCAGTGCCACTTTCTATTGTACACATGTTTACAAGAGACACAAAAAGAAGGTTGAGGAGATTATATTGTAGAAAAAGAACTCATTCTTCAAGCTTTGTTTTTAATATGAATTTGTAGACTCTTGCTTTAGTTTTTCTTAAAATGACAAATGTATTTACTAAGAATAAAACAAGATTTTTATTCTATTATTTGTATTTATGTCAAACAAAGTAATTAGTTATATTTTTTCTGCAAATTTTCATTTTTTTCCCCACTAATCAGTGGACAAGGGGATGAACCGCATTCAAATAGTATCTGGGCCTGTCACAATAATTACTATATCAACTTATTGTTCAATACATAACAGATGGAACAAGGATCTAGATTTATTGCACATTTTCTTCACTGGGTAATTTTTGGCAGTTACGGTAAGATTTAGGCAGTGAAAGGTTGAATGAATAACTTTTATGACTCATTACATATGCAAACTAAGTACTGCAGTGTCATTCTGCTGTTTTATTTATGTTTTTTTTTTTCTTTTTATAATATTGTACATTTAGAATAGTATTTGTGGTTTAAATCTGCTCTTGGGTTTTTGTGCCAGTGGCATAAATTAGTTTCAATATTATTGTTTATCTTCTATATTTACTTAAGCAATTTCTTGCACTTCAAATGTTATTATCGTGACAGGCCTATTTGTATCATGTATTCTGTATCGTCATTCCCATTAGGTGAAGCTACTAGGAAAATGCATGCTCTTTCACTGAGAGTTCTGGTGGCCCTGTTACATAAGGTGTTATGTTATGTCCTATATTCAACATACAAATGTAAATGCAAATTATGGCACTGTGACTGTTCTGACTTTTGCGTCCAGTCTAATGAGAATCCGCCCTTGTTGTTGAAGATGCAAGCTTAATAGTTTGGTGTCATTGGGGTAGCATTCCTCTACTTTGCAAAAGGCTGAAATGCCATTGGTTAAGATAATGGAGGTGAGTGATGTAAAGTTCAGTGGAAAAAGAGCCTAATGCCTTCTTAAGGTGAGCCATTTCAGTGCGCAGCCACATTTGTATACGTCTGCGTATTTACCCGCAAAGGGAGGGAGGTGACCTTTCCATGTGGAGATGGTGTCTGCATGGAAACGCTACACGCTGCATCCTAATGGCCACCCAGGGCCACCTCGCCTCCGCGCCCATCCTGATATTTGCCTAAACGCACAGCTAAAAAGGCTTTTCATATATCTCCCAGAAATGTTTACAGAGAAATGGTGGTCAGCACAAATTAAGTCAACCAAGCAGTGTATAGGACTTTATAAAAACTTCAGCATAAAAAAAAGATATACAAAAAGATAAAATAAGATAGTGACGATTATCCAAAAAAAAACCCAAAAAACCCAAACTATTATCAATAACATAATTCATAAAAAAAAAATTCCAAATAGCTTTTCTTGGCCTTTGACTTATATGCTGGAGTGCTGGGCTAGTGTCCCTTTTGTTTACAAATGTGTAAATCATGCAAATGTGTCTCTTAAATAATTGGGGAAATACTTTTTTTTATTTGAATTTACTGTAATACCTATGATACAAGAAATACATGCTTCCACAGCAAACTCCATCCTTTAGTTTGAGAAAGTTAGATTCTTTTACATTGAACAAAGATTGACTGTGTCATTATCTATGCTGGTGTGAGTGAGGGTGAGGCAGAGGTGCACCAGTCAACAGTGCTTCCTGCCTCCTGCTGCTCTGCGCATCATTAGGAAAATGACCGATTGGAGGGCTGAGAGAGAGAGCGATTCTGTGCCATGGGCTGTGGGCAGCCTGATTACTCTGCTCAGTCTCCTCCTTACCTGCCGGCCCACTGACTTACCCTCCGCATACTAACTCCCTGCACTGAGTTTCTTCTCTGCAGTCGCACCACAGCCCAACCACAAATTACAAATGCACCAATCTGTCTCCATTCATCTGGGAAAAACTTCTCCATGGATTGCATTGTGACAACTGAGTCTAGGCCAGTTCATCTATTCATTAGGGCGTCTGGTTCGTATTTTATTGTTTTTAGCAAACAAATTTTTCCTCTATATGATTCCTTTACTAGGCCTGTCACGATAACAAATGCTGAAGCACAATATATTGCTACAAATAAATATTGCGATAAACAATATCGAAACTACTTTATGCCACTGACACAAAGCAGAATAATCCCAGTAAACACATTTTAAACCAATGTACAGTATCATTATAAGGCCTGAACAGCAACAAATAAATAAAATGAACTAACTAACTCCCATAGCTTTTGAACAAACAATTCCTTTACATTCCTTAGTATTCAGATTTTTATTTTGCAAACTTACGTCTGTTGACATAATGGACTGAATATTGTATAATAAGAATATGCAAAGTAGTAGTACAGTCATATTACAAAACTAAAGTTTGGTTACATTTATACAAATTTTAGTCAGTAAATAAAGGTACCATTTTCTTAACCTGATTAGAGTAATGGTTCTTAAGAGTACAAAGAAGTGGAGTTGTTGTCGTTTTCATAAATTCTTACCATTCTTCATTTTGCAACACAAACAAATTCACACGTTACTGTTCACACATTAATTATGCAGTTAGAGAAAAAGCTGCAATGGTGGAAAGGAAGGAAGGTGAAAATGAGGAATTCAGTTTGCTTGTACTCCCTTGTTGAATATTCATATAAGATCAATTTTTGATGCTTTCGGGCGTTGTGTGTTCCAGCGTGCCGCAATCACTTCCTATTTGTGAAGCTGTGAGCTACCAGGAGCCGGTGAATCAGTTTTGGTGAGAGCAGAAAGGTGTCTGCGCTTCAAGGTAAGACATATGTGAGGTGTCTGTGTTGATCAGCAGCCCAACTCCTCCAAACTGCTCCGGAAATTTCATTTGATCAAATTGCTGAATGTGTCACTCGTGTCTACGATGTGCCCTGACAGTGCCGCCTTTTGTTAGTCTTTCTGGTTACCTGTCATCATTTAACTCTGGGCTCAGCACAGTTTGTTTCACCTTTCCAAGATGTTCCAAAGCACTTAAAGATAATTATTGCCAAATGATGCTCTAATGAGGGGAACGACAGTCTCCTCACTGAGTCTGTGCGTGAAAAGCGGAGAGCGCTTGGTGTGACGCCACTTTTTAAGCATCATTCTGTTTGACAGTCTCAGACTTTCTATAGATGTTGCCTCAATTTGACGCTTGCCATAATAATTGGCTGAGCACAGTGGGGTTGCAAATTGGAGTAGATTTATTAAAATGCACCTTAAAGAGGTTAAAAATGTCTGTGGCAAAGTCAAATTAGCATTTTGCCTCTTTGAGTCTTACTGGTTTTTGTCAACCTCTCTAACTTCCTGCTCTCCTGGAAGAGGTCAGATGCAGCCCTTCATTTGTGGAGGAGGATTTTCGTCTTCTGTGGAAAATTGCAAAGCATTTAGAGCTATCGGAGAGGGTCAGGGACCTTTCCTTTAATTTCCCTTTATCTTCTCCACCAAGCTGCACGACCTCAAGCACATAGCAACGCTCACGTCCATGTGCACACGACTCTGTGTACCTGTTTTCCCTCTCAATCAAACACAGTCCTCCTGGGATAACTTGGCATCTGGATTAGTTGTTTAGATCATCATTCAGGACTCACTAAGCCGACTGAACAGCATATGTTTTAGTGGATTTTTACATCATAATATAGGCAGATTATTTAGTACTTAAAAACAGATAAGTGAACCTTGTGTTAATTACTTGACACCTAAATCAGGACAATTTTCTTTTGTGAGTTCAAAACCAAAATTGTTGCACCCTAAATAACTAATCTACCAACAAACCAGAATACCACCCCCTTTGTTTGTGGGATACCTCATGACATACACTCTATACCATACCATTGTGAGAGGGGTAGGAGTGTGTATGCTTACACTTCTACTCCATTTTGAGCATAATTGTAATACAGCACAATATGTACCATAATACTTCATGTTGATATCATAATATTTCATATTGCTCAAATAAATGAACTGAACTGACCCAAAATCATCAACACATACAAGTCAAAAATCTACACAAAAGCTACATCCAAGCGACCATGTTCATTATACACTCTGTGTGAAGATGTTCCACAAAGGTTTCTCCAGTAATCTGCAGCAGCCACGCGCAGGCACAGAACTGGAACTAATGAAGACAACTATTCAATTACCAGCTCAATTAATGCAAGTGCCTGGGAGCGTGGATCACAGATGAGCCTGAGCAGCTCCAACCATACAAGCAGAGGACCAACAATGCCAGGCAAATAAAACTGACAGTGAATTTTCTCAGTCTATCCCTGGGCTTAGCTGTCCTGCCCATCTCCACTTTACCTGGAGCTTTAAGGGCTCATGAGAGGGACCCCAGATCTATGACTTGGCCCATTCTGTCCCACTGTAAGAAGGTGGATGGTGAGATATGGCCCCTTACTCTCTTTTTAGACTTTCACCTCTCTCCAGTGGTTCATCTAAATTTGACCAAGCACAACAGAAAGTCCAATTTAGCCTGATTTCTCTTATTCCAGCTTTGATTCTTGCTTTGCTGCTATTGATTGCACACAACTTGTTATGTTGTGTTTCTCCGCTTTCTTGTTTTTGGATAAATCCATGTTGTTTACAGTGTGCGATGACCCGCAGGGCGTCAAGATTATTCTTAACCCTCTTCTTTGCTTCGCTTTTGTGGTGTATCGATAGGTAGCCATGTTTGCTTATAATTAAGTCCCGAACAGCACAGATGGGACTGCACTCCAGACCTCTTGGCCCAATTAAAGAAGCCTCCCCTACTTCACTTATACCTGCTTTGTACAATATAGAAACGTTCATTTGATAAAGAGGGCTGCAGCCACTGAAGCATAGTTGAAACCTGATAGCAGTCCCCCATGATGCAAAGCAATTCTGAATTACCACAGCGCATTACATAGCGACATAAAGCACCTTGTTGCCCAAAGGAAAATGTTCCACACTGATTAAAGATTAAAGATGGAAAAACACAGAAGCTTCATAAAAAGCAAAAAAAGTCTAATTATTTCCCTGGAAATAAAATAAAAAGATAAGGGCCACTGGGGAGTTGGCACTAATTATTTCATTTATCTGTAAAAGGCCTCGTGAGGATGAGCCTTTCTTCTCTTTTCTCCACACACCTTTAACTGCTGTCCCTTATTGCATGATATTACATCTCTTTCTGTGCTTAATCTTCACAGCACTAGAGATATGGAGAACAATAATTGGCTTGGTTCAGCGGATTACCAGACATTGATGGTAATTACTAAAGGTGACTGAGTAATTTAAATGAGCGCAGTCCTCAGTGGCTCATTAGCTTCAGTAAAGCTCTGAAGACCTCTGCTAAAGCCACCAGTAGGAGAATGAGCTGACCTGCTCTTAATCACACATTGTAATACACTGTAATCTGGACCCACCATTATTATACATTCACTAACAGAGTATAATAAAGATAACACTGTAAGACATCATTCACGCCTTGTTATAAGGGTATTTGAGGCCTTTTATTAGATAGGAATGTTTAGCCTATGACTCATCACATGCTCACATAACTGTGATTAAAGATGCACTGTGTAACTTTTCTGGTAGAGGGTCCATCACCTGCGTGACTCCATGTAGATGTTATTGTGTTTTTTTTTTTTTTTTCCAGAATGTTCTACAGTATGGCATTTAATTTAACTGTCTCCATGGAGACAAGCAGGCCACATTGCTAGGCCAAGTTACAGGTCAGGTAAAGGTAATGATGCATATTTTTACGGTAGTTTTGAGAAATTAAAAACACCCATAATTGAATAAATACAAGATATATATTTTTAATACCCTACTGTGGAACATGGAGGTAAAGCAGTAACATCACCATGGAGACAAGCAGATGGCAGACCCTCCATCTGAAAAGTTACACAGCACCTTTAAGTTCACATTTAAATATGCACAGACCACACGGTTTTATTCATTTCAATTCATTTTGCACTAAAGACCGTGTGTTCATTGTCAACTTCTATCTGCATGTTGTATGTAACTTGAAGAGTAGGCCCTGCTTATACCAAACACAAAAGACAAATAACTTATTGTCTAGATAATTAATAAAGCTCTCCCTTACAAGTACTTTTATTGCCTTGACATATTTCAGCGATCCTTTGCTGCTTATAAAACATACCCTTTTGTACAGAGTGATAATTGACAATAACAATGCTTTATCTCCTTGATGGTGATAAAATCTAACAGGGCTGTTTCTACCTCATAAACACTTTTATGGCACTCTTGACTCTTTCCTCATCTTAAATATTCTCACCTCACAGACACAATGGCATGTAAATGCCAAAATTCACTGCTACTGCTACTGTTTTGTTAAGTGGATTCATGTAACATTATGTAATTTGTTTACTATATACTTTATACAAAAGTCCATTTAAAATAAATCACTAAACAAATCCGATTAGGTCTGTTATGATAACAAAATTTGAATCACTTTTAACTTTCAAAGATCAACATACTTGAAATTCGCGGTGGAAAAGTTTAAGAGACTTCAGACCAGGTAGAGTCGTAAAAGAAGTACTTTATCTGATCAGATGAAGGGAGTTGCAAGCAGGAGGTACACAGAAGACATGCGTGGATAAATGCAAGTATCCACGTGGTCACAGTTCGGTATTTATGTATGTTGAGAGGAAAAAAATAACCAGAGTATGTTACATATATGGTCGTGAATGGAGTTTTGTTGACTTCCTGTGAACCAAAAGTAACAGGGGTGAAAAGGGTCAAATATGAGAAGTACTGGTTACAACACAACCTTTTAAATATAGGTATGTGCGAACAGGTGAAGGTTAACCTTGCCTAGAAACAAAATTCATGCTTTCAATTCTGTATTGTTCCATACTGTATTTTTACTTTTCTGAACAGTTATCTCATATTGGATGTTTTCGTGGTCAGTCTGTGTTTTTGTGAGGAAGTGATGCAATGGCCCTGGAGAATGGTGCTGCACAGCTCGGGGCATGTGTGTCTGCATAGGAGCACCCAAAACAAGGTTTCCCTAGTGAGTTGACAGAGGCAGCAGGCCTGTAAACAACGCTGACAGTAATCATATGTGTTTGCCGTGTTATGCTTCATCACCTGTCCAGTACCAAGGCTTGTTAAAGGACAAATGACTCTTAATAAAGCATATTCTCTCACCTCCTCTGTCTCTCTGCCTCCTGCCCCTGGTGTCAATGTTGCCTGCACCCCCCTGCACCAGCCCCACTCGGGGAGGCCAGGTTGCCAGGCCGTGGGGGCGGTGGGATTGGCCGGTTCCACGCTGAGATTGATTACTCCTCTAATCTTAGGACTGCCAGTGTGTCTCCGGGGCGAAAACTCCAGCCTGAATCCCTCTGCTCTCCTTCCCCGGCACCCCTGGACCCCCCTCTCCATCCCCTTCATCCCTCTGTCCCTGTGCTGCCAGAGGCACTGAGGGACGACACTAAGTCACAGCTCCAGACAGGGCCACTTGCTCGTACTGCCTGCCTTGTTCCCCATATGTCATGGCAAATGGGGCTCCTGTGGACTCTGCCATGGACTCACACTGCAGAAAAAAATGACAAGGAGATGTGGATTGGGGATGAGGGTTGGGGATGCAAGACTTGAGCAACAGACCAGAGCTGAGAAGCAGTTCAGGTTGAAGATTTGTTTAAAAAAAGTCATGTTATCTTGGGGAAAGTGAGAAAAGTAAAAGTGAAGACCTATAGGTACAGTATAGAGCCTTTACGGGGTTGAGAGTAGACTGAGGATGTGTAACTTGTGTGTCAGCTGAGGAATGCTCCCAATTTATTTCTAATAACAACTAGTCATTGCTCATAGTAAAAAAAATACAAATGAAGAATCAACCAACTTTTAAATGTTGTTGATTGGCTGCTAATAACCAAGTAATAATAGGCATTTTGTTAAAGGATGTTACATAGCCACAATGTGTTTTACTAGAACCACGACACACCAAAATGTGCAATGAGTTTACTGCAACACAGACCTTTAATTATTCAAATTTAACACAAAAATGTCATTCTCCAATGTCTGAACTCAAACCAAAGCACATGCATTACTGACCAAGGATTGGCTGTTTTTTGGGCCCATATTGTGCTATTTTCTGATCTGTTATAATGTTGTTTCCTCATTAAAAACATAACTGGAGTTGTGTTTTGTTTCATTCACACGTTTAACACACAAACCCTAAATATTTAGACTGAGTTCAAACAGAAAAGACTCTGTTCCACATTGTGATGTCATGTGGCAATAGAGGAAGTGCTCCACTGTGTTTTTAAACTCCATACACCTTCACTTGAATCATTTGGATGGTTTAATTGCTAATCAAGGTAAAAGGTAGCTGTCAACTTCAAAACTACAACTACATGACATCAAAGGTGGAACAGAGCATTTTGAGCTTTGGAGATGTAGACAGACTAAAAATAAAGGGTTACTCAAACATGTGTGAATGAAACAAAGTAAAACTCCAGGTATATTTTTCAGAGGTTACAATATTATAACATAGGTTAAGTCTCACAGGAGTAAATTTTACGTAATATAGGAACTTTTAATCGAAAACTACCTCTAATTTATGACATTAACTGTTTTTTATCCTTTGTACATCCTCTCTATCTGGTTTCGTCACATACCAGAGCATAGCTGAAAGATGTATTGTTCTTTGGTGTTGATACGCTGGGTTCACACGTGATTTGTTAAGGGCTCCAGGTGATGACATGTCACCCTCAGCGCTGCATTATCAAGGCATCAAGGACACAAGATGCATGACAACTTGTAAAGGTGACAATTGTGCTTGGTGATGGTTGGAGCTGTCATCCAGATGTTGGCGAAATGAGCTCTCCCAGTGACACACATAGGCTTAGACCGAGACCGGGTGATGACATTACCTTAAAGAATGTCACTGTGGTGTTGAGTTTCTTCTTGCAGGGCCAGAATTGTTTAGCACAGAAGAATATAGTGTTGAGGCTGGATCACACAGTATGAATGTATATGTAATTCATATGTCATTAGGAACAGTGGATCTGTTGGCTTTGCTGCTATGTTTCAGAACTTGTGATCTTTTTAGACATTGTTTGACAGCTCCGGTTCAATGTCAAAAAGAAAGGCAATATCACACTGATTAAAAAAAAAAAAAAGTTGGCTTTTCAGTGTTCAAATAAGTTTTTTATTAATTCTGTAATTACACTGGGGAACACTAAAATTTTAACTTTCTGTTGCATTGAATTTTGTAACTGATTCTGAAGGATTTTTAGGCGCTGATTTCAAATCTGAAATTAGTTTTTCTCCATAAGCTCTAGTTTTCATGCAATTTGAGATAGATGAAATAGTCTAAATATGAACTTACGTAACCCAGATCTAAGCGTTTTGAGATTATATACATAGATAGATTCTAATATTTTTATCATGCTTCTTTTTTCCAGATCAAACATGGCTTCCTCATCGAGACATCACTGTAGAAACAAGCCTGATGCCTTCTGTTACATCTGTGGTTGCTACACACTCCATCATAATAAATTTCAAAGATTGCATAAAATCTGTAGCTTGCAGAAAAAAACTAACTTCAGATTTGAACTCGGCACACTTAAATTGACTAAAAACAAGTCTTTCTTTAAATGCAACATATAGAGTGTTCCCCTGTGTTATTTAAGACTTAAAGCTGCACTGTGCAACTTTTCTGGTAGAGGGTCCGTTCATTCCTTCCAAAATATGGTGTTAGACTTTGCATAAAATTTCCATAAAAACAAACATGTAACGCCATTAAGCTAAGTTACAGTAACAGGCCAGAGCTATGGAGAGGTGACCTGAATCAGAGTAAGAATGCCTGTATTTCAAGGTGTTTTTGAGCAATAAAAACAATGAGTGCAAGGTGGATATGTCTACTTGCATACTGTGGAATATATAAGACAAAGCAATAATGTCATCAGAGACAAACAGGTGGTGGACCCTCCGCCAGTGCATGTTATACAGTGCACCTTTAATATATATTTTTCATACATCAATTCCAATCTCTTATCATAAAAACAAGAATAAACATTGTAAATTTCACATCAGTTTTTCAGTTTTTCAGATGTTCAGTTTTTTTTTAATAAATGCTGTAATTAACTTAAAGACTTAATACACATTTTTTTACACACCAACTAACATGTCTTATCATAAACATTGTAAGTTGTATCCAGTTTATTAATGTACTGTATTTTATGCGTTCCAGCTATTATAACAGTCATTTCACTTGTGACTCTTCTGTGGGATTTTAAATAAACAAAAACACACATGTCCTTGATGGAAATATGTGCACCAAAGCTATATTCCTCAGTGAGAGAGTGAGTAATAGTTGAAAGCGCGGCTCATTTCATACATATGAGTGCACCCCCAAAAGAAAGGTCCAGACGACTGACAGAAATCTCTTTGAAATGCTCTCTCAGGCCACCGCCGATTGTCCACACCCACATACTCACAAACCAGCACTTCAGCAAGTCTTTGAGGGCACTGTTTTCTAATTCACCTCTGCACCTGTTTATACCTTCTCCCCATTCTTCCTTTTTTCCATGTCTGAGTGAGTCCGAGTCCTAGAAAAAAAAATGGAGAGAAAACAGCGTGGGTGAATCTGAGCAGAGAAACATCCTCTGGGTCTTTTTCCTTTTTTAAAAGAACTCCTCCAGATCTCATGTTTAATTTATGAAGGAGGGCTCAGACGTGATACATCCTGGCATGACAGGCAGAGTCCATCTTTGTCTGTGAAAAAAACATGGATCGGACCGGACCGGGGTGATATGCCAGCCTCCTTCAGGGAGCTGCAGACTGGTCAACAGCTGGGGGCTAAACCAACTCTTTCATTGGAACCAAAGCGTGCTTAATTAAACAAGTTCCCCTCGGTCAGAAAGCAGCTGGAGTCGCTTTACTCAGAGTGCCAGTCAGTGCCAGGCTGGCTCCGAGGCACACTTCTGCACACAAAGGGAGTGATGACGGAGGAACGCTCAAACGCTTCACAGGAGGCTGTTTGGGACTATTCACAGATGTAAAGATTGAGAGTTTAAGAAGAGGAGTAGGATGTGCTCGCTTTGGCTCACCCACATCCCAATGGAAGCGTCAAATCACAGCCCACACCCTTAAAGTCAACAGCACAGCTTTATGCGCAGGCACAAGACGAACAAATTCAATTTGTTTAAGGCTGCATACTTGCAGTACAGGAAAGCATATTCCCACACACAAAATATAGAAGCAAATATAAACTTTAACAAGTGAAATCTTGTCAAGCCGAGCACCAAGTAAACATTAAGCTGCCTTGTCCGCCTTCGGAGTGCAAGATGTTGTGGTCAAACCTGGGGCGTTTTGAGTGCGAGAGACAGAGGGAGTGACGGCATGAAAAACAAGTATCTTAGTTCTAAATTTGTGCTGGGGTTGCAGACTGGGGGACATGGAAGCAGGGTACAAAATAGCCAATTTCATAGTACATATGTGGATTAAGTTCACTCCTTTGAAAGCGCTCCGGAATGCCCATGTACCAATTATGCTGGGGCGGTTCGGGCTGGAGCTTTGGGGCCATGTTTTTGGATGTTGTAGCGCCTGTGAGTGCTTGGGCTTGCCAGATTGTCTGCGGGCAGCTTTATGCCTGCTTTGATTTGGTGCCAGTGAGGCCTTGCAGGCTGTTGGCACCCTGACACCCCCCATCAATAGGCTGGCACGGCGCGGCACAGGGTATCAGAAATGACCCAATTAGAGGATGGCAATGTATTCTGACAGGCACTACCTGCTCGGGTGTGTTTAACAGCCCCTTTTTGCACTCATTTGCCCCTGTAATCTCTAGCACTGCCACATTTGACTCTTTGCACTGCAGATAGCAGATTGACAATAGTGAAAACGTGCCTGCCTTGACACCATCATTTTCAATTGGTCTTTCAGCTTTTTTCCGTAAACACAGCTCTTTGCAACTGTACAGATATGAGGGGATTGGTTTTGACTAAGAACACTACGATTAGAGGGCTCAGTGACAGAAACATTATCCACAGAGTTTGCTTGTCATAGTTCATCGGCATGACTGACAAGACTCTGGATCTCCCATTCTCTTTCTCTACTCATGTCTGTGTTTTTCTCAGTGCTTCTCCACCCCTTCAGTATTCTTGATCTGTCTGTCTTTCCCCTGTGCGCAGCTACACTTCAGTTGGATTCTCTGCCAGTGTGTGTCAGTGTGAGCCTGCCTGGGTGCACACAGCACAAGTCAGAAAATCTCCAAATCTAGTTCACACGTCAGAGGATATTAACATTTCTCATTGCAAAAGTGTTAGCATTTATTCATGTTGTTTTTGCTCGTATAAACAGAAATCTAAACATGAGTCATTCATACCCATTTGCATCTGTTGCTCATAACCTGTGACATAGTTTGTGACTTTCCCTAAATAGACCAAAATATTTTAAATAAGGATTACCTAAGGCTTGGTCCTATTTTATTAATTTATTTATTTAAATAGATTTCATCAAGTTAAAGTGTGAAAGCAACTTATGCACTGTCAATGAAATGAATGGGCAGGCATTGTAAACATTATCCTCTTGTTCAGGCGTCTTCCTAAAATGTAGTTGACTCTTGTGCACTTTAAGTCATGTTAGAAATGTTGTTGCCTCATCAAAAACATACCTGGAGTTGTGTTTTGTTTCATTCACACATGTTTGAGTAATCCTGCATTATTAGTCTATCTACATCTCCAAAGCTCAAAATGCTTTGTTCCACCTTGTGATGTCATGAAGCGGTAGTTTTCAAGTTTTACCTTTAGTTCAGTAGAGCTTGGTTATTCCAGGACAGAAATCATCCAAATAATTCTAGTGAAGGTGTATGGAGTTTAAAAGCACATTGGAGCACTTCCTGTATTACCACATGACATCACAAGGTAGAGTGTTTTCTGTTTGAGAGGAAAACATGTCCTAAATATGCAGGGTTTGTGTGAATGAAACAAAACACAATCCCAAGGATACTTTTGATGATGAAACAACATTATGACATAGATAAAAAAAATGGGCCCTTTAATTGTAACAAATCAAGAGTCATTTGTTTGCCACTAAAGCCTGGGTTCACTTTACTTCCTCCTCATTAGATTGAATGGCTGACTTGCTCCATCTGAGAGGCCACTGTGAAGGTTTGGCAGCTGATCCCCTCTGGCGTTCCACTGGTCGTGAGGCACAGCACAGGTCTCCACTGGCATGTTAGAGCAAGCTGCCAGGACGGATGGGCAGTTGGCGTGCCGTCCACTACCAGCTGGTGAGGTTCTGTGCCATCAGGCTCATCTGTCAAAAAGTGCCACAACTTCTCCTCCGACGTGTGTTTAATCAAAGTGTGACACCGCTCTCTTTGTCTAAGTGTAAACCAAGCAGAGAAAACTTGATTAAACCGTGAAAAAGTTATAAATATGAATGTAAATAGGATGTACTCTGGACTAGGGTTGGGGAAAAAAATAAAAATCAGCACCCTGATATGAATCAGTACTAAAGCCATAGACTCTAAATGAACAGAGCTAACCTGCTAGCAAGTGAACATGGGCGCGCAAGTGAACATGGGCGCGCAAGTGAACATGGGGGCACTTCTGGCTCCATGGACTCTGGTTCCAGTTGACTTTACATTGAGAAATTGTCACCCTTCTCTCTGTAACTGCTGCTCTAATCCTTGTTTAATCCTTGTAATGTTTGTATTAACCAGTTCTACATCATCCTGATCCTGATCTTTTGTTTCACTATTTTGTTCCTAAATAAATAGCTATTCCTAATATGTAATTTAGCTCCAAATTCCTCCCTATAACCGCTAACATTAGGAGCTTCATTTGATTGGAGCCGAGCGCTATGGGTGACGTCACACTAACTAGTCCACTTCTTTATCAGCTAGTATCACTTTGGAAGTTTGGTATTGTGACAGCACTACTCTGGATTCTGAATTTGAAAAGGGTAGGCCTTTGTGAAATAAACTCTGCCTCTAACTACATTGACCAACCATACAACACTTTGTATTCATCTCCATTTATTTGACTTGAATTATTGCCGACTGTATTCCCTGTACATGTGTGTATGTTCACTGTAACGTGGCCCTCCTTGGCTGATTGATTGGTTGTGCAGGTTAAGTGACCAAAAAAGCTTTTACGATTATAGGACTTGTTCTTTTCTCCCGGCACCTGTTAAGTTGTTGCCAGGGGAAAGAGACACTTCATCATGCTGCTGTAAATGATGTCTGGCTCTCTCACCCCTAGCTCCCTTTTTGTTGTTTCATTTTACAGAAGGGATATTTAGCCGCAAACCTCTATTTTTTCTTTCTTTCTTTGACACGGATGGCCATAGAGAATTTAGTGCTGTTTCGGGACAATAGCTTATCTAAGGAGGCCTTGGCTAATTTGTACAACTCGCCACATCTCACTATAGTGCAACAGCTGAGTGCTTTCAGAGGAAGAGTGATTTGACTTTGGCCATTATCTTTTGATAGATAAGGGGTCCATGGGTGCTTTCCTGCGTCCCTCAGGGTGTGGTTCCGAAGATGGAGGACATGTTTTTACTCATTGACATTGATGCAATACAAGCCAGAAGCAAGGGTACTAATGTTTGTGTGGAGTCGACTCAGTTTTGTCTCTTACTGTCCTCTGCCTGCCCTGGCCACAGCCTGGAGAGCCCCAGAACCAAACAGTGCAAACACAAGTCATTAAAGGTGCAATGTGTAACTTTTTTTGTGGACCGTCCCCGACTTATTTGTCTTATTTTTTTATAACCATGCCCAGAATGTTCCAGAGTATGGCGGTAAAGTCATTTATCTCCTACATTGATTACATTATGGGTGTTTTTATTGCTAAGAAATACCTTGAAAAGCATGCATTTGTACTGTGAGTGGGCTTGCTTCAACACAGATCTGACCTTTAACTTGACCTGGTGGTGTCACATATTTGTCTTTATGGAGATATATAAGTTTAATGCCATAGCAAGGGCTACAAGTCATAGTAGTGAAAGGTGTAATGTATTGGCTCATAATAGACTCACAAATCACAATGGTCTGAAGAGCTGTTTTCCTTTTAAATCTTATAATTCTAATCTTTAACATCTTAATTTGAGCAGTGTTAAGAAGAATTTTAATCACTCTAGTCACTAACAACATATGGGGAATAAAGACGAAGGGACTAATACCATTTTATTTATTGGTATTTTTGCTCTTAATTGAATTTACTACTACTTTTATTGTCTTAACAAGGACTACTGGAATTAAATAGAGCTTTATTTTATATTCCCATTGTATTGTTTTACTTTGGAACTGGAAACCGTTATGTTTATGAAATGTGCTATATAAATAAACTGGATCGGATTGGACAATATCAGCTAATTGGAATAACTTGTTTCAGCATGCAACTATTCTGCTTCTGAATATTAATCTACAATATTTCGTTTATTGGTGTGAACACACAGATATTCAATTTTATATCAGTTAAATGAAATAAGGTTATAGTTGACCAGACCTGGTTATGTTGCTTCTATTGGCAGTGACATAAAGCAATGATAGAATATTTTTTGTCGACTTCCTAATGTACATATGTGCATTTGTAAATTGTCCCAAACTGATACTTTATCTAGTATTTATCTAGCATATAAAGAGTGACTTTGGTAGCTATGTTTTGAGTGGCATGAGTTCACAAGTATCAGAGAATTCCTACTTTGTAATTAATGAGAAAGTAAATCCTTTCAGTGTAGTTTTCCAACAGTTAAAAGCCTGAAACTTGACCATTAACCTGTAAATGGATGTGCAGCGCCACCAATGTGCCCATCCTCTTTCTAAACAATGTTCCACAAAAAGGCCTGTAAAATGAAATGATGAGTTTTAAATGCCTTTTTCAGGCAAACTCAATTAGCAACATGTTTTTTCTCCTCTTTTGCAAAGAGCTCTGCATTAGCACCAAGGCTAGTTATTATTTCCACCGTGGACATCTTTACAAATCATTTCTCTTTGCCTTTCCGCCGTCGCCTCCTATGTGCAGCTATGTTCCAAAGTGGGCTCCAATTAAGAAAGCATTAAAATGTTGGGGAGGGATTTAGGTACATTACACCACTCAATGACATTCTACTCACCATTATGTTATTAGCAGAGTACTATGTGTAAAAAGGCCTTTAATTGAGAAGAGTGTGGTAGAAAATACATTTAAAACAAGCCCTGCTAACTGCCCTCCAGCCTTATGCATGGCAGCACCGCTCACTCTCAAAAGCTTCTCATCTCGGCTGATTTGGCTAAAATCCCTCACTCATGACAGGGGACCTCCGAAATGTGTCCCAACTTGATACCCAAATGTATTCTGTTGTAACAAGCAAACTATCCAAAATGGAGTATGTTTTTTTTTCTCTGTTTTTGCAGAATGTGTTTAATATTAGATTAGTGTTATGTGAATCAGTCACTCATTCATAATTTAGCCTTTTATCAAATAGTCAGTTCATCTGCAGCAGTGATGGGCATTTAATGAATAAAGCAAAATGCATAAATAAAGCAAAATGCATGTATGGATGGATATATATAGTTGAATTTTTTTTTTTTTTTAATACGAAAGGCCCAATTGTAGTACTCATTATTTTAGTGGTTGTGAATATTGGAGTACCTGGATTAAACCTAATCATACACACGGCCAGAACATGCACACAGGGCTGGAAATCACAAGGTTTCCTCAAGACTTGATAAGATACATGGCTCATGATACAATATTATCATGATATGGTGATACAAGTGATAATCTATATTTTACACATGTGATTTACTGCTGTTTTTTAAGAACCAAATACAATTTAGTATTAAACCATCACGTGTGCAAAGTCAATATGAAATACGTCTTAATGCTACATGCTAAAAATATGATATATCGATACAGCAGGCCACGATAATGAAACTGTATCACCAAATTTTGTGTCACAAAATTTTGATATTTTTGCACACCCCTAATGAAAACTCCAATATGCATATTTATGTTTAATAATATATAATAATATAATATAGGTTTTCCTTGACAAAAAAGTAACAGTAAAAGTAAGATATGTTTTGATAACTTCTATAAATATGTTCTATTCTCCAGCCCTCATCCACTTGCTCGGGATGTCTCCTCTAATGCGGTGGGGTAACAGATGGGGTTTTGGTGTGCCCTATGTGTCATCTGTCATTACATTCAGGTCATTGTTGGGGCTCTCCTGCAGCGTGACGGAGCAGGCCAAAGCTTGACAACTGTCTGGGTTTTATGTTGAGAATATGCTCTTGTGTCCTCCATTTTTCTCACAAACAAGGACTTAAGATGTTATCTGAAAATGATAAATAAATTGGATGACAATGGCCCTTTCGATGGCTGTTTCAATACAGTATAGCTGAATAATGGATGCTGTATGTTGCCCGCTGCTGTCAGGCCTGATATCTACGGTGTTTACGCTGTGTTTCTATGGCCATTCAAGTCCAATATTATTGAGAGTGAGAAATGCTGTTTTGTTGTGCTTTGTATTAGAGGCATTTTTCTTTTTTAGATCACTAAAATTCAAAATTCAATACAACAGAAAACTGTTAAGCTTTTTGATGAAATGGAAACATTTACCAAATATGGTTGTTATCCATATACTGTAATTTATGAAGACATCATATGTATCTAGCTTTTTTACAATGTGGTTTATACTGTATCATTATTTCAGTCATTTCTCAGAGTATGAAATTATTTTTAAAGTGAGTATTAATTGTATTTCTTTACCTGAACTGACACAGAGGTCAAAGGTCGAGGCTGTGCTTGTTTCTGGCCCTCACTATCCCTTGTGTTGGTGGGACAGAGAGTTATTGATGCCTGAGAGTTTAGACTTTTCACATACGTCTCTGTGGCCTTGCTCTGCACCTTTGGGGTCAGGGCCACCATACAGTGCTACTTTATTATATATGCATGCATAAATCTAACTGTAAAACAGTCTGATGCTTTATGGACATATATTTGAATGGACTCAGTTGGTCAGAATAAATTGTCAGTCCACACTTGATTTATGACTTCCTTAGCTTGAAACATTCTATAAATATAATGTATTACTTTTACTGTTTTAAAGGCTCACAGCACAGTAATGTGAATGACTTTGTCTCATTCAAATCACAAAGGGTTTAAGTAAATATCAGTATTATTGCAGTCTTCATGAACACACTGTGGCGTTCCTTAGACCCCTGGCTATAATCATGGCAGAACCAGCTCTCTTAATACATCTTCCCACGCCTGTGCTTCCTCCGATGGTTGGAGCTACTTTCTTTATTTGAGCTGTGGAGCTCCTCCTTTCACTTCTGGTTAGGGGCTAACACCTCTTTCAGGTTTTTTTTTTCACCTTAAAAAGAGAGCGAATCGCTGCGTTTTGTGTCGGCCCTCCCTCCTTTTCCTTGCTTTTCCCCACTCATCTGTCAATGAAAGACACAGTTTTGCCACAAGGCATTGTGTGTTTAGCGCTGGTGCCAGCAACTGCCATTTGGGTGCAGAGAGGCACGGGGATCCACCCCCTTTGAACTGCTGCCAAGCCAGCCAGCTTGCACCTTCTTTAATAACTTCCCCTCAAGGCACTTCCTTCTTTCTTTCCCCATCTCTCCCTCCTCTCTGTTCTTTCTCCTTTCTCTCGTTCACTCCCACCCTCCGCCACTTCTTTTTTTGTAAATGACTTCAGTTTTCACGGCTAAAGCTGTGATGCTGATAAGAAAGGTAAGGCTGCTTTTAACTGACAACCTGATGTCAAATCTCAGTGGAGAAAACTCACTGTTGAGACTGAGAAGATGGGAAGGCCTTTACCAAAAAAATATTTATGTTGTAGTATTGTATTGTTTTGTTTTGCTTGTATGTATCAGCTTTACAGCTTTTACAGATGAATCATAAGGAAATATTAAATGCAAGAAATATATTTTTTCATAACCCAGTAAGCCTATTAAAACGGTATGTTACCAGTTATTATCTTGCAACACAGAAGTGTCACAAACTATTGTTGTCTTTCTATTGGTTTCATATGACCTTAATATTTCTTTGAATTATTGTATCTTTCTCTATGTGCTCTATTCATGCATTTTCTGTGGAACAGGAAAACCACCATGAGTCCCCCTGACTGACTTCCCTCTTCTTCTCTTTCTCTTTCAGCCCAGACTCTGTGGGCCTCGCAGGATCCACGTTTGGAGGGAGTCCGCATCTGTCAGTTCCACTGTGCATTGCCATGGCCCGGGGACAGACAGGCTGAATGGAGAGGTAAGGAGAAAAGGCTGAGGTAAACCTGGCTAAAATGGGCTATAGTTGTCATATTAGGCCTGTGTAATCCACTGTGTCACCCCAGTGCAGTACGGCCCATTATGGCTATCACCCCACACACTGTAGCGTTTATATTGTCACTAGGGATTATTGAGAACAAACACACTGTAGAATGTGCGCTGTGTGTGTGTGTGTCTAGTATTTATTATTTGTATACAGAATATCCTGATTCATGTAACGTGCTCTCCTTAAATCCTTGTGCATCTCCTTGTGTATGTGCATATGCTGTGTCCCTGTATCTGTAGTGTATTAAAGGATGCTGCGTGGGGGTGGGGGTGGAGGGAGTAGTGGTGAAAATGAGAATGTAAATAGGAGCGTAATACCTCCCTCTCGCTCTCTCTCGGCTTTTTTCTTGCTTGTACCTCTTCTGGTTGTGGTGTTTGAGGCAGGGCGAGCTGGCGAGGGGGTGACCTTGCCCAGTGTAATTAAAGTGAAACACCTTGACTTGTCACCATTGCCTGAGACAGCTTAAATCTCCCTAATGTAAATGGAGGCTGCGGCTGACGTGCTGCTAGGCATGGCCGCGGAGAAGATACAAGCACTGGTGATCCATCTCTGTACCTCTGCGCACACACACACACACACACACACACATACATGCATGGCCTTCTCCAAAGCTGTTCTTTCTCTCCTGTTTTTCATCAGCGCGGTCATTGTTTTCTCTTCAACACTGTCCTGAGCAGTGTTTACCTTTTAGAGCTTTGAGACACTGAGTGAACAGTTAACCTGGATATTTTGTAGTTTGTTTTCATGTAATTTTAACTTGGAAAAAAATGTCTGTAAGTGATCATTGGGCATGCTCCAATCCCCTGTACTTTGAATGGAGTCTTCCCTCTATTCTGGATGTGGTGTAATGTTCTTTTAATAAACAACTCATTTCATTGGTTTTGTCGACTTCTCCACAGCTGTGCACCCTGTATTTGTATATGGGCCATCAGAGCAGGTGGATGAGCTGCTCCTGTGTCTGGCCGTGGGCTCACGTAGTTGTGCTCTAGGCCCCTTTGGAAGCCAGGGTGCACAAAGGCACAAAGAGGGCAATTACCAGTGAAATTCTGTTGACTTTGTCCTTCAATTAATGCTGTGTAATACAAAGTCTTGTTGACCCTTCTGTCCTGGCCTCTATTACCAACATAGCTGAAAAACAGTCCTCTGAATTCCAGGCTCATTTGCAGTTTGGGGAATCAGGGACCGACTAAAATGACAACAGAAGCAGGGGCAGGGGTTTCTGCCAAAATGTGCCATCTGAATGCCACAATGGCATGTGAAAGAATGCTGCGTACCTCCGGTGCCAACTTCAGTGTTTGCCAGTGGCCTGTGCCAGGGAGCAGCCCCATGTGGGTCCCATGAGCTGTGGGCACTGTCACAGAGGCCAGACACACATCATGTGTCTGCAGCAGGCAGTCTGCCCTATTGCCCCGATCCCTGGGGCAGCATACACAGCTCTGTCCATTCCACTGCTCACTAACATGCCAAGCACTGAGGGCACTGCCAAGCTCTGGCCCCACACACAAGGGCCTGTAGTGGTACTGCGCTGCCAGCAGAGAATGTAGAGGCCATTTGTAATGGTTCTCAGTGAGGTACAGTGAGTTTTTTTTCTCATAGCATAAACCATAGACATGATGTAGCACATTTCATAAATCACATGCATGTGCATTCTATTATGTGTGGAGATTTGCATAATGTTCTTTATATATTATTATCATAATAATTAAATATAGTAATTATGAAAGTTCTTTGAAGTTATCATCCAAAGTATTACACCCAAACAAACGTTGCGCTGACACAGAAACAGAATTCATGTTTTTCTTCTGAGACAGACAGTTTATCCGACTGTGTCTCACAGCATCACAGACAAATACAGGTTCAGACAGCGAGGTAACTGAGAGAGACAACAAACAAGCATGAAGCTATTGTGATGGACAGCCTCCACTGTGAGGTTCAGTATGTCAATGTGTTGAGCGTGTGATGTAGCAACTGCTCTAGCCGAGGGGAGCCGCCAGGAAAAAACGAAAAAGAGAGAGAATGGCCAATGAACTCAGGTGGGCCCGGCATCTGCATTCACTTCCTGCCTTTTTGTGGAGAGATGGGGTGGAAGAGGAGGAGGCAGAGCTGAGAGGAAGAGGGGGTAAGTAGGGCCTTGTACAGAACAAGTGGGAGATGAAGCCCTTTCTGGAGGCTACAAAGGAGCTGTACTCTGGAATAGGGCCACGCAGCTCTCAATGGGACTGAAGAACACAGACAAAACTTGGGGAAGAAGAAGGCATGCTCCACAATGGCTCTGGGCCCCATGCTCGGTTCAAAGGGCCAGGCTGAAACACTGGGAGAGGAAGAGGGCATCAGATAGAATGGGAGAGATGGGCCTGCTGGGATGTATAGTGCAGGAGCAATAGGGGGCAGGCCGGTAGATATGCTGGGGTAAAAGCCACCAAGTTTTCATTCACTTGAAAACAAACAGCGTAGAACAGACAGTTGCTGGCCTGATTGTGCAGCGTGGAGTAGTTTTGTTGTGTGCCTCAAATGAAAGGTACACAGTGCACTGTGTGTGGCCCAGTGCTTAAAGTCAAACTGGGAGAAGGTGGGAGAGGAATAGGAAAGAGAGGGCATCAAAGGAGGGGGATAGGAAGTAGAGTAAAAAGACTCCAATTTCTGTTAATGTTGCTGTCCTTGATTAAAAAAAAAGAAAAAAATGTGGAATTTGCTGGTTAAATATTGTCAAACTCAACTCAGTTTTTGCTGTATTGATACTTGTTCAGATGAATATAGTTTCAATACTAGTTTTAGTATCAATTAGTATGTGGGTGTCAGTAGTCAATTAGAATATCCTGATGCATTAATAAAGGGACAAACGTGCAAACAGAGCATCCAAGGACCATGATTTTAACATTTTTTATCCACACATTTATCATTTACTCTCATGTTTCTTTATAAAACACATTTGTAGTTTTGACAACATTTCAAAGTTGTTTATTATCTGAATGACGTTATAGTGAAGTAGAATTGGTGCCTGCACAGCTACAGTTATTGTGGACAGAGCACACAAAGGAGAGCGTGTGACAGTGAGCTGTTTGCATGTCCTTGGGATGCCATTGTCATTGTCAAGGCTTATCACAATCTATAGGAGCAACCATGAGCTTTAGAAACAGGGGAGAACTGGGAAGGGACAGAGGAGGAACCCAAATCCAAGTGGCTTTAAGTCTTGGTCACAATTCGCTTGTACAAATCTCCAGGGTCGTGCAAACTCTGGAGCTCGTAGACATTTGTGGAGGAGGGAAAAGTTTTTTCTCACGGTTCCTTTCTGTTTCAATAACTGAGGGGGTTTTGGAAAAAACTAAGCTGTGCGATGGTTGTGGAGTTCTTACTTTGTTCTCATGTGCACTGTGTGGCTTTCCAAATACATAACCAAATGCATCTTTACAGCAATCCTACTGATCTGTTTTATGGCACGTCTGCTGTATCTACAGTATTTTACAATTCAAGGTGCTATGAAGTCATCTTTTTGAAGATCTCACAGTTTTTGACACATTTTTGCAGGGTGATTTCTATTTAGTGCAGAAGTGTCATTTTCCAGATCATGACTTTATGCATCTTTTATGGGTCAAGTTTTGTTTGGTTCATGTCACTAAAAAGTTGCTAAAAACTAAACAAAACAAACAACAAGAGAAAGTTTAAATGTGATGAGCATAATGGCACACAGCTGTCACAAGAGCATCATACACTACACTCTGTGTCCAAAACAGCTACAGTAACATCACAGATAACCACAACAAACCCATGTTTAGCCACACACACGTGAGCACTCACCTCGCGTCAGAAGTCAGGTTCATTTCACGTGTTGGCTCCTCTCTGAAGAAAAGTATAATATTTCCCCATTAAGTCTCGACAGGCCTGTCCATTGAGTGTCCAAAGGTTCACTCTGTATCTGATCCGAAACAGTCCGAGCTCCATTCACGTATGTGTCGGATTTCCTGTGTTTAAAAATCCAAATTTTATGACGTAAAAATCTATGGATATGTGGGCAGAAAATACGGAGTTTATGAGTTATGCCTCTGTGCGTTGTTAGTACGGAGTGTGCATGGTGTGCATAGTAATGGGGGATTGTAAGCTGTTCATTGTAAATCTTTGACGTGATCATTGACCTCTACGAACTTATGAATGTTCCATGACCACTGTTTTCTCAAGACAACCTCAAAGATGCTGCAGAAAATTACCCCCCCCCAAAAAATCACTCTTCACCATTTGCAGTTGTTCATATGGGTCATTGTGACCGAGGCTTTAATAAAACTTTATCAGGACTTTACCTCCTCTCCACCCCTTCCTCTGCCACCTCCTGACGCCTGTATTTTAAGCGCTTTTGCATAGCTCCAGAATCATGTTTAACTTCACCAGTGTCTTATTACCTGTCAGTCTTTCTAATTTGATGTGGCGCGGGACAGTTACCGTTTTGGACAGTGGAGTCGCGGCACATATTGGTCTGAAGACTGGCAGCTAATAAAAGCCAGCTTGGTATTTACTCCCCTTTTCCTTTTATTTAGAATATATCTCAATATTGTTATTATGAATATATATGCATTTAAGGTTCACCTGTCTCTCCAGGTGGCCTCGCGGTTAATAATATGTTATTGATTTCCATACCGGACTGCTTATATATCCGTTTTAATTTCAAGGCCATATCGTGCCCACTGTGAACCCTTGCTTTATTTCTTTTTTTCTCCCTCTCCTACAGGCATTATTAAGCCTGTCGGAGAGGAGCTAACATTTTTAGTCCTTCTTGTTACCTTATATGAGGTAGGGACGCTCATTACTGGTCCTATCTTCCCCCAAGTCAGCATTCATCTCCTGTTTGACAGCTCTGATCAATGGCACGATAGGCCTGTTTTAGATTTCCACAATGACAAATCACACACAGAATTGGACTACAACTAAACAAACACAAAGCAATGTCTTTTTAGTCACAGTTTGAGAAAAATACTGACTGATACAAGAGGGTGATGGAAGCTATTTTTAGCCTACTATATGACATGAGTTTCTTTCTTTTGTTTTGTGAGATTTCCATGGTTTGGTATAGATTTATTTAACATCACTTAAAAATACCATGTCAATTTGTAAGTTGTTTTCTGGAATGTGCATAACCCATGGTAATTTTTCTTGGATACTCTATGTCAGTTGTTTCCATAAATTATAATAATCATAATGATACTACAATAAAACAATAAATATATGGTCTTAGAACAAAGTAGTCATGCTTCCTAAAAAATTGTACATATACTAAATATCTAATCTGCAATATTTTTTACACTTACATTGTAGACATTCTTTGGGTTATCTATGAGTTTCAGAATGATTAAACACTATCACAGCTGCAGAAACACAGGAATGGAGTTCCTCTTCATACAATTTTCAGTTAGCCTAATGTTAAATCAGTGGAGATTCAAAGACATTAAATACTAAACTTTGTCTTTATTCAAAAGACACCATATTGTCAGAATACTTTTGAGTACTTTGGCTGCTTTAGCCAATGCATCTCTATGGAGTTTTTGTATGCTTGTACACAAACAGCAAATTTTGTTAATAATGTTTGCTATTCGATGCCTAATGCCAAGCTCTACAGACATGCAAGTTTCATCTGCTGAAACACATATCCGGCTCTATATGCCATGGAATTGTTGAATAAGTTGGGATTGACAGTCATTCTATCTTCAACATTTGATGTAAAACTATTTTATACACTGTAGTTACTTATTTATTGCAAATGTAAACAAGAATTGCTGTCCAGACTTTGCAGAAACCACACCAGTTGAAGACCTCTGCTACTCTGGACTTTTACAAATGTATCATTCATCCACAGAGAGGCCCTCAGTGCCCCTCATGTGTGGAGATTTCATCCAACACTGGTGGATGGGCAGAGGGCACTGGCAAGCCTTACCCCTGGCCCCTCTCAGCCCCCCACAGCCCTTCTCACACCTCCATAATGATAATGGCATGGAGTTGGAAGAGGAGGAAGACGAAGAAGGTCTCAGTGAGAAGTAGGAATAAGCAGTGCGTGTATATATGCGAAAATATCTGCGGCATCAGCACAAAAGGCTCTGAGTCAGCCATTCGCCAGGCCTCGCCGCATGCTAAAACACATAGAGGCAAAGCCCATTAAAAATGAATGCCATGCGATAATCACATTCACACTTAAAATTTAATGTCGGAACGCGGCCGCTGACAAAGAGAAGGCTGTGTGGGGCACTACCATTATGACCAGGACCAGTGTACTCGGAGCTGGATGTGAGAACTACAGTGTGCATATCTCAGGGGGAGCTTCTGATCTTCTATGTATGGCAATTAGCATATACACCTAATACTATATTCATCAAAAAGGATTCAAATTGACAGATGTGATTTGTTAAAATAAAACCTTGTAGGCTACTTTTTTCATTTTCTTCAATTTATCTGACCCATTTTGTATTGATTTTAAGTCTTGTGTGGAGCTTTTGAAAGTAAACAATTGCTTCCAGTTTTATATTGCTATTGGAATATACATTTGATTCTCACACCACTTTATAACTCTGGTGGCGTTGACTAAATGGATGAGAGAATGTAACTTTCAGTGAAGAATAACAAAAAGGGTCAACCTTACTTTTTTTTTTTATCTACCACACCCTAGTCAGGAAGTGGCACCACTAGGCCTGTCACAATAACTTTGAAGAGCGATCATTAGTACAAAAAAAGTACCCACGATAAATATTAAGCCCCAAAAATTTGTGTTAAGTCAGTATAGTTATTATCGAGAGAAGCCTAGTCGCATATAAATCCATATTTTTTTTACTACTTTTTGTGTGATTTTATAATTTACATAGACAGCCTGATTAAAAATAAACTGTTCTCCAATGTAGTAAGTTAATCATAAGACCGCCAACTGCTGAGTTAATGGTTCCAATCTCACCTGAGCCAGTAGTGTCTTTGTTTCCTTGAAGACAGATACCCTTCATAACTGTGACAAGAAGGACCTAAAAACCTGTCGAATCACAATACAAGTGGTTCTCTATAGCCTCGCTGATTGTTTTAAAGGTATAAACTAAAATATCACATACTACTTTACCTGCGGCACTAATGTAGGTCTGAATGCGTAATACCGGATATACACTTGTACACAAGATCGGACCCCTCCCAAATGAGTCCAAGTGCTCAGAATGTAGGGTCCTTATTTTTGGGGGGATGTTTAGAGACAATTGAGAGGGTGGGTGGCGATGGGACAAAGTGAGGAGAAAAAGAGGGCTGTACTCTAATTCTAACTGAAGTGGCCTGAAGATGGCTGAGAAGTGCACTCCTCTTTAAGAACGGTAAATTAATGTTCTTCTTGGCCAAACATAATATTGTCAGAGGGGCACAATGGGACCCTCTCACCAGCGCTGTCTTGTGTTTTCTCCAGACTATGTGCTCACTGTATGTGTCTATGGCTGTTCCAAGGCCCACTTAACCTACCAGCCTTGGTCCATACACCACCTAGGACCCTCCTTCAAGGTCAGCCTGGACTTTTTCAAAAACGCTCTCTCAGTCAATTTTCACTCCTTATTCAAGCAAAGGATATCTCTTTTAACCTCTTCCCCTGCCTCTTCATTACTCTTCAGTTACAAAAATGAGGTATAGTCTTCAGACAATAGCGTGGGTCTCTAAAAGAGAGAAGGAAAAAAAGATAGAAGTGCATTTTGTTATGAAGTGAGCTAACAGTACAATCTAGGCTAGCCAAAGGATGGCTAGTAGAGGGCAGTGCAACCTATTCATCTCCCTAAAATGCAGGTCACTTTAAAGTAAACTTTGCGCATTGTAGTAGAAACAAATACTTTTTAGTTGATTTAATTTGGGTCGTCCCAGATCATTTGTCTGAAACATATTGAAATCATATATATGTAAAAGTGAAAATTATGCAAAAACTGCTATTTTTAAGACAACTAGACCAATAAAATAAATAGACAAGTGTCAAACACAGTGGAAGGCTTTGCTACCTATAAGAATGAAGTTTTTTTATGCTCTTATCTAGGTCACAATATGTGGAGCAATTTCAACAGATGGGCCGCAGAGGAGTCCCCAGGCGAACAGAAGTTAGTTATCCTCCTTTCTCTTACTGCACCTCGGCCGCAGTAAAGGCTTCCATCATGGGCACTTCGTCATGGGCTAATTTCACTGTGCATTAAACATAAATGCATCCACACACACATGCAAGTTTTGTGTAAAATGCTCTATGGTCTAAAACATGACTAAGTGGCTTTTCCCAAATGAAAAATTATCAACTTAAGGAGATGTAAAATGGTCTAAAATGTTTGTTGTTTTTGTAGTGCTTTGTTGATAGTGAGGCACTAGAGAGTAAGGAAACAAGAGAATAAAAGTTGTTTTCAAAACACTTGAAAGGAAAATCACACTCACATTTCACAGCCTTTGAGTGTAAATGAGGATGATTTATGTGTATAGCATCTTTCCTACAGGTGCTTTACAACAACCACAAAAATGACATATACAAAAAGGACACGAACTTGACTGGACAGCCAAGATCACACCCTTTTACAATACTTTACAAAGACTGTGTCCTGTTTCCATGATATGTAATCAATGTGATTAACAGGTGAATTAACAGATGCAAACATATGGTTCATTTGTGTCTAAACAAACATGGCAACCTACGAAAAAAGCAATGTGCTGGTTAAAAAGGTTATAGCTTTTTATTAAATTCAAGATAAGATCAGTTACATTTGAGAGACCCGTGTTCCAAATAGCGTCTGGTTGTCACATAAAACTAGTTGGATGGATTTTTGTTTGTTCCAGATTCATTTCATGTTGTAATGAAGCCTGCTTACAATGACTATAGCTATTGTCTAAACTGCACTATTATTACTTGAGCTGCACTTAATATATTTAATACTAGTATTTTCATTGGGAAAAGAAAGTGAATTGCCAAAATGTTTTAGTTGGTTGGTAAAAGTAAATATAGGACTATAGTAAGGTCTGCATGTGGTATGTAAGGAACAGTGGCATGGCAGAGCGCGGATATAGGAGCCCCATATAATAGAGAGGTTCCACCTGTTTACACTTCTTTGCCCCGAGCATTCTTGAGCGGGCCCCTTTAGAGAGCTCTCGTACCCGACAGCCAGCTAACTGCTCTCGGGCAGCCCTCCATGGAGACCACAAAACCAGCTGAAGCCTCCAAGAGCTTCCTGAGAGAGAGGAGGGAGGGTGCGGAGGCCAGGGCATGACGAATAGGCAAGACACAGACCGAATAATAGCAATAAAACTTAAATGGAGAAAGAAAGCAAACACACACAAGCAACTTCACAACAGTGTATCACCAGTGAACCACTTCCAAACAAGTCTTTCTAATGAGGTCCACCATTAATACAGAAAGGGGACAGCATGGGAAGCGGAGAGGAGAAAGGACGAATGGGCAGTGTGCGCCAAAGCCGAGTGCACATCGTTCTTTTTAAGCGACTGTACAATGACCCCTGTTTAGAGCCAGGCTGCAGACAGGAGCGGGACAGGCATGGAAGGAGGAGGCGGGGCTAAGGGGCTGTTTGGGCAGTGGGAGGCTAACAGGCTAGACACCAGGCCTTTGTGTGCAAATTTCCCGGCAGCGCCTTAGCAGTTAATTAAGGAGGTCAGTGAAAGAGGGATTGCGAGGCGGAGGTGGGGGTCGGCCCTAACGAGCTGTCCGACGTACATGAATGAGGGGTTTGTCCTAAACGAAACAGCGAGAGGCCAAACAATGTCAGCAGCAATTAGCAACCAGTGGTGGGCAGCCAAGAGCCTGTTGACTGAGCAAGAAAGAAGCACGGACATGCAGGCGCACATACACGAACCAGCGTCCAAGAATAACAGGAGAGAGGGCGGAGGGGGCCAGCTGTATGGTGTAGGGAGAGGCGGGTCGCGTTGCCTTCACCTCTGCACACAGCCAGGCCTTGACCTCACAGGTTTGGAGTGCTTTGAATCTACAATTCTGGTGGAAGGTAACAAAGGCCAGAGGTGCTAGCACTCTGATCTGTATGCTCCACAAACACTGACATGGTGCGTCAGCTCTGATAGTCCACACAAGCTCTAGACCGCTGATTTGTCTTGGTTCAAACTTGTGTCTGAAACTTATTTTGATTGCATTGAATATTTGAACAAAAAAAGGATCTAATCGTTTAAAGGTTACAAAAAACTGTAAATCATAGTTATTTCTACATGTGCCAACAGGCTGTAGGTTCAGTTATTGAGATGATGTATCTATGTGTAATTATCTTACAAATATCTCTGATTAGTGTCTATTACGTACATATCTGCCTCAAACCATCAGAGTTTACGATCTTGGTATCCCTGAAAGTTTGGCAAATGGAAAAACCCTGACACTCCAAAAATGCACAAGGACACATAATTAAAAGGCCTTCACTTAAGTGGCCAAGCCGAGCAGAAGTCCTGTGAAATCTGTTTTTATCGTTTTGCCTTTTTTAATGCTAAAGATCTATCTCCATCTTCCTGCATTTAGTTTATATAATTAATCATTGTTCTTTTTTTCAGTCACTGTTATTTCCTTACAGAATTATTTCACTATTTTCTCATTTGAACTCTACTACTAGAAGTTTGCTCAAGTTAAAACGCTTAATAAAAACAAGTCAGTCCAGTCATTCCTCTGCTTTTGGCTCCCCTCCTGCCTGTCACCACTTGCTCCGGCAGTCTTCTTGTTTCATTCTAATCTTGGAGGTTAAGTGGTCCTCTTGTACTGCACTCTCTAATCGTTGGCAGACACTGTTCTGCGTGTAGTGGTACTGGACGCCCATGAAAACCCCACGTGCACACAAAGGGAAAGAAAAACTGCTGCGTTGGGGCTTTGTGTGCAAATATAAAAGCAGACAAAAGCAGGAGCCTGAGATAGTGTCAGAGTTAGACTGTTTTCACTCTCCAGCTCTAGATATGGATTATAGTTTTTATTACTGCTGTTACGGCCAGGGCACTTGTTAGGATAGGGGCTGTGAGAAAGTGGGGCCTGCTGACAGGGGGAGATACTGAAGGGGGTAGGGGCAATGTAAAAAAAAGGCGGTAAGTTCACTGGTTAATGCTGAAGATCGCCACAAAAGGGCATGAGAAATGTGACAATTACAGTGTTTTACTTAAAAGACCTCACTATTTGGGATGCACCAGTTCTCCAGTTTTCCTACTCACTAGTTTGAATAACAGTGCGAGGCAGCTGGTAATCTTAATTTAGAGGTTCTTATGGTCAGACTTGTTTTTTTTGTCTCATATCTTGACATGATTCAGCTGTACTCTTCTGCCTGTAGAAGTGGTGTATCTGGTGAGCTGATTTAAACAGATTTAGGCTGTTTTCCTACTTAGAGGCAGTTCTTAATGTGATAACCATTCATTTATTAATGGAAAAGGCTTGTGGTTGGTTCCAGTGTCCGGCAAAAACAGACCCATACAGGACAGACTTTGGAGTGCCACAGCACCTCTGCCGGCACTACCAGACTGCATGACGCTAAAGCTCCTCTTGCAACTTTTAATCATAAGGAATGCTCACAGCTACTGAAGCTGCACCATGTCCAGTCTGAGCAGGGGGTTAATGCCTCATGTGCATGATAAAAAATATAAGATATAAGACCTAATGAATAATAATCAAACTAGTTGGTAATGTCATCTACAGAGAACAAGATATTCTATCTAGATAGTTACTATGCAAAGTGCTGCTGCACTGGATCAAATGTGCTAGACTTACAAAAACAGATCAGACCTGTCGGGTTTTATATCTCCAGGAAATAAAAAAACGAAGGCAGAGGCACTCTGACACAACAGCATGTTTTTTCTACTCATTGCTATTTGCTTTGTGATGTACCTGCTCATTATTGCACTATTGATCTATACTAATATTTATACAATGTAACTAAATAGGAGACATTATTGCTCTTTTATCTGTGAAGATGTCAACAAGAGGTGATGTGTGACATGAAATAGAACATTTAAGCTTAGGTGGCCATTTGTTTGTAGATTTGTCTAGTTTAAATCCTGTGCATTCTTTCTATGTTGAGGCTTTTTGAGCAAGAAGTAACTGTTCATAAGGTTTATAAAAATGGGCTGTTGTATACATTGTAATGGGACTCTGTAGTGGCTGTAGGCTTTTTGTAACCATCCCCATTTCACCCCCATCTACTCCACTCACCCACTCTAATTGCTGTGCCCACATTCTCAGCTATTTACTTGATATGCCCAAAACTGCTCACATTAACCAATCTCCAGTCCGTCCTATCAACACCTGAATAAATCCATTCATATTCTCGCTCCTGTCCAGTCTCCTGCACATGCTAAAAGGGTCCCACTATTCATTGGGATAAGTCCCTGCTGTCCTTCAGAGCAATCCATAATGCTGCTCAGCCCGTAATCAGGGCGTATAGGGGCTGGCTGATCAGTGCCAAAAGCCCGGCACTGAGACATCAACCTGGAGCCTGGAGTCGAGCTGGGGGAGGAGTAATCACAATCCAGCGCACTCTCCGCAAATTGCCATGCAGATTTAAAGCCTATAAAAGAAGAATCCTTGGACTGCTCCTCCTGCTCCACAGACCTCCACTTCCCCGATCTGCCTCCCTCACCAGCACAGCGCTAATTGGAGGCAGGTAGGTAGCCCCCCAGATGCCGGGCCCGGGTTACGGTAACCTTGGTGGTTGAGATCTGCTGCTCCCTCTCCATGCGGCTGGGCTATTCATCAAAATGGAGGTGAAGGGGGGCGGTAGTGGTGGTGGCGGTGGCGTGGGTGTCGGCAGCAGAGGGGCAGAATATGTAGCAGGGGGAAATGAGCGGCCAAGACAGCTTCCCAAATGGGTAACAAATCACCCAACGTGCCCTAATCCACCAAAGGGGGACTTGATGGACCACTGGTCACAATATGGGGCCACAGAGGTACAGGGCTATGACAAATCAAATAGGCTGGCTCGTCTGGGATTTGGAGTAAAATTGATAGTTGATAATGGTCTCTCCTATGCCTTTTTATTATCTGGCAGTACTATATGAAGTCTTCCGCAGTTTAGCTATGGGGCTTTGTTTTGCTGTTTTAATTTGGCTCGCACTGTACATAAATATTAGAAGGTAAACCTGCTGCAGAGAATGCAAATGCAGAGACAGCGGAGCCTAGTCTTATCAGCAATATCCCACTCATCGATCTGTGTGGTTGCATTATCAATCATCCATCATCGCATTGATATCCTCGCAATACCTATAATCTCACCTGATCAGAAGCATCGATCAATACTGTAATAGAATGGATCTTTCTGCCTGTTGAACTGGCAGACTGTGACACTGGAGTGAGAAGCACGCACCATAACATCTGTAGGGCTAAAAATAAACCCAAACAAATTTAAATACATGTTGCAAAAATAGCAGCCAAGTTCCTAGAGTGTAGAACCTGTGATCGCTAAATTTGAAGCAGAGGGAATTCTATTTCTGAACCAAAGAAATATTTCAAGTGGTATATTAGAACGTAATTACCCCTGATCTTGCATTTGTGATGACGGGTTTTGCTCCCCATCTGAGAATTCTGAGCTAGTGGCTTGTATTCAGCTGGGAAAACAGGCAGCGGCAGCATTGAGCGCTCCGGATCTGCCTGCGTAGGACCTTAATCATCCCGGCTCGGCGTGCATGTGCATATAGGCAGATTTGTGTGTGTTTCGGCGTGCAGGTCCTGGTGCTGGTGTTTTCCAATGAGTGTGTATATTCTTGTACCTCTGTGCGCCACAGTGTGCACATGTGTGTGACACAGACTGAGCGAGAGAGAGAGATTGAGAGAGAAAACTCGTCCCTCCAATTCCCCGGTGAAGCCCTCTACACCAATTTCCAGCCATGGGCAATCACTCACTCAGCATACACATCTACATAGAGGCTGATGAGATCCTCCGTGGGCTTTACCATGTGACTGCAGCTCGTCATCTACTGTATGTGCCTCCCCTTTGCGCGCCCCATTCCTCCAGGAAAGGGGGTGGTACGGATGATCTACATACACTTATGATACATAGGTAATCTCCGAGGGGCAAATCAGAGATATTCCTTGCTGTGTTTCCCTTTGAATTCCACCAGAATCCGTCATTTTTGCATGCCCATTATTGGCCGAGGTGATATGTCTTCCAGTTTTAGATGTCCTTGCACCTGGATGGGGTTACTTAAGTATATCACGTTGACTGATATGAATGGATGTGGCCTGTACACCAGGGTAGATTAGAGCTTAAAGAATGTCCAGCCTCCAGCTCTCATGTTAACACGGGACACTGTATGCTGAGAGTTCATTAGTGTAATTGCCATAATATTACCCAATGGCATGGTCATAATATATCGAATATTAATACTATAAATCTCCATTCATCTTGCATTCAGCAAGGCTAGAGAATGACCAACATAATGCATATTAATGAAAGAAATGAATGTTTTCGATAAAGGCAATAAAACCATTGTCTTCTCTGACAGCCATTTAGGAGCACATCTGTTTTGCTGGGCGTTGTATTGTGCTTTTTGTCTCCAGGGAAAGAGTGTTTTGACGGACGAAGAAGAGAAGTGAGGGAATTTCCTCGGAGTTGCACAACCTGGCACCCCTCACCCCCCTCCAGAGCAATGGGCTCGCTCCTTCACTCGCTGATGTCAGCACATAGCCTACCACAGTTCGGGGACAACAATTGCTATTCAGAGTAGATGTATGAGTAGGTGGAAGGTCAATATATATCCATGTCGATTTGATTTCCAACACAAAAACAATGGGGGTTTGTAATATCTTATCAGCTATTACAAGAAAAAATTGATCTTCTGCTTTTTGCAAAATAATATTTGAAGAAATCTTGTCTAAATGGGAGAGAGGCTTTTTTGAGAACTCGTAACAATATACAATAGACTTCAAGCTGTCTTTGCTGGATATTTTTGAATCTCTGTTTTGAATTTAAAAAATAAAACTACTCTTGAAACATTTTAACTTATAACCTACAAACTCCAGTTCTACTTTGTCATATTCCTTTGACTATCTTACAATTTCTCAACTAATGACTCTTGTATTTCTCCAATTTTGAACTTGTAAACAAAGCATGAATTCTTTTCAGTTTTTTGCCATCTCAATCTTTAAAGGGCATTTTTATCCATGTTATAATGTTGTTTCCTCATCACAAACATTCCCGGAGTTGGGCTTTGTTTTATTCACACGTGTTTAATACACAAACCCTGCATATTTAAACTTGAGTTCTTCTCTCAATCAGAAAACACTGCTTTCCACCTTGTGATGTCATCTGGTAAAACAGGAAGGGCTCCACTGAGTTTTTAAACGCCATACACCTTGATTCGAATCATTTGGATAATTTCATCCCTGGAATTGCCAATCTCTACTAAACTAAAATGTAAAAGGTTGCTGTTAACTGGAAAACTACTACTACATGACATCACAAGGTGGAACAGAGCATTCTGAGCTTTGGAGATGTAGACAGACTAATAATACAGAATTACTTAAATGAATGAATGAAACAGAATAACTCCAGGTATGTTTTGATGGTTACAACATTATAGCATGGAGTAAATTTAGCATAGTATAGGACCTTTAAGATTTGCGCATATGCACACAGTCCTCTCTGCATTTCTGTTGTAGCTCTAACATTTAAGCAGCCATTAGAAAAAGGAGGGATATTCTGTAAGCACCTGTTTTTTTCACTTATTGATCTGACCTTCTGGTTCCAGCCACCAAAAATACCTCTGCATTTCCTTCAGAAGCTCTTGCCTTTCTTTGGCTTCTAAGTCACGTCTCACACATTCATTAATTGAAAATCTTCTACGGTCTTGCGTATATTGTGTTCTTTCAAAAGTATTATTGAACTAAATGTTTGCCAAAAGGCTTCCACGTTATTGTTTGTAAATTGTTTAGCGACGTAGCACATTTTCTGCTGAAATTCAAAATCATAACCATTTATACCTTGTAATATTGGTAGATGGTCATTTCTCTTTACACTGTAATGATATAGCAGAACTTTATACATATTTTTATGTTTTATAGTAGGGCTGTAAGATTAATTGAATTGAAATCATAATTTGAATGGAAGCAATAAGGAAATCAAATAAAAAAAGTGCATTTTTTTATGTACCATAATTTCCTTCAAACAACAAGATATCCTCTGAAATGTGATTCTTGTATTTTTCAGTTCATGTATCAGTCTTTTCTTGAGTAAATTCTTGTGGATGGGTTTAAAATGTGAACTTTGAACAGAATGCTAGTATTATTAGAAATCGTAGCATTAATTGCAATGTCAGGAAAAAATTACATATTTTTCCCAGATTGTACAGCCCTGTTTTATTGTGTGTTTGTTTTATTTTATGTTGTATGTTGGGATAACCAATATATAAGGGATTTTAAAACACCAGAAATGTGAATTTGTAACCCATGTTATGCAAAAACAAACATTTTAACCTTGAACTTGTCATATGTTAAACAGAAAACAAATGCGTTATAGTTCAGTGCAACCTGAAAAGATGCATTTTTAAGAATTGTACCATTTTATATTTTTACATTGACAAAGAAATTTTTCTGTTAATTCAGGTTTAACACAATTTAATGCACATTAGACACCTCCTCTCTCTCTTACCTTTCTCTGCCCTCTGTACTGTAGCCTATAGCTGCTGATGGAAAGCCCAGTCCTGAGAGAGCTGTGCAGGCTGAGGGGGAACGGGCTGGAGCAGGGACCAAATAGGTTGAGAGGGTCGTTAGATAGTGAGCAAGGGAAAGGGGTCAGAACAATGTTGCTGACACGCACAGATCTGTTAACGCACATGAGAGGCAATTTTACCACACAAGTCGAGTCCAGGCTCATTCAGCTAGCTCTTTCCAATAGTGCTAAGTGGCATTCACATTAAATAATTAACTAAACTAATTATACAAATATGATGTTTCTCACAGTGCTTGACCAGTTCCAGTACTGTAAAAACTAAAGAGAAATAATGCAATGTGTTTACACAAGCATTACAAATGGCTTTATAATGATACATATTTTTACACCTGAGCAATGATGCACACAAACAGTAGTTACATTTACAAGAAACTTTCTAAGCACTAATAGGTCTCCAGTCTGAACCGCTAGAAAAGAAGTTGTGCTCTGCGCTAATCAACCCCCAGTGTTTGGTCCAAGAAACAAAAACAGGATGTGTGTTGCATGTTGCGTGTCCAGTTGGTCATTTAGAGCTCAGAGCTGTGTGCGATGGCTGTGTAAGGGGCTGCTCAGATCATTAGCAGATTCCTCCTAGCTTGTGCGTTTTGTTTATGTCCTTACCTTAGCGTTAGTCCAGTTCACACTGCTCATGTACGGGCCACACTGTTGCTTGTATACATCCCTTGACTTTTCATGCAAATTTGTGTTTAAGCTTACTTGTTTGTGTGTATGCCTGGGGTGGCAGGGGTGTGGAGGGAGACCTCGCAGGGGAGTGTGTGCGGGTATTGGTGCTAGTGGTGGTGGTGCAAGGCGGTGACAGAAATTGAGGGGGACGGGGTGGCAGCTGCAGGCTGCTCGGTGCACTGTCAGAGCGGAATGATTAATGAATGGCGGCCCCAGCTGAGCCTAACCTTTGGAGAACCGCACAGGACATCTGCAGAACTGTCAGCGCTCTGACAAGGACAGAGCTGAACAACCAATTATTTCGCCATCACTAAGGTGGGCTGTCAGCTTAATCCTAGCCATTCACTTAGGCAAGGACAGGCAAATTTCTCCTTTACATACACACACACACATGCACACAGCAGGCAGACCAGGGTCCTGCGTGGACACATATACAAGTGAACAAACAGCATGCACGGACATGTGGACATGTACATGCTGCGCACTAGTTCACTCACACACCAGCCACAGGGGCCTGGACAAAATCGAGTTAACCCCTCCACTGCTGGCACCGGCGGCCCAAGGTAGATGACATATATTAAGGAAAGCAGGCCAAGCAGGGGAGGTTTAATGATGACAAAACAGAGCAGGTGGGTGCTGCTGGGACAGACCGGACATGGGTGGGGCTGTGTCTGCTGCCTGTCCACAGGGAGGGGTGGCTACAGTGGGTGGGGTACCAGAGATACCCAGGAGGAGGATGCTCCTATGTGGTACATGTTTGTTTGCTTTACAGATCTCTTTGAATGTGATATTCATATGGATTATTAGTGTAAAGATGCTGTAACATGTTACACATGGACAGCTCAAATGAATTATTGTGTAATTTCTTATTATGGTTCTTAATATGTTAAAGTAGCAATGACATGAATAGGATTTTGTGTGTTGTCTGTAGGATAAATGATTGATTTGGTTGTACACAAGAAGAAACCGTAGTATCTATTTAATAAGTCTTAGTTTGTACGATTGCGCCAGATCAATTATTAAGCATACATTTAAGAAGATGTGAGTCGATTCATGTAGAGATGGTGTGGTGTAAGTGTGATTCTCTATGCCATACAACATTTAGTGGACTGCACATTTTTAAGCATGTATGCTGGAGATCAAGTATTGATTGACCTTATGAATTTTACAAACTGGCTCATGTTACATTGGCAGATGAAAAAGTATATTAATTAAATATATTAACAAGGATGGTGCAAATGATACCTAATCCTATCAGCAAAATAGGCATGTAGAGAGATAATTTAGGGTTACATAAAAGAGGTTTTAAAGGGGGTTTAGATATGTGAGAATTTAAAGAATATGCTCAGAACTGTGACAGTGTTTGCTTACAAATTTGTATTATTGTGAAAATAGATAGAAAATATAACTTTACTACTATACTTGGCACAAATGTATTGGGGGAATATATGAACACCAAAATATGATTGTTGCTTGCTATGTGGAAAAATAAGTAGATTACTTTGTAAGCAACTTGCACTGAAACCCTGACAAAAAATAACCCAGCAGAATCCATTGTAATATGTGAATGCTTCCAGTGAAAGTGAATGGTAAAAGGCCAAACGTTCAGACAAATACTTAATGCTGATTGGGTGAACAACAGAGAACAGATATCACATTTTTGTCCATATTTCAGCTAAAATAGGGTCAGTATCATCCCATGTCTGGCTGTAAGTGCTGCCATATTTATTTTAGATCATTTTCTTAACCTACAAAGCTGCCCAGTCATTAGTTTGTAGTCCCTATAGAGTTCATCCTGCAGTTGAAGAAGTTTCTCTTGAGTTTGTTTACGCACAAATATTGCAAGAAATCCTCGTGATGCACAAGGTTAAACAAAGATTGCAAGCACCAGTCAAAAATGAAACCTTCCCATATGTTTGTCATGACAACTATCCACCTAACTCAGAGAACACAGCTTGTTGTGCGGAAGGTGACACGCAACCTGGACAGTAGCCTCTTAATTGCTTAGTTAATTTAAAGGAATAATAGACAAGTGAACTGAAATGTGAATATTGTTGGATCATGTGCTATAGTTCATATCAATCATTACTCTGACCTGTTGTTTGATGATCGCTATAGTAACCATTTTGCAAACTCATTCAATAGATTTCAGAATAGCCCTTTACCTGGAAATGAGTATGTTAGCGTAATCAAGAGTAATGAATATGTAATGAAGGCTTTATGAATGAGTGAGATCTTTGGCTGTGATGGCTTCAGTGGTGACAGCAGGCGTATGAACCTGTTTGCATTCAGATTTATCATGAGTATCTATGTCACGGGCACATTTGGGTACTGATGAGCGCGCTATGAGTGAGTGATTGGAATGTGATTGAGGCATTTGCGTGGCAATAAGGGATTGAGCGCAGCCAGGAAGCTTATTGACAGACTGCTGATGAAGCCTAGAGGAAGACTGAGAGACTGAGAGACAGAGGGACAGGCAGAGAATGCAAGAGAGGAAAATCAATTAACAAAAATTGTCCCTCATTAGTGGCTAACCACACTTGAATGAGTCTCTTTCATATCATTTATCATTCACCTACGGATAAGGAAAGGTGGAGTCTTGTGCTTGAAGACATTTAAAACCCAAATGTCAAGTCAAGTCACCCAACTAAGGTTATTGATGGTGGTGAGAATTCATTGGTCCTGGGGAAAACAATAAAAGCATATGTTATTTAAGCACTTGTGTATGTACAAATGTGTATAACCAAGTCTTTGATTCAATTTGCATAGTATGAACTTTGGGTTTTGGAGTCTTACAGCGGTGTCAATAATGTGTAATAGTAAATACTCTATATATAGACCTTCAATTTAAAGAAATGGACTATGTTACTAGGTATGGTTTTAACCCTTTTTTACATACTGTAGATTTAAAGGTCCTCTGTTACGCAAATTTGACTCTTGTGAGCTTTAAGCCGTGTTAGAATGTTACCTCCTCAGAAACATACCTGGACTTGTTTTGTTTCAGTCACATGTTTGAGTAATCGTATATTATGGGTCTGTCTACATCTCCAAAGCCCAAAATGCTCTGTTCCACCTTCTGATGTCATGAAGCAGCAATGGTCAAGTTAACAGCTACCTTTAACCTTTAGTACATTAAAGATTGGCAATTCCAAGGCTGAAATTATTCAAATGATTCTAGTGAAGGTGTGTGGAGTTTAAAACACAGTGAAGCACTTACTGTATTACCACATCACATCAAGGTGGAACAGAGAAGAACTTGGTCTAAATATGCGGGATTTGTGTGTTAAATGTGTGAATGAAACAAAACACAACTCCAGGTATTTTTTTGGTGAGAAAACAACATTATAACGTAGATCAGAAAATATGGGCCCTTTAAATGAGTTGAGTAGTTAAAGATTAGCTTGGATATTGTTGCTTGGGATCCAGAATACAAACTTCTCTTATACTTCTCTATACTTAGTCTGTTGAATCTCCCCCAGTTTAGATGAGCATGAGTGACAGGTGGATTAGCCAATCACAGACTCGCATGGTCAGTTCATATCAAAACAAATACTGTATGTCTTCTTACAAGAAACAAGAAAGGGGGTTAGATTTATGTAACAAATACTATTATAGCATGCATCTTTTCTTTTTTTGGAACGGGTCAATTTGTGTTTATTCAGCGACTCATTTGCAGTGGTAGTTGCTGGAGTTTACGGTGGTCACAGGGTCACACATTGCTACAGTCAGGATGCTTTCATTAGCTCCCTGTCTACCATTCCAGACACTCTACAGGAGGAGGTGTCTGGCTGCCCATTTTAAAACTGGGTTAGTGGACCAGAGAGAGAGCGAGAAAGAGGAAGTCCAAAATCTGGGACGTGGCACATAAGAAAAAAAAACTTCATCAATCTCCACGGTGATCCTACTGCGTGCCCCTTCGTGACACATAGTCTACGAAAGCCCTTTTACAAGTGTGATTTTTGGCGGACCTCAAAGCGCCTTTCTATTCTACAATATCAATTCTAAATATTGTGACTTTTATGGCTCTTTGTAATGAACAGGCTATTTGTATTATTCGCGGCTCACTTCAGTCTGCTGCCCTCAGTAGATTGAGCAAGCAAATGGCAGCCTATTAACATGTGAGAATGATTGCTCAGCCTAGGGGTTCGAGCATGGCAACCCACTGAGAGTTTTTTTTTCTTTTCTCCTACTATGATTTTCATTCTTTGCACTGTCGACAAGAGTTAAGCATCAAAGGCGAGAACTAACTATCCTCACCCTCAGTCGCTCCCTCTGTCTGCTTTTGGCCTCTGGGTGCACACTGTAATTTGCTCTATCACTATCTCTTTGTCTGTCTCTCTCACCGCTCCTCCATCTCTCCGAAGGGCTGGTGGATGGAGCGGAGGGAGGTGATGGGGTCAGAGTGAATCTTCTGCAGGCTGAAGATGATTATGTCTTAACCCGCCGTTATTCAAAGCAGCGGGCCCCGTGGCCATGAATCGGGGGCCCAGGACTGAGCCACGTGTCTGTTCCACGGAGGAGGGGGCCGGTGTGGTCGGATGGGCTCCTGAGGTCAAACGTACAATGCTTTTGCACAGTTTAGGGTGAAGTACAACGGCCTGAGATTGAGTACTTTGACTGATGTGTGTCATTTGTATAATGGCCATGCGTCTTAAAGTTATTGATTACACAGATGGACATGTACGTTGCCGGAGCGTCTGCTATATACAAAAGGTGTTAGTTATTCAGGTTACTGCTGGGAATGTCACAATGTAAAATTTTTTAAGTACAATTATTATCAGAAGAAACCATCAGATTGTGCCTATGTGGCAATTATTCAAACTGTAAACAAAGAAAACAAATAAATTGACATTTAACTATGTGAATTATGTAACTTTAACTTTCAGATTTAACATTTACTTTTGTCCTATTTAATTTTTGCTTTGTGATCCAAAAAGTGATTTGCATATTATTAGAATCAGTATGAATTAGATTATGAATTAGATTTTTTGTTGCTTTTACTTTTTAAATGACATACTAAACAAAGAAAGTGAACTACAAACACTACAGAAGCAATGATAAAGAAAGACATACAATTCATAACAGACAGTAGCTGGTGCAACAGTAGCTCAGTTGGCAAGATGTTTGTCCACTGATCCGAAGGTTGGCAGTTCGAAGCAGGTATGAAAGTGTTTGAGAGACTTGTTCTGACTCAGCTCAGACCCCTGGTGGCACCATCCCTGGATCCTCTACAGTTTGCCTATCAGGCCCACATTAGATAAAAACTTACTTACAGTAAAAGGGCTATAGACAAATGTGGTCAGACTATTTTTTTCAGATAGTCTAAAAGTTGGGGAGGGGCCTTTCAGAGTTGGCAGTGTTGTTGAATTACAGATGACTTTGGGCATAAGGTGGGTACCCTCTGTGAAATGCTTCTAATGGCAGAGTTAACATTTCAAAACGCCCACTGTCAACTACTCACTGTCACATTCATCCCCTATGGACATTTATAGACATTTTTGATTTCACAGTGACCTATGTGTCCACTCCAAATTATTGATTATGCAGCGGGTGACATGGGTGGACATGTGTGTGGGGAAGAGGTTGATGTACTGTATGCTGAAGGTCCCTTGGTGATGGGATGTTTGGAGGAAAGCAGGATGCCACTGGTTATGCCCCGGGTGCTAATTAAAACAGAGCTAATTAGCAGCAAGCATTGGTGGATTGGTCAGTCTAAGGTAGTGGAGGTAATGAGAGAACAACGCCACAATTGTGCTCAAACAAGATTCCAGACTTTACTGAGCAGAAAAAGTGTTAGTCTTCCATCTTTATCTTTGTCCCTGCTGACTCTCCCTAAGCCTCAGACTTCATATTCAGCAGCCCAGGGCTTCAGCTATCGGCTCCTCTCTTTTTCAATTAATTCTTAAGAGGAGCACTCACTATAAACTTGGCTTTCTTAAATGAGCTGCACACAATTAAAGGTTGTTATATTACACAGAAGTGATTCTTGTAAGCTTTACGCCATGTTATAATGTTGTTAGCTCATCAAAAACATGTCTGGAGTTGTGTTTTGTTTCATTCAACATCTTCAAAGCTCTAAATGCTCTCTTCCACCTTGTGATGTCATGTAGCAGTAGTCTTCAAGTTAACAGTTACGTGAAGGTGTATTGAGTTTAAAAATACAGTGGACCACTTCCTGTATTACCACATTACATTACAACATGGAACAGAGTGTTTAAAATATGCAGAATATGTGTGTTTAAACATGTGTGAATGAAACAAAACACAACTCCAGGTATGATTTTGATGAGGAAACAATATTATAACATAGATCAGAAAATAATGTAACATAGGCCCTTTAACTACAGTAGAACCTCTAGCCTTGTATGGCACCCAGCAACAGCAGCGGCAGCCAGTGTGAGGTGTGAACACAGCTGTTGAGTCTCACCAAATCTAATAGGCATTTCATCACTTCTTAAACAAGCCATCAGCAAGTCTAATGCTCCGCTGTGCTGGCCCGCTATATGATACATGTGCCTTCAGAGCATTTTCCTAAACATCAGCACTTAGCACATCCGCTCTTCCACGCCTAGCCTCGCCCCAATCTATAGGCAAACGCTGCTGAGAAATCATTTTATCGTTCACATTTCTTAAACCAACAACGGAAAACAAAAGCATCTGGTGGTTCAAGTTATGTCTTAATCAGCAATTATCAAGTGGCACATGTCAAGATTGTAATTGTGGCTTCATTTTTTGGAGGATTTTTTGGCAACGGGGAAACCACTCCGGAGATTTGTCAGTGTCACTCACAGTTTTTGCTTGGTGATTCAAAAAGTGTTGTATTATTATGTATTAAAGTGATATTATTGGAATTTGTATGACGTAGATTTTGTCGCTTTTACAATGCCATACTAAACGAGACAACTACAAACACTACAAAGAAACAGTTATAAAGAAAAAGACGTCACCCATAGTGTTCAGCTCCAGTCAAATGAAGCTCACGAGGCTAGCAGTTATAGGAGTGAATTTGGAGCAGAGTTCCATATTAGGAATAGGAATTTATTTAAGGCCAAAATAGTGAAATAAATACACAAGGCTCATTTTAAGACCAAAATGACCAGGCTCACTGCAGCAATTACAGAAAGAAGGGTGACAACTTTTCAATGTAAAATGAATTGGAGCCAGAGTTGATGGGAGCCATGAAAACTTCCTATTTGGAATGCAACAGCTACTGGGTTAGCAATGTCCATTACACTCACACTTACATGGTTACAGATGACTTTGGGCCTAAGGTGGGTACTCTCTGGGGACAGCTTTTAATGGCAGAGTTAACATTTCATAACACATTCTCTTAATCAGCAATTATCAAGTGGCACATGTCAAGACTGTAATTGTGGGCTTCATTTTTTGGAGGATTTTTTTGGGAACGGGGGAAACCACTGCGGAGATCCGTCAGTGTCACTCACAATTGGAGCGGGCGAGCCAGAAGGATTCACCCTGCGTGTCTGTCTCGGAGCTTAAGGCCTACTCTCTCATGACGCCTTACCATTTTAAACCTTATTTGGTTTGCAAAAGTGAAACTAAGCTCTTTCCGAGTTCAATTTTTGGATTGCAGAGCCTGAGACAAAGATAAGGAGGAAACTGGGATGGGTTTTGGAGGACGGTGGACAGCGGATTTGGCGAGGGAGGAGGGTCACAGGGGGCGAAGGCATCAGTGGGACGAAGCAATAGTAGGTGTGGAGTCTGGAGGGAAGGTGGCAGGGCACTAGGACGCTCCAGAGGGGTTATGGAGCTTCAAAGGGAAGTTTGAACAGGCCCCTGGAGTGGAAAGGACCTAGTTGCAGAAGACATGTTCTTATCCCAGGATGCCACACATTCTCCACAGTGAGGGCTCCCAGGGCAGTTCAAGTCAAGATCACTGGAAGATTATAACTGGGTTTAGTCCCTGTCCTTGAACTAGTAAGAAGAACTAGTAAAAATATTGCAAAAATGTGTAGACGCAAAGTGGCATTGTTTGTGAAAAGGAACTTATGAATAATAGCTATTGCTTTTGACAGTTTAGATACATAAGCATATTAACCATGAGTTTTTATGTAAATGGGGATCTTTATTTATTGCTAAAATGTGATGTTTGAGCAGTTAATGTCCCAGAAACACATTTAAAAATGCATAACTTGCCAATTACAGGACTGACTGATTTAATCTACAGATTCATTTAAGTGTTCGTCTTATTCTGAAATTATTCATGCGACTTCCTTTATTAGACAGAGTATATGTGAAGCAAAGTGCAAAAAAATGTAGAAAGTAAAAAGTACAGTAAGCAACAGTAGCTCAGTTGGTACAGTGTTTCTCCACTGATCTGAAGGTTGGCAGTTCGAATCCCACTCTAGACATAAACATCACTGGTTGAGTGGTCAGATCAACTGAGATCCCAGCTCCCACAGATGAATGCTGTTGTGTCCTTGGGCACAACACTTAACGAACCTCACCCCAAGTGTCCGCGTACACTGCTGTATGAATGTGTGTATGAATGGGTAAGTGGTTCCTTGATGTAAAACACTTTGAGTACCTTGAAAGTGGAAAATTGCTATATAAAACTGAACAATTACCAAAGTAGAAACTAGGCCCCTCGCTTTGTAACATCGCTCATAACATTGTACTCAATATTATGTGAAAAAACAAAGCTTTATTAAAAAACAGAATGTGGATTTCTATGCTGGTCTATCTGTGGTCATCATAAGCAGTGTCCAGTACATGTGAGATATTTGAGTGTGTAATTCCAATGATGGATGGAGGCAGGGGAGCTGTGTTTAACTGTCTTAGTCAACACTGTTAGGCCTGAGTAAACAGAGTTACATTGATCAGGCTCTATTCATGATCAGCACGTCTCTGCCGCACTGGATTAGTCAACAGACGCACCCATCTGTTTGCTCCACTGTAAACGAAGGAGGCCAAAGTCAATGCCAAAGTATAATTGGAATACTGGATAGTGCCGAGGTTAAGACACGGTTGCATGGAAACAGGTAGAGGGTAGAGATCTGTCCTTTTTGGCTGTAGACTTTGATAATTTGTGATATCGAAGGCCTACTATTCAATTTATCGTTCAATAAATAATAGCTGGAACAATTGTTTTTCAACATTTATCATGTGTATTTATTGTATTTTCTTTGCAGTAGTGGGACATTTTTGTTATTTTTGTTTTAATACGATAAGGTTGAGCAATGAATTCATTATTTCTTACTGTGAGTAATTATTATGTTGTTTTATTGTGATTGTGTTGGAGTCAAAATAGTTTTAGTATTGTTGTTTATCTCAATATATCGTGCTTTGAGTTTTGTTATCATGACAGGCCTATTCATATGCACATTCTGGATTATTATATGATGATTCTGATGTTGGTGATGGCTTTTCATGTAGGACTTCCTTTTATATCAAATTTACCTTGGTAAATACAGCCAGACGGGTTGGAGTACTAATTTTTTGACTTGATGAAGAACTAAATTAACAGAGAATAATGTGGGATGTGTCAACAATGTGACTTCAATTACACAAAATAGTAATTCTTAGGTGATACAGTATCATTATAGTGAGCTACTGTATCATATAGTATTTTTTTGTATATTTTCATAATTTATTTTGTGACTGCACAATGATTTTGTAGCTTATTTAGTGGAGGGAACTGCCATACTCTTGAAATATTCACTGTTTTGATGTTTAAAATGGATGTATTTCATATGAATTTTGTACAAGTGGTGGTTTAACAAAGAAATATTGCTGCTAAAAAGTTGGTTTTAATTTGGTTATTAAAAAACAGTAATATATCATGTGCGATATATCAGTTATCACATGTATTGCCATATCGTGATAATACTGTATTGTGAACCGTGTATCGAATCATAAGGGACTCTGTGATTCCCAGCCCTAGTCATTGTAGTGGACCCTTTACTTGGTTTGCTGCCTCTCCCTCTACCACCTCTCCCAGGGTTCACAAATTGCAAGCTGGACATTGTAAGTAGCCATAACAAGTGTGAAAGTGTCAGGTGAACTTAGTGTCAGTGGACATTAGCCTGTTGTCATTGACAGCCTCACATCTTCCCCCGGCACCACCGAGGAAGGGACAATACGGAAGCTTGCAGTGGCCATCACACAGCTGTGAAAAGAGCCAGGGAGTCCGAGAGTGACAGAAATGGAGAAACGACAGAGGGCTAGCCAAGCATGGAGGGCAGCTGCATTGTATCACCCCATTTTAGCCCATTACACTATGTATGGGGGCCTTTCTCCCCCTCTTTTGCATGGTAATTATTTTCCAGCCCAAAGGTAGCTGCAGGCAACGTCAGCCACTGCGTCAGGGCCCACTGCATTAGCCGGCCATTGCATTATTTATTTGTGCGCGGGCAGCCGGATGGATACCCCAAATCCGCAGAGGCTCGGTGGGGGCCTTCTCAATGTCACCCCGTGCATTGTAGCAGGCATTCACGCCTGCTCGGACCTGTACTGACGGCGCCGCAGAGAGGAAGTGGCTCAAGGGCAGAATGGCATGTGGGCGTTGGGGGACACGTGTGTGGGAGTTGTAGTTAGGTGTAATATATTCAGAATCAGGTGGGGCCTTTGGTAAGTGCCCCCGCTTATGCAAGAGTCAACTGTGTAGGGTTTACTGTGACCACGGATGACCATCTAAGGGGTCCTGGAGGAAAGGAGTGAGCACCAGGCTAGTGAGAGTATTAATAGAGGGTCACAGATCACAGCGCCTAAAGGCTTTCTGCGCAGCTATTGCATTGGGCCTAACACAGTCAGCGCCCCTGGGTATCATAGGTAAATAGACCTGATTTCACTCTATACGAGCTGCTGTTAGGTTCCTACACACTCATATAAAAGCCTTAGACGCCTGTAACAGAAAGACTTTTTAAAAAGTGCAGTTTATCTTGTCAAACAGGAGCACTGACAGGTTCTATGCCCCCTGTCAGCTCTGCGTTTCACCTATGCTTCAAAAAATGCTACACATCATCAGGTCCTGTGCAAAAAGACTTAAGCTTTGTGCTACAGTATGTCTACTCAAAGTGTTGTATCACAGTGGACTGCAGGATGATGGCTCAGGTGGTTAGGTGACAGGCTGAACCCAGCTGTGACCAGTACATATTGTTGTGTCCTTATTATTATTATTATAAGAAGAAGAAGAAAACTGGATATAAATGTTGTTGAGAGCAGGGTCCTCTAATTTCCCTCAATGGCAATGGTCAAAATAAACAGTAATGCTTTTAAAGCCACCAATTACAGAACTATTTTTTGTTCTGCAATTACAGAACAAAAACACATTTAAATTAAAGAGTAAGAGATGTGTTCTGACCCCATAGCCAATGAGTAACATTAGTCTTTCTTTATTTATACTTATCCAGTTATATGGCAATATATCCATACACAGATATCATTTGGAGAAATTGTGTACACTCAATTTGAGTTCAGGTCTAGTCTAACATGAACATAGTTTTTTTTTTTTCATAACCAATTTTTATTGAATTTTCTAATAATAATAGCAAGGATAAAGGGATGCATAATAATATAGAAACATAATATAATATACCAAACATACAAGTAAACCTTCAATAGAGCAAAAGTATCAGAAGGTATATAGAGTTTACTTGAGAAAACATAACTCCATTAACTGTTCTTCACCCCTGCCCCTAAACATGAACATAGTTTGACATGTTTTACTTTCTTCCATTATAAATCCAAGTGTTGCATTTGCCTTGTTGCGAGCTTGTTGTGACCCTCCCCTGTGTCCCAATAAAGGCCTATTAGAGCAGATAGCAGCAGGCCGACCAGGGTCACAGCATGTCAGACATAGGCAGAGCACTGCAGAGACACAGCTCAGTGATTGCGACGTTTGGGAGACAATACCCCAGTCTCCCCATTCTGCAGCCCCCTCTGTCCAACACGACCCCCCCCCCCCCTTGACCTGTCAGCCTCTGCCAATCGCATCGAAGCACCCAGAATGACGGCTGAACCACTGTCGCTGTCATGGCCCCTCAGTGCAGAGACACATGTGCACACAAACAAACAGCACACACATGCCACTACATATCCTCTACAACACTGCTCTAGCATCAACACGGGCCCCCAGCAGCCCCCAGCGGCCCCCTGGATCTGTCTGGACCTCGGCCGCTCAGTGCCTGGCTGGCCCTCATGAGATGCCCGGACAGCCCCCTGACATGACAGTGACAACATACTGATGCTGGCCACTTCAGCTTGCTCCGTACAGCTACAGACTCACAGAGAGGGAGAGAGAGACGAGCTGGGGATACTTCACTCTTCTCTCACACCCACAGAGAGAGGGGTAAAATGTATGCATTGCTGGTGGTGATTCACAAGTTTCAACTGTGAATCAATCTTTTAACATTTTCTTTCTTTCATTTTTGTCTCCCCCAGATTAGTTTGGCTTTTTTGCATATGAAGAAATCTGATCAGTCACATCAGATCAATCAATCAAACTTAATTTATAGAGCCTTTTACAACACTCAAGGTGACCAAAGTGCTTTCCAATAATACCGGCATAATATAAAAACATTCAAAACAAAAGCCAGTCTGAATAGATGAATTTTGAGCCTGGATTTAAACAGGCCAGAGTCTGTGATAATACACATATTGGGGGGCAGATGCAACTGTTCACGTGACTTTTCAATAATCTGATCACTCCAGAAATCAGATAATGATCAGATTTCTGGGGTGCATGTACACATAGACATCAAATTCATACCAAAAACCTTCAATAACAATGGGACATGCCATCTGATCGATTACTTATTTTGATAATCATGCTGTCCAAATTTCTTTAAATGCATTTGCTCATCTCGTGTAAGCCATAAAGGACTTTTACCTTCACTAACAGAGCGCCTCAGATCTTTTTGACTATTTTTTTATACTTTTGTCACCTACAAGCATGGTAATTTTCATTGTTTGTTAGCGTTTAAAGTGCATTTGTGCCTTTTCTCCGTAACCACACCCCAAGTTAGGGATTGGACAATAAACAATAATACTGTAATAATAATAATATCGGACATTTTATATAATCGTGATAATCGCCAACAAAGAAAAAAGATACTCATCCATGATGTTTTCTTCTAGATCATTGTTGTTTTCACTTTTACTAACAAAGTACAACACTATAACAGTTGTTACCTCCGCCAAGGAGGTTATGTTTTCGCCTGCGTCTGTCTGTTTATTTGTTTGTTAGTTTGTTTGTTTGGTTGTTAGTTAGCAAGATAACTCAAAAAGTTATGGAAGGATCTTGATGAAATTTTCAGGAAATGTTCCTAATGGTAAATCCAACAGATGATTAAATTTTGGTGATGATCCAGAAAAAATCTGGATTCTGGATCACTTTGAAAACTGAGCTGCTTGGCGGAGGTCTGCGCTCTCTGAGTGCTTTTCTAGTTTAAATATGGAACCTATTCATAATATTAAGATTATCATTATTCATATCCATAACATTTTTAAACTGTCAGTAACTTTCATAATTATTATGATATAATCGTTAATCACAATTATCTTGACCATGATAATTGTGACACCAAATTTCTATATCGTTCCAAGCCTACCCCCCGTGCAGGTGTATCTATGGTAAAAGGTGAATTTGAATACATGAGAATAATATGTCATTAAATAATTGTTGGTAGGTTTGGGTACCTTACACATGTTTATGTCCAGGTTACATGTTAGATGCAGGTTAATACTAGGGACGGCTTCAGCTTAATAAATTTGTGGGTCTTGCTACGGATTTTTACGGATTTCTACTGTGAAACATTCCAGACAAAGCAATAACATGACCATGAAGAAAAGCATTTGACAGACCCTCCACCAGAAAAGTTACACAATGTGCCTTTACAGCTCAAAATATCCGTATAGGGAAATACCTGTTAAAAGCCCATATCAGCACATCCCTCGCTATTGCACAGTATTTCACATGGTGCTTAATACACTAGTATATGCACTGTATCATAGGTAGAGTAAAAATCTATGTCCAACTTCTGGTGCAATCCATATTTCTGGCTTTTAATTGACGACATTAGTTACAAATTACAGAACAAAACTACCCAGCTACAATAAATAAATGAGATAACTTTGTTTTATGTGGAATTAAATGAATAAGAGTCCCAACTGCAGTTATTTGATTAACAGTATTTAAGACAATAATCCTTAAAGTGCGTCCTTTAATTTATGTTTAACCTTTTTTTTTTTTTTTTCATGCCCAAGAAGATAGTAAAATCACTCTTTTAATAACAAATTGCAGCATATAGTAAGGAAAAAAAGCCTAAATCGAACCTCAATTCTGAGAACTGATGTAGGCCTAGGGAGTCGAACTTCACGCTCTCTTGTTATTGCTATGGGTCTTGCTTGGTAGTGTTTCGTTTCTGCAATCAAATTCGTTTTTATCTTGCTTAATATTGTTATTTTCCTATTGTCTAATAATGGTTAATTATTGCGTGTGTTGGGGGTGCACAATCATCCTCTGGGTTCATTTATTTTTTTTTACATTGGTACATTGGAGCAAATAAGACAAAACATCGAAACATTAGTATTGTCATAGCTGTGGCACCAAGTCCTGTCTGTAATGGGAGCTGACAGTGCTGAAGCGACCCCGATGGACAGAAGGGACGCTGGACTATTGGAGGCGGCAGACCTTCCAATTATTTTTCAGCCTGATAAGTACTGCTGCTTGTTTAAGGCTGCAGAGTGGATGGACAGATACGATGGAGAGAGAGAGGGAGAGAGGGGAGCTGAGGGTGTGAGGCTGACGGGGCTTGATCTGGTACGATGGCTGGCTGTCACACACAACTTAAGACAATGCTTCCCCCCGGGGCATATTCGCGCGCAAACACACACACACACACACACACACAGAAGCAGGCATGGAGGAGTTGTACATGTCATCAAACACATAGTAAACACACACACACATATATGCACTGTTTACATTCAGCCTGGACTCTATGGACCAGTGCATACAACTGCACTGGCACCACCAAATGGGGAAGACACTACCTAATAATAGACCAGTCTCAGTGAATGTATAGGAACCAAACAAACAAGGGACCGAAAAATTTATATAGCACAAAGTTGCAAAATATATAGTATTATTTTCTACTACTTTTACACAATATCTTGATTTAAGTTGTAACTTTAATTTGAATAAACCCAAAGTTGGAATACAGAAAATTAAAACTTCAATTCAAATAATACGATTCTGTGTAAACTATGATTTATGTTGAATCAGCTGGGCATTGTACTCCACATTTACATGTCTCCATTACAACGTGATGTCATTCTACTCTACATATTCTACTCTACATATTCTACTCGTGATGTCATGTCACGTAATGTATGTGAAGATGAGTGTTTCACAAGTTCATTTCCAAAGGTCAGTCGAACGAAGCGCACACTTTTCTTGAGCTCTCCAAGTAGTTTCACTACTTCAACAAAAAAGTTGTTCAGACGCCTCATATATTGTGCACAGGTCAGTTATCTGTAGTCAACTGCAACATTAGTTTGATTTAGGTTCAAAATGAGTCATGTTTAGTGAGAGTCAGTAAACGTTTGATTAAAGTAGTTACCGACACTTTACTGCATTTTTTAAATACATATGTTAAAACAAAGTAGTTTTAAGAATTGTTTGAATACTTTTGTAATCTCTCGTTTGTCTTTTTACAGCACCAATCCCGCAACAAAATGAAGTTTAAACTAGCGCGCCTTGGGTAAGTTTTTTGGTTACGATTAATGCTGCTTATGGACAATAACTGGACAGAGATTAGATGATGTCGTTTTCCTTTGCAGACTTCCCAACATTGGAAACACTTGCTATCTCAATGCAAGTGTTCAGAGCCTGATGACCCTGGAGCCGTTCATGGCGAACGTGAGCTCTCAGGAGAGGGTTTGGAAGAACGGCACAGGCCTGTTGAGGTAGGCAACAACTACGCACCATTTACTAAATACATATTTACCATTTTCTAACTGTTTAAAAGCAACCATCAGTGGTCACTGTATGAGGACACTGCTTTATCTTTTTTATCCTACTTTTCTCTCTCAGACACTGAAGTTTACAGTTACAGTTTTTCCTAATTACAGCGAAAAGTAATGTAAACCATACAGAGTGAAATGCCTTATTTGATGAGCCCACGTCTCTTCCACAGATACCTTCATGCCATCCACGAGTCTAGAGGTTTCATGAAGAAAATCAGGAGGACCGCACTGCTGCACTCTTTTAAGGCTGTAGTGGCTTCCAAAGCAAAGAGTTTAGAGGATCTCAACAGAAAGTGAGTCACTTTAGCCATGACTGAGACATGCTCCATTCTAATATGATATTTGATATTTCTTGGATCTAAATCATTTCCTTTGAGGATTAGTACAATATTCTGGTTCTGATAATCTAAAGTTACTGTGCGTGTGTTTCAGGACGCTCACGAGTTCCTCACTGCGGTGTTTGGACAAATTCAAAGTTTGGCACCAACAATGCAGAGCATTGCTTCCAGCCTGGGCACTACCTACAGGTGCCCAGTGCAGGAGCAAATGGTCTTCAACATGGACCAGACCAGGACCTGCCAGAGGTATGGGCTCACAGCAAACACAGTACTCTTAAGTAGCATGTACCTCATATATACACTTCATATACTTCATGTACTGTATTAATGTTTGTGCAGGTGTGGAGAGGGATCAAAACACACAGAGATGTTTAACAATCTCTCTCTGAACGTGCGTCAAGACGCTACGACTCAGGACCTCTTGGAGGATTATTTGAAGGTAAGATTTTCAAACTGTTTCCTTTGGTATGATCCAAGTATTTATCTGACCAAGTAACTTTACTTGGGCATTTGAAATACTCAATTTATTTTTATGTATTTTTATTTAATATTCACATTATGTTTGCCTTTGACAGACCACAGAGCTGGAGTACAAGTGCAGCTGTGGAGGGCAGATGTCCTCCCAACAAACGAGCTTTTCGACACTGCCCAAGTAAGTGGAACAAACGTTCATTTGAATGAAACAACTCCCTTCCTCTACTAACTATTGTTTACATTTTGTCCATACGCAGTGTTCTGATGCTCCACCTGAACAGGTTCAGGTACACTCCAACATACCAGCTGGAGAAAGTCAATGATGCCGTTCACATCAACAGAGACATCGTGGTGTCGTCAAACAACGTAAAGTCAATTGTCCAAAGTTCTAATGAAGGAACCTTTGAACTTTCTTAGTAACCTGCCATTTGTGCTTTATACAGGATTCTGGCTGTTTCAGTCTGGTGGGCGTCATTTCCCACCTTGGAAGCACAGCCGACTCAGGTAAGACAATGATTTATTACTCAACACTACTAAAATGTCTTAATGAAACTTGAACTCTATCTTTACTGTGTGTGTGCTTCTATAGGACACTACGTGTTTGATGGGCTAGACCTGGCCAATCCCCTTGATCCCACCGACTGTTGGCTGTCCTATAGCGACCTCCACGTACAGAAGAACACTGGGAGGGACGCGTGCAGGAACAGACAGAAGAGCTCGTACATCCTCTTCTACAAGAGGGTGGTCTGTGAGTAGAGCCTGATGTTCTAAAGGGCTGTTTGTTTATCTATTTAGGATATTTAGGATTGCCTACAGCACTTTGAGGACAAGGATTGCCCGCGGTGAGCGACTGTGACGTCACCCATAGCATTCGGCTCCACACAACTGAAGCTAGCGATGCTAGCGGTTACAGGCGCGAATTTGGACCCAGGGTCTATATTATGAATAGGATATTTTAAACGGACAAAATAGTGGAAAAAAAAACACATGATGGATCATGTAGAGCTTGTTAATACGAATATTTTAAGACCAAAATGATGAGACTCACTGCAGCAGTTACACAGAGAGGGGCAACAATGTTCCAATGTAAGTCAATGGAAGCCAGAGTCAGAAGAAGCTGGAAGCGCCTGCATTCGAACTTCCTATTTGTAACGCAGTGGCTAGCACGTTAGCAAACACATACATGCAAAGACGCCGGTAAAGAACGCGTCAAAACAAAACATCGTTAATGTGGGTGTGTAGTACACATCGTCACTAACGATGCCTCTACGTGGCCCTCGATAAAACAAAAGACGAGTCGGCCGCCAGCAGCTGCTCCTAAAGACGCCCGAGCAGAGCAGAGCTGCTCCTTATAAAGCCAGACAATGATGTGCCATAGGCCCTGGTGCGTCATACCGACTGCACCGCCAAATGTTACACCATTATATTTGTTTAACATTTTTACAAAACAAAATAAGGCTACAGGTAAATGTGTCCTGCACAGTAAACCAGGATAGCCTCTCATGCATGACGCTCACACTGGTCCTATACGGGCAGCGCAGAGCCAGGCGAGCCGCACTATTCTGGATAAGATGTAGTTGAGCGAGATCCTTTTTTGATGCGCTTGACCAGATTACAGAGCAGTAGTCCAAATGTGTAAGGACCAGAGACTGAATAACCATCTTAATATGAGAAAAGACTATTACTTCCAATGATACTACTACTACTACTACAACGCTACTAAACAGAAGGGGGGGTGATTTTTCTTCTTCATATTTAAACATTTATTTAGACTATTGGTCTATTAAATAGGGTCCCAAAGCCAACATGACGTTTGTGCGAGCGGGGCCCCGGCTCCGAGTGCACACACACACGTGCACACACCCCCACAGACTATAGACGTGGACTAAGCAAGTGTGACGTCACCCATAGCGTTCGGCCCCACACAAATGAAGCTTGCGATGCTAGCGGTTACAGGGGCGAATTTGGAGCCAGGCTCTATATTATGAAGAGGATATTTTTAATGGACAGAATAATTTAAAAACAAACTGCAAATCAACTGTTACATTTGGGACACAGTCTGTATCTGGTCATTTTATAAGAATTAAGCAGAGGGAGGGATAGCAAAAACAGAAGCAGAGAGAGGACAGAAAAACAGGGGGAAACCCCCACATCCCCCCAGCAAATTGCTCCGAGTGTAGTATTAGTAGTCCTAGTATTCAAGATAGTAATATTGTAATTCGTGTTATTAGCAGTCTTGGTATTGGATGTATTACTGGAGGTAATAGTAATAGTAATGTTCTTAGAAGTAATAGTAGTAATTAGAAGTAGTAGTGGTAATAACAGTAGTACTGGAGTATGTCCTCCAAACATGTTGTGTTTAACTAGAGCTGCGTGCGTAGGACATGATCATTTTAGGAATCAAACTACACACGGACAAATGAAAGTACACACGTACAGATCTGAATCCGTATTGTAGTATTAATGTAACAAAAATGAACTATTCTTATATATAATATATAATATAATATAAAAATAAATATAAAAATGTATAACAGTTGTGTTTTAGTTTTAGTTTTTCCTCCAGTGGTGCAGAAAACAGGAATCCACAGTTTGTGTGAATGGCCATGAAAGTTACTACAATGACTTCCAATACCTGTACCACTAAATGATCTTGTTTGCAGATTCATGGGCCCATACTGGGCAAATCATCAGGTATGTATATTTGATATGATGCATTATCTTCATTGAAATTTGATTGATATTTTATATTCCAGACAGCAGCATGACCGGTGACAGGATGCACCAAGGTAACAATGCCACCCTGTATCTTTTTGGGCCAAATAAAAATAAATAAAAAACAAATGTCAAATAACAAGCTGTCTAGTGATATTTTAAAAGTAAAAGTATATATATATATATGACCATGACCGTTTACCAATGTTTTTTCCCCAAAACGTCTAGTTTAAAATGAAGCACTATTCACACGGGATTAGTTTTACCTAAGGACTGTAAACTGTAACATTTTAATTACCCCACGGTGTCAGTGTTTTTTTGTGCACATTCACATGGGATAAAACATGTCAGTAAACTACCTGTTGTTACGGATTTTATTCCGGAAATGGTGGACTGATAAACACACCGAAACCTTTTAAGTAACATGTGGCCCCTTAATGGCCCCTGTTTCAGAAAAATCCTAGAACCGCCACTGTTTGCACGGGACTAGAAACACAGACGACATTTGTAATTATTACAATTTACCAGGGGAGCCCAGGTAAAGCGAATCCCGTGCGAATAGGATTTTAGACTAGGAATCAGAAAACGAATGGATTATAGGTTACTGCGTGCTATTCATACCTTGTGAAGTTTCTCATGTTGGATGCTTCCTCAGAACCCACTGTAGCATCATGAGATTCTTCTGAGGCTCTGTGTGCTGGAGAGGGCAGGCACTGGACAGTTTCTACAGCAGAAACCATTGGAAAAGGTTGTGAGGTTCTATTCCTGCTCAACGCAAGTTCTATTGTTGTAACCAAATAATGTCATTACAGTTAAAAGCTAAATTACTAATATGGCAAAGCAAAATACACCATTAGTTAGCAGAACAAAATACTACTTCTCAAAGAAATATAAAAACCTTAGTTCCAGTGGTGAAATGTAAAAGTAGTAAAGTACTGTACATAAGTCAAAAATGTTGTATCTGTGCTTTACTTTAGATTTTAAAGTATATGCTTTTTACTTTTACTTCACTACATTTGAGAGCAGGTATCTGTACTTTCTACTCCACTACATTTTTGAAGAGGACTGAAAAGTAAAAGTATTTTTTATTAAGGTGAGAGACCTGCTGAAAGGCCTGTGGGATCATCTGCGTTTGACCTGGAAAAAGATTATAGGAGAGCTTATCGGAGAGACAAGAGACGCATGATCTGAAGGAAAGCTCAAAACACTGAGAAGTAATGAAGAACCCAGCAGATTCTGTCAGCAAATCCTTTCCAGCCCATAGAACTTATACTTACATTGCCTACCTCTGATTGGCCAAAAGCAAAAATAAGAAATCACTATGGAAACAGCATAAATCTGGTGACAATCTTTTGTGCTTTGTGTTTTGTCTCCTTGTTTCCTCTCCTCAAAAAGCCCCGACACAGATCTGCTGACCCTACCTGACCAGTCCTCCTGTTAAACTGCACTGAGACCTTTGACTGAGACACAAAGGCGACTGAGACATGCAGTGTAAATGTTTCTGCAGCAATACTTGAATTTCCCTCGGGATCAATAAAGTATCTCTCTCTCTCTCTCTGATCTCACACTGTTAAAAGTTATAAAATGCAAAGACGTCTAAAGATCTGCTGGGAATAGCATATTATTGACAAAGTTTACAATCGTAAAGTGGAATACAGTGTGTACAAAACACTGAAGATAGGTACAAGCCCATGTTTTTTGATGAAGACCCTTGCAACAAAAACACAGAAAAAGAGGAGACTTTTTTGTTTACTTTCAATAAATACCAGGTTAAAGGTTTTCATCAAACTGACCTGAGCACTCACCATCCAAATCACCTCTTCTTTGGAAAAGATTTGACTCATTCATTGTGCCTGATGAAATGACATAGAGATTACACAGTTATAATGGCAATTAGTAAAACGCACTAAATATAATAAAGCGTAATTCAGTTTATGGTCCCTCTGAGTGTCCTGTGCATCACTTCACTGAGAAGTGGAGCACACCACCAGTTTTACAGTGTTTGATTAATAGATTTTTAGTGTAGTTTTCTTCTGATTAAACTATAGACAATTACTCAACATTAAAACACCCCCTGCTGAAATTAACATATTCACATTCCATTTCATTAGACTTAATAATATGAAAAAACAAGTAAAAGTGAGTCAGAATAGGCACTGAGACTCCAGTGGAATTCACAAGTCATTGACTAGTTATATTTACTTTGCAAAGCTGTTTTAAAACAGTTGATTGTACACACAATTATATATAAATAAAATGGATTTGCTCTTGCAATGCGCTTTAGGTAGAAACTATATTACAATATCATACCACATCTATAACTAAAAATATGATCATTCTCAGATTCACTGGTAAAATATATGCATGTTGCAGCTTTGTTTATTTAGTTTACTGTGGTATGCTGATTCTTATGTTTAAACCCTTATTAATGCTACCCAATTTTGAGACATGTTTGGCTGGGTTGTTTATGTTCACTGCAAAAGTGAGCGAGTAACAAGTACATTTTTTAAACAGTTATTGTCCTTAACTACATTAGGAAGGCACATACAAATATGGGCATTTGAAACACTGAATATGTTTTAATCTACATTCTATTGCACAGTTACATGTCTCCATGACAACGTCATGGAGACACGTTCTACTCTGCATATTCTACTCTGCATATTCTACTCTGCATATTCTACTCTGTGATGTCATCACGTTATATAATATATGTGTATATATGTGAAGGTGAGTGTTTCACCAAGTTCATTTCCAAAAGTCAGTCGAACGAAGCACACACTTTTCTTGAGCTCTCCAAGTAGTTTCACTACTTCAACAAAAAGTTGTTCAGACGCCTCATATATTGTGCACAGGTCAGTTATCTGTAGTCAACTGCAACATTAGTTTGATTTAGGTTCAAATGAGTCATGTTTAGTGAGAGTTTTGAGTCAGGGGTCATTTGTCTTACGTCAGTAAACGTTTGACTAAAGTAGTTACCGACACTTTACTGCATTTTTTAAATACATATGTTAAAACAAAGTAGTTTTAAGAATTGGGAATACTTTTGTAATCTCTCGTTTGTCTTTTTATAGCACCAATCCCGCCAAGCCGCCTCTTGCACACAGACAAAATGAAGTTTAAACTAGAGCGCCTTGGGTAAGTTTTTTGGTTACGATTAATGCTGCTTATGGACAATATCTGGACAGAGATTAGATGATGTCGTTTTCCTTTGCAGACTTCCCAACATTGGAAACACTTGCTATCTAAATGCAAGTGTTCAGAGCCTGATGACCCTGGAGCCGTTCATGGCGAACGTGAGCTCTCAGGAGAGGGTTTGGAAGAACGGCACAGGCACAGGCCTGTTGAGGTAGGCAACAACTACGCACCATTTACTAAATACATATATACCATTTTCTAACTGTTCAAAAGCAACCATCAGTGGTCACTGTATGAGGACACTGCTTTATCTTTTTTATCCTACTTTTCTCTCTCAGACACTGAAGTTTACAGTTACAGTTTTTCCTAATTACAGCGAAAAGTAATGTAAACCATACAGAGTGAAATGCCTTATTTGATGAGCCCACGTCTCTTCCACAGATACCTTCATGCCATCCACGAGTCTAGAGGTTTCATGAAGAAAACCAGGAGGACCGCACTGCTGCACTCTTTTAAGGCTGTAGTGGCTTCCAAAGCTCCAGAGTTTAGAGGATCTCAACAGAAAGTGAGTCACTTTAGCCATGACTGAGACATGCTCCATTCTAATATGATATTTGATATTTCTTGGATCTAAATCATTTCCTTTGAGGATTAGTACAATATTCTGGTTCTGATAATCTAAAGTTACTGTGCGTGTGTTTCAGGACGCTCACGAGTTCCTCACTGCGGTGTTTGGACAAATTCAAAGTTTGGCACCAACAATGCAGAGCATTGCTTCTAGCCTGGGCACTACCTACAGGTGCCCAGTGCAGGAGCAAATGGTCTTCAACATGGACCAGACCAGGACCTGCCAGAGGTATGGGCTCACAGCAAACACAGTACTCTTAAGTAGCATGTACCTCATATATACACTTCATATACTTCATGTACTGTATTAATGTTTGTGCAGGTGTGGAGAGGGATCAAAACACACAGAGATGTTTAACAATCTCTCTCTGAACGTGCGTCAAGACGCTACGACTCAGGACCTCCTGGAGGATTATTTGAAGGTAAGATTTTCAAACTGTTTCCTTTGGTATGATCCAAGTATTTATCTGACCAAGTAACTTTACTTGGGCATTTGAAATACTCAATTTATTTTTATGTATTTTTATTTAATATTCACATTATGTTTGCCTTTGACAGACCACAGAGCTGGAGTACAAGTGCAGCTGTGGAGGACAAATGTCCTCCCAACAAACGAGCTTTTCGACACTGCCCAAGTAAGTGGAACAAACGTTCATTTGAATGAAACAACTCCCTTCCTCTACTAACTATTGTTTACATTTTGTCCATACGCAGTGTTCTGATGCTCCACCTGAACAGGTTCAGGTACACTCCAACATACCAGCTGGAGAAAGTCAATGATGCCGTCCACATCAACAGAGACATCGTGGTGTCGTCAAACAACGTAAAGTCAATTGTCCAAAGTTCTAGTGAAGGAACCTTTGAACTTTCTTAGTAACCTGCCATTTGTGCTTTATACAGGATTCTGGCTGTTTCAGTCTGGTGGGCGTCATTTCCCACCTTGGAAGCACAGCCAACTCAGGTAAGACAATGATTTTTTACTCAACACTACTAAAATGTCTTAATGAAACTTGAACTCTATCTTTACTGTGTGTGTGCTTCTATAGGACACTACGTGTTTGATGGGCTAGACCTGGCCAATCCCCTTGATCCCACCGACTGTTGGCTGTCCTATAGCGACCTCCACGTACAGAAGAACACTGGGAGGGACGCGTGCAGGAACAGACAGAAGAGCTCGTACATCCTCTTCTACAAGAGGGTGGTCTGTGAGTAGATCCTGATGCTCTAAAGGGCAGTTTGTCGATCTATTTAGGATATTTAGGATTGCCTACGGCACTCTGAGGGCAAGGATTGCCCGCAGTGAGCGACTGTGACGTCACCCATAGCATTCGGCTCCACACAACTGAAGCTACCGATGCTAGCGGTTATAGGCGCAAATTTGGAGCCAGGCTCTATATTATAAATAGGATATTTTTAACAGACAAAATTGTGGAAAAAAACCACCAGGATCATGTAGAGCTTGTTAATACGAATATTTTAAGACCAAAATGATGAGACTCACTGCAGCAGTTACACAGAGAGGGGCAACAATATTCCAATGTAAGTCAATGGAAGCCAGAGTCAGAAGAAGCTGGAAGCGCCTGCATTCGAACTTCCTATTTGTAACGCAGTGGTTAGCAAACACATACATGCGTTACATGTATGTGTTTGCTAACGCGGGTCAGACTAAAAGAGGTTCAGAAGCCCCTTATGATGAGTGTTACAATGAGGCCAGTTACGTCGCCCGGATTGGCATTACCGGGCTCCCACCCTGGAGCCAGGCCTGGGGTGGGAGCTCGACTGCGAGCGTCTGGTGGCCGTCCTCCCGTGGACCCATCACCCGCAGGAGGGTTCATAGGGGGCCGGTGCAGAGGGATCTGGGCGGCAGTCGAAGGCGGGGGCGCCAAAACAAAACATCGTTATTGTGGGTGTGAAGTACACATCGTCACTAACGATGCCTCTACGTGGCCCTCGATTAAACTAAAGGACGAGTCGGCCACCGGCAGCTGCTCCTAAAGACGCCCGAGCAGAGCAGAGCTGGAGCTGCAAATCAGCTGTTACATTTGGGACACAGTCTGTACCTGGTCATTTTATAAGAATTAAGCAGAGGGAGGGATAGCAAAAACAGAAGCAGAGAGAGGACAGAAAAAACAGTGCTGTAACACACTACATTGCCAAGAAAATGGTGCCTGTAAACACGGTGACCAAAGAGTCATTTAAAAGTTTCCTCCGCACGATGGATAAGAGGTACATGCTTCCCTCCCGCACGTGCTTCAGTAGGTTGCCATCCCACATCTGTATGCAGAATGTAAAGAAAAGGTGGTGAAAAAGCTGGAAAATGTGGAGTATTATGCCACAACTACTGATCTGTGGTCAAGCAGAACGACTGAGCCATATTTGTTTGCTCTACTTAAGTGAAGCCACAGACGGCTCTTTTAGTTCTTCAGTTGTAATAACTGCTGTTGCTCAAGCACTCAAAGTACCCTATGTATAGCATGTTTCTTTTTAATAAATAGGACTACATTTGAAATTCTTGACTTTAGTGCATTACAGTTATGGAATTTAGTGTTTCAACGGTATGATGTAAGTTTCTGTGATGCTTGCGAATGTTCATGTGCACTGAAACTTGATTTGAAAAGAATCGTGGATGAAATCGAAATCGTTATATCTGCCAGAAAAATCGCAATTCAATTTTTTTCTTAAAATCGTTGAGCCCTAGCATGTACAGCCCTAGCATGTACAGATCTGAATCCGTGTTGTAGTATTAATGTAACAAAAATGAACTATTCTTATATATAATATATAATACATAATATACATATAAAAATGTATAACAGTTGTGTTTTAGTTTTTGTTTTTCCTCCAGTGGTGCAGAAAACAGGAATCCACAGTTTGTGTGAATGGCCATGAAAGTTACTACAATGACTTCCAATACCTGTACCACTAAATGATCTTGTTTGCAGATTCATGGGCCCATACTGGGCAAATCATCAGGTATGTATATTTGATATGATGCATTATCTTCATTGAAATTTGAATGATAGTTTATATTCCAGACAGCAGCATGACAGGTGAACGACAATGACATGACAGTTGGGTGGCACGGTGGCTGAGTGCCTAGCATTCACGCTTCCCACACTTTAAACATGGATGTGTTAAAAACACCACAACATGTGTTGAATTTCAACACATCAGTGAGTTCTATTTGGGACAACACAACTTGTGTTAATTGTGACACAGTTGATGTGTAAATATAGTGACACATAAGTTGTGTCATTATAGTGACACAAGGATGTGTATTAATGTGTTACTTTGAACACAGTTATGTGTTTAAATGCTATTTACACATTAGTGTGTTGCTCAGAATTCCAGTTACCCAACACAAGCATGTGTCATTCCACAAAGTTCATCAATATGAATAAAGATGAAGATACAAGTAGAAAAAATGTGTTTACTTTGGAATGTTGTTTTTTTTTTGTACATGCAATATATCAGCAGGCTCCAATCTTCCTTCAAAATAATAATAATAATAATAATAATAATAATAATAATAATAATAATAATAATAATAATACCTTAATCAAGGCTTAATACAATACAGAACACTGAAACAAGCACTTTCATGATATTTGGTCCAGGGTCCGGCATCCAGCTAGGATCTTGTTCTATCAGCTCCATTTTCACAGGAGAGGAGAAAGAAACAGACAGAGAAAAAAAGATTAAGTATATAAATTTTAAAATGTCAATAAGGTACACAGGTGATAGCAACAAATTGATTATGTGACATACGTATGCATTTTAATGCAATAACATGTATTTTAGAATACAATATGATATAAAAATGTCCTATATAATGTTATATATACACACAAAATGTAATATGTGTATAATTCAGGGTAGAAAAGTAGCACATGCTATTGGACAAATGTCAACCGTGTCAAAGCCCATTAAAAAGCTAGAAATCTAGGCCTGGTTAGTAGGTACATGGCACAATCTGATGATGAATTGTAAAAACTACAAATGTTACCCCATGTCAATGGGGGAAGCTATTGAAATTACAGAATGCATTTTCACGTGTAGTTTTAATGGAAGTCAACAAAAAGGTCCAATAAATGCCTAAAAGGTAAAAGGGTGTGTAAGTACAATTGAAAAAGAATCTAGCCAAGAATCTGGTGCAGACCATATTACACTGTCAAAGAAAGTGCAAAACCAAAGAAAAATACAATATGTTTGATTAGAACTGAGGTTGAAAGAAAAAAGCAGTGAGGGGAAAAAACGGCTGCATGGCAGTTCTTCACGTCCAACTTCACACGTGGAAAAGAACAAAAAAAAAAAAAAAGCTTAAATATTCAAAGACAGGTGGACAGTATTATGCTCCAACTCATTACAGTGGGTTTGTAACAGAGTAAACTGCTTTTCAGACAACATTAGCTAGCTCTTTTGGCAGCAGCAAACAAAGCTAGTTAGCCTAACAGTTAGCCGTTAGCATTGCTATTCACTTGCATTATGGGCTGGCTATGACTTGGCAAAAATGTAGTTAACAGCAGTACATTAGCATTTAGTCACTTCAGCTTTCTGGTTTTCAGACGGCTAACGGCATTTCAACACTAATTATAAATAAACGTTAACCAAAAACTTCAACCATACACCCCCTGTTTAGCTCGAATCCCAGTGGAAAAAATCGTGTCAGCGAAACATTTATGTAACTATAGCAGTAATTCACTTGGTGTGACCGAAATATCAATCAGTGTGTTGGGGAAACACAGGTAAAGTCACCAGTGATAGTTTGGATGAAGTCTAACTTATAGTTTATTGAGCAGCTTTTAACCACTTTTGTCTATAATTGAAACATAAACACAGAAAATCATCCACTTACCTGTCCATTTATTACTACTGTCAACCGTGTGATCAGAGACTTTTCCTGCTGTACGTGCTCGTGTTGCTCGTGAGATGTTGAAACCGTTGGACCAACTTGGCCTGGCCGATAAAAAAAACAAACAAACAAACTTGGCCCCAGGCATTTTGTGGCCAATGATGTTAACATATATTTTTGTGTTGTAAAAGTTAAATCATGCAACACATTATGTGCAGAAATTGACACAGCATGTGTTTTTTGTCTTTCTACACATTAAATGTGTAAGAAAACAACACAAGAGGAACACAGAAGAAGTTTCCGGGTTCAATCCCCGGGTTGCTCAGGCCTTTCTGTGTGGAGTTTGCACGTTCTCCCCGTGTCTGGTGGGTTTCCTCCGGTTTCCCCCATCAACCCAAAAACATGCAGCAGGTAAAAATCCTCCAGCTGAGGTAGTCTTGACCAAGCTGCTCACTGCTCCTGAAGGAGCAGAGGACAATTTCCCTACAGGGACAATAAAGTACTAAAAACAAAAACAAACAAAATGAAAGGATGCAAGGTAACCCCACATCTTTTGGGACCAAATAAATATAAATAAACAATTTGCAAATTACTTTGTTATATTATTTGTGTATTCACATAGTTTACTGTTCACCTTTTCTCTGTCACACTAATCAGGTACTCTTCCACTTACAGATGAGAGAGAAATACCTAATACTTTGTTTATCGCGTTCTACCAGAGGCCACACAACACTCACAGCTCTCGCAGCACATATGTTGTCCCTCCATTATGACATTTCTGAGCTTTTTAACCATGTTTTAATGTTGTTTCCTTGCATTACATTTGCGTAAAAAAAAAATATGGAAAGCGGTTGCGTGCAATGAAATTATGTTTAGGCTTTGAAACTTACTTCGATCCCCTCTACACATATTTTTCTCAGAACATGAATGTCACTTTTTCATGTTGATGAAATGTGATCAGTCATGCTGAATACGCATATTTATCTTATGTTACCTTATCTTGAAAATTTGCCTTTTTTATGGTTTTATTTTTTATGTATAATTTAATTCTGTTTACACAATTATAGGGTTTTAAAGTAAAATAATACAAAAACAGTCTTTAGTTTTCCACAGTTGTGTATTGCCTTAAACAGAATCAAACACACAGAGATCACAGGTACAGAGACACACAGATTGGAGTTGGACAGTGTGTGGACTTATTCCAGTAAAGACACTCTGGTCTCTGCCTGTGGACACATGAACAACACATGATGAACACATTATGATGATCTACTCTGTGTTGTACATGTTTAAATATACTTAAAGCACTTTCTACTCTCTAATACAATAATGGACCAGAACAGAATCACAGTGAACATTAGAACTGTACCTGCAGAAACAATAAATACTCACAATGTGCTGCTTTTCATCCGTCCAGGTAGGGCATCTGGTATGAAGTTCTCCTAGTGCCACATCACCCTGTAGAAACATGATAAATGTTTCCTAGGAAGTATATGTTGAAAAAATATAATTCTGTTAAAATAATTTTAGTTGGTCTACTTAATTTGTTCATCTGGGGTCTGTGTTTTGTTTCAAACATCTTTTTGTTTTCTGAAAGACAAAGAGATTTTTATTTTGTTTTAGTCTTTCTATTTGAACTTTTTATTTGCAAAAAACGACTAACATCAACTCTAACATTCGTGAACTTACCCACAGCTACATCAAAGTGCTCTGAATATCAGTCTTTGTAAACGACTCTGGAAGCAGCACATTCAAATCTTAGTACAAATGTCACACTCTTGTAGATGGACAGTCAAAAACAATTTGTTTCATGGACACAGTCCTTAAATTAACCCTAATGTCAAATAAAACAACACAAACATGTTTTAACAATGAACTACATTCTAGGCCAGAGAAAGTGTATAAAATCTTTGAAAAGTCTTACCGCCAGATCAGCTCTTATAATCCTCCTGGATGCACGCTGCAGTGTCCTCTGCTTCTGTAACTGTGTCCTGTGTCCTGAGTGTGTCCTGTGCTCCTGTAACTGTGTCCTGAGTGTGTCCTGTGCTCCTGTAACTGTGTCCTGAGTGTGTCCTCTGCTCCTGTAACTGTGTCCTGAGTGTGTCCTCTGCTCCTGTAACTGTGTCCTGAGTGTGTCCTCTGCTCCTGTAACTGTCCTGTGTCCTGAGTGTGTCCTCTGCTCCTGTAATTGTCCTGTGTCCTGAGTGTGTCCTCTGCTCCTGTAAGTGTCCTGTGTCCTGAGTGTGTCCTCTGCTCCTGTAAGTGTCTTGTGTCCTGAGTGTGTCCTCTGCTCCTGTAAGTGTCTTGTGTCCTGAGTGTGTCCTCTGCTCCTGTAAGTGTCCTGTGTCCTGAGTGTGTCCTCTGCTCCTGTAAGTGTCCTGTGTCCTGAGTGTGTCCTCTGCTTCTGTAAGTGTCCTATGTCCTGAGTGTGTCCTCTGCTCCTGTAAGTGTCTTGTGTCCTGAGTGTGTCCTCTGCTCCTGTAACTGTCCTGTGTCCTGAGTGTGTCCTCTGCTCCTGTAAGTGTCCTGTGTCCTAAGTGTGTCCTCTGCTCCTGTAACTGTCCTGTGTCCTAAGTGTGTCCTCTGCTCCTGTAAGTGTCTTGTGTCCTGAGTGTGTCCTCTGCTCCTGTAAGTGTCTTGTGTCCTGAGTGTGTCCTCTGCTCCTGTAAGTGTCTTGTGTCCTGAGTGTGTCCTCTGCTCCTGTAAGTGTCCTGTGTCCTGAGTGTGTCCTCTCCTCCTGTAAGTGTCCTGTGTCCCGAGTGTGTCCTCTGAAACTGTAAGTGTCCTGTGTCCTGAGTGTGTCCTCTGAAACTGTAAGTGTCCTGTGTCCTGAGTGTGTCCTCTGCTCCTGTAAGTGTCTTGTGTCCTGAGTGTGTCCTCTGCTCCTGTAAGTGTCTTGTGTCCTGAGTGTGTCCTCTGCTCCTGTAAGTGTCCTGTGTCCTGAGTGTGTCCTCTGCTCCTGTAAGTGTCCTGTGTCCTGAGTGTGTCCTCTGCTCCTGTAAGTGTCTTGTGTCCTGAGTGTGTCCTCTGAAACTGTAACTGTCCTGTGTCCTGAGTGTGTCCTCTGCTCCTGTAAGTGTCTTGTGTCCTGAGTGTGTCCTCTGCTCCTGTAAGTGTCTTGTGTCCTGAGTGTGTCCTCTGCTCCTGTAAGTGTCTTGTGTCCTGAGTGTGTCCTCTGCTCCTGTAAGTGTCCTGTGTCCTGAGTGTGTCCTCTGCTCCTGTACCTGTCCTGTGTCCTGAGTGTGTCCTCTGCTCCTGTAACTGTGTCCTGAGTGTGTCCTCAGCTCCTGTAAGTGTCCTGTGTCCTGAGTGTGTCCTCTGCTCCTGTAACTGTCCTGTGTCCTAAGTGTGTCCTCTGCTCCTGTAAGTGTCCTGTGTCCTGAGTGTGTCCTCTGCTCCTGTAAGTGTCTTGTGTCCTGAGTGTGTCCTCTGCTCCTGTAAGTGTCTTGTGTCCTGAGTGTGTCCTCTGCTCCTGTAAGTGTCCTGTGTCCTGAGTGTGTCCTCTGCTCCTGTAAGTGTCCTGTGTCCTGAGTGTGTCCTCTGCTTCTGTAAGTGTCCTGTGTCCTAAGTGTGTCCTCTGCTCCTGTAAGTGTCTTGTGTCCTGAGTGTGTCCTCTGCTCCTGTAAGTGTCTTGTGTCCTGAGTGTGTCCTCTGCTCCTGTAAGTGTCTTGTGTCCTGAGTGTGTCCTCTGCTCCTGTAAGTGTCCTGTGTCCTGAGTGTGTCCTCTGCTCCTGTAAGTGTCCTGTGTCCCGAGTGTGTCCTCTGAAACTGTAACTGTCCTGTGTCCTGAGTGTGTCCTCTGAAACTGTAACTGTCCTGTGTCCTGAGTGTGTCCTCTGCTCCTGTAAGTGTCTTGTGTCCTGAGTGTGTCCTCTGCTCCTGTAAGTGTCTTGTGTCCTGAGTGTGTCCTCTGCTCCTGTAAGTGTCTTGTGTCCTGAGTGTGTCCTCTGCTCCTGTAAGTGTCTTGTGTCCTGAGTGTGTCCTCTGCTCCTGTAAGTGTCCTGTGTCCTGAGTGTGTCCTCTGCTCCTGTAAGTGTCCTGTGTCCCGAGTGTGTCCTCTGAAACTGTAAGTGTCCTGTGTCCTGAGTGTGTCCTCTGAAACTGTAACTGTCCTGTGTCCTGAGTGTGTCCTCTGCTCCTGTAAGTGTCTTGTGTCCTGAGTGTGTCCTCTGCTCCTGTAAGTGTCTTGTGTCCTGAGTGTGTCCTCTGCTCCTGTAAGTGTCCTGTGTCCTGAGTGTGTCCTCTGCTCCTGTAAGTGTCCTGTGTCCTGAGTGTGTCCTCTGCTCCTGTACCTGTCCTGTGTCCTGAGTGTGTCCTCTGCTCCTGTAACTGTGTCCTGAGTGTGTCCTCAGCTCCTGTAAGTGTCCTGTGTCCTGAGTGTGTCCTCTGCTCCTGTAACTGTCCTGTGTCCTAAGTGTGTCCTCTGCTCCTGTAAGTGTCCTGTGTCCTGAGTGTGTCCTCTGCTCCTGTAACTGTCCTGTGTCCTGAGTGTGTCCTCTGCTCCTGTAACTGTGTCCTGAGTGTGTCCTCAGCTCCTGTAATTGTCTTGGGTCCTGCTACATTTGAATTTTCCCTCCCAAAGTTTTGGGGAGGAGAATTCCCGAGGGAGGAGCTTCACCACAGATTATAACAAACTCATGTTTCCTCAGCCTGATTAAAATACGCAGGTCAAACATCGACCACAGTCAAATGACCTCTGTAAGACTTAAACATGCTGGACAGAGAATCGTCAGTTTGCATGTTGCTATTTAGATGCATCATAGAAGCTAAAAATCTTTTTAAGGGACATTAAAGCCACAAGAATTCATAATAATCTTTAAAACATAACTCAAATAAATCTTCATAAGCAAAGGTAGATGATTTATATCAGCTACTTATTTATTAACAACTGATTTTTGCGCTCGATTAAAAAGGCCATGGTATTGTACAGTACACTGTGCCTATAAACAATACAATACAATACAAATGAAACTGAAACTGCTATTTGGATTTCACACATCCTCTGTCTTTGCTTTAAAAATGAGTTTGTCAAAGAGACAAGGTATATTGATGACATAAATATAGTTTTTTAGTTTATTTAACTACTAACTTTCATGTTATCGTGTATGCCCATTTATCTGCTCAAACTGAGTTCAAATGTTTATGCACATTTGAATTTAGAATTTTTATTGTAATCCTAGTTTTATTTGTGTTCCTTCCATGGCACCCATTTAGTACTGAATAAAAAAATACATTCAAACAATATACACTTTGTTTAAGAGTATAATTTTATTTTGACTCTACCATGTCCTCTGTATGTGTACTGTTCTTTAGGCCTACCTGGGCACCTTCAGTCTTTCCCCTAAAATATGAAAACCCTTTTGAACTCTGAACTTTTGAACTTGAATTTACAAATGCAAAAATGTGGTTTGTTTCACAATGATTAGTTAAGCAAAAACCGGAATCCTTTATTTGAATACCTTTGTTGTGTCTTATCGTGCAGAATTACAACTTTTTATGAATAATCTTTATCTTAACATGCACTGGGAGTCTGCTCGCTTTGACCAAGCGCCTCCAAAAACACAACTAGGCCTGCCACGATAATTACAATATGAAAGTTGGAACAATATATTTTTGTGCTCAATATTTATCATGGGTACTTTTGCTTAAGTTCATGTGATACTTTTACTGGAGTATTTTGTTTTTGCACCGGTCTCTGTACTTTTACTTAAAGGTGCATTGTGTAACTTTTCTGGTGGAGGGTTTGTCAAATGTTTTTCTCCATGGAGATGTTATTGCTTTGTCTGGAATGTTTCACAGTATGGTATTAAACCTTTCTATCTTCTTGGAGACCAAACCATACCAAGTTACAGGTCAGATCTGTGGAGAGTCAACCCCGCTCACAATCAGAATGCCTGTTTTTCTTGGTATTTTTAAGCTACTAAACCACATGTGCATTAATAAATGTAAGGTTAAACTGTTTAATGTCATACTGTGGCACATGCCAGTCAGAGCAATGACGTTTCCATAGAAACAAGCAGGTGACGCACCCCAACCATAAAGCTACATAGTGCACCTGTCAAAATGGGTTTACAGGGATTATCCTGCTTTGACAGTGGTATAAAGTATTTTCAGTATTATCGTGTATCACTGTTTATCTCTGTAGCGATACATCGTGCTTCAAAAGTTGTTTTGGTGACAGGCCTAAACACCGGCATGGCACTTGAATGTTGTCTGGGTTGGAGCCTGTTCGGTCAGCTCACATCTCAAAAGCCTTACAGGGGTATATGGGGTGGACGGTTTGCTCGACTTTGACTACGTGCCTGAGCCATCTTGTTCGTGTCTGTGCATATGTGCGATCTGTAGTGGCAGTTGCATTTGCTCCAAAGCCCCCATGCTCTCCCATATCTTACCCTGAGTGTTTAGACCCAAGCAGACTTCTTGAGGACTTAAGCAGCCATGTGATAGACTTTGCAGCTTTAAATCCATTTTCACAATTTCAGCACATACTTGCGTTGAATTGGTGCATGTAAACCTACACTACACACATCAATTATTAAAAGTGCATTGTGTAACTTCTGGTGGAGAGCCCTTCAGATACTTTTCTCAGTGGATATGTTATGTTATTATGTTATGCATTTTTCACACTATGGTATTAAACCTTTTTATCTTCATGGACACCAAACCAGACCAAGTTACAGGTCAGGTTTATGTTTTTCTAGGTATTTTTGCACTATAAATTTTAATGTAGTTGAATAAATGTAAGGTTGAGCTGTTTAATGGCGTACTGTGGAACATTCCAGGCAGAGCAATGACATATCCATAGAAACAAGGAGGTGACGGACCCCTAACCAAAAAGTTACACAGTGCACCGTTAAATTAAACTGAACTGTATGGAGAAACCTATGATGTGGCTATATAATAAGAATAATGTAGATAACTTAAAACAGTCACACACGGAAAAAGCAAATGTTAAGGTGTGACCAAATGATTTTGATTTTGACAAATAAAAGGCTGTGATTTTGTAATAAATCACTGCCTCTTATTTGTAGCATGTATCTCTGAAATGCGTAAGAGATCTTTCAAACATTCTTGCATCTTTCAGAGTTAAAATATATCACTTTTGTTTATCTCAGATCTACAGTTTGGTGCTTCGCTTGTTGATTGTACTGAAATCTACGCTGTTTCTCAGTCCCCTGTCATTTTTACTTGTAAGCTGTCATGTTTTATCTTAAGAAAGTTTTGAAAGTAACACGTTAGAGGTCCTATATTACGCAAAACTGACTTGTGAGCTTCAATTTGATAATGTTGTTACCTCATGAAAAACATACCCGGAGTTGTATTTTGTTTCATTCACACGTCAGTAATTCTGCGTTATTAGTCTGTATAAATCTCCAAAGCAGGCAATTCTGGAGCTGAAATCCAAATAATTGAACTGCTTTGGAAAAATATAAATACAATTTTTCTGCTTTCATGAAAGGATTAGAAAAATACTGACAAACTAATACAAAAATCACATTTCAGTTTGTACAGACCCTACATGGTTAGCAGGTTTTATGCTGAAGTTGTTTGTTGTTTGTTTGAGGAGAATATGATGGAACTTCAGAAAATTCCAGTCTTTGCGATTTGCTACTTGCGTCCAGTGGTGGAACATAATGAAGTAGTAAAGTACTATACGTAAGTGCTAATAACTAAAATGTATTCATAAGTTGATTTTAAAGTTGATACGTTTACATTTGAGAGCAGGATTTTTGAACAAGACTGAAAAGTAAACCTATTTTTATTATTGTCTGAGACCTGCTGAAAAGGCTGTGGGTTTATTTTTTATTTTTTTTGAGCAAACAAAAACATACAAATAAAAACTGCTAGGAAAGAAAAATCAATTCAGTTGTTTCTGTTGAACAAAATCAGTACATTTGAAGCTTTATTATATTAGATCTCAAAATAGACTCAAAATATTTTAAGTTTTTACTCTTTAAAGGTGCATTATGTAACTTCGTTTTGGAGTCTGTCATTTTTTGTTTCTATGCACATGTTATTGCTCTGCTTTAAATGTTCCACAGTATGACATTAAACAGCTCTACCTTACATTTATGAAATTACAGGTGGTTTTATAGCTCAAAAATACCTAGAAAAACAGGCATTCTGACTGTGAGTGGGGTTGCTTCTCCAGAGATCTGACCTGTAACGGCCTGGTTTGGTCTCCATGAAGATAGTAAGGTTTAATAATACCCTGAAACATTTCTGAGAAAGCAATAACACCTCCATGGAATAAAACATTTGACAGACCCTCCACCAGAAATGTTACACAATGCACCTTTAAGTAAATTTACTTAAGTACTTTAATACTTTTACGTTTACCTTTACTTGATTTTATTTTTGATTCAGAATCTGTACTTTTACTTAAGTAACAAAATTGAGTACTTCTTCAACCCCTGATTAGTGGGCTATTCAGTTATTGCTCAAAATATGGAAAAACATGCAATAAACCCTTCACTCAGAACAAATGCCTTTTAGACAAAATCATGCGTTCTTATGAAATAATCACACGCTTTAGATCCTGGATACTTCCCATTAGAGAAATTGTTCACCGCCTCAAACACCACAGCTCCGACACCTCTCCCGTGTCAGCCCTTGTCTAAACAGCCTTATATCAGTAGCATGACAGCCTATAATTTGCCTCATGTTAGCTTAAATGAACGCCATAATAAGGGTTATCCAATTCACACTAAGTGTCATAATCCGTGGCGAAGCGGTGGTAATACACTGGTGTCATAGGCTCTGTTAATGCTTCAGTGATCACCTCCACATGGCCCACAGCCAAACTGCCACGCAGGGGGACATGACTTTAGTACACAGACTGTATATATAGATGGACATGGCAAACCTGCTATAGGAAATGAGCATGAGGGCACTTCCAGCTCCATCGACTTGAGTTTACACTGAAAACTTGTCAGCCCTCTCTCTGTAACTGCTGCAGTGAACCTCGTCTTTTTGGTCTTAAAATGTTTGTATTAACCCGCTCTACATGATCCTGGTGTTTTTATTTTGCTATTTTGACCATAAATAAATTTCTATTCTTAAAGGTGCACTGTGCCACTTTTCTGGTGGAGGGTCCACCACCTGCATTGCTTTGCCTGGAATGTTCCATGGTAATTCTGTAACTTGCGTTGTGACACTGCAATTTCCCCATTGTGGGACAAATAAAGGATTATCTTATCTTATCTTATCTTATCTTATCTTATCTTATCTTATCTTATCTTATCTTATCTTATCTTATCTTATCTTATCTTATCTTATCTTATCTTATCTTATCTTATCTTATCTTATCTTATCTTATACTGTAAACATTTTCATCCAGCATTTATTCATTATGAGTGTTTCCATTGCTGTAAAATACAATAATTCCTTATGTGGATAGGGACGACTCTCCACAGATCTGAATTGTAATGTAGCGCAGTACTGTGACCTGCCTTATGATAGATGATAGTTTAACCCATACTGTGGAACATTCTAGACAAAACAATATAATTTTCATAGAGACAAGCAGGTTGGCAGACCCTAGACTAGAAATGTTAAGCAGTGCACCTTTAACATACAGCTTGGCAAATTCACTCCTATAACTGCTAGCCTTGATGAGCTGCTTTTGACTGGAACCGAACGCTATGGGTGACGCCACACTCCCTCAGCCCACTTCTTTATACAGTTTATGCCACCCATAAGTCAAAAAGAGAACTTTTGGGCCATGTTGTATCGGGCGACCTCCTTTCTCAGAATTGCAAGCAAGCAAGATGTCGTCTAACCTAACTCACGCTGTGTATTCTTTTCTTTTCATTACCATTTCTGATAATATCTATTCAATGCCCAGAAGGTAGACTCGTTTGCCTGGGTTGGGCTGCAGCTTCAGCAAGTTTTTAGTTGAGGGGTTAAAAAGGTAGGATTCCAGGATGTTTTAACAGGAACTACATAGGTGAACCGAGGATTAAAACTCCCTCCAGGTACAGAATGGTCGCCCCTACCAACTTTACCTATCAATATATATCTTCTTTTTCCAGGTACGAAAGGCTCTACAGGAGACTTGGAGGTCCCCCTAGTGTGGAAACCTCTGGGCGCGCAATTCTCAGGCTCATGGAGTGGCTCATTTTGCTTTAATTACAGTAAGTACAACGGACCCCCCAGGCTTGTTTAAACAGATCAACCAGCAGAAGAAAGAAGAAAATGGTAATTAGCGGCGTAATGTTGCTGACCACGCAGGTTCTCCCCACACTGCTGAGTTTTATTGACATAAGAAGGACAATAGGAATCTGTATTCAAATGACGAGCTTTACCGAGTATTTGTAGGGTTCTCCTCCTTTAGAGCACGTAATATAAAGATAATGTCAGACTGGTTGGCTAATATTTTGAGTGGGATGAAATGGATGGCTGCATATGTGGACTGCACTCCTCAGGGGACTTATGGCTTGTGAGTAATTCTCTAGTAAATATTAAAAATGTATGTTGATGAATATGGCTGGAATATTCCACAGTATGCCATGCGTATCCATCTTGCATTCATTCAATTAAAGTTGTTTTTTTTTTTTTGCTCAAAAATACAGTTAAATACATGTATTCTTACTGTGAGAGGGGTCACCTATCCATAGATCTGGCATGTAACTTAGCTTGGTAGCCTCACATGCTTGTTTTTATGGAAATGGCCAAGTCTAATAGTCTAATACTGTATTCTGGCACATTCCAGGCAAAGCAATAACATCTCCAAGGAAACAAATAGTGAGCAGACCCACCACCAGAAAAGTTACACAGTGCACCTTTTAAGTAAACATAAAAAGTACACATGAAAAATACTATTCAAAGTACTTCAGCTACTCAGTACTCATATAATTTAAAATGCAATTAATTACAATTGCATGCATAGAATTAGACTCAATTACAAGTACAGGTTTAAAAATCTACTCAAATTATTGTATTGTACTATATTAGATAGACTGATATTTCGGTTGGCAGATTTATCGTATTGGCTAGTGACCTTAAATCTACAGCACAGGCCAATATTTTGTTTTAATATGAAGAGATAGCTGCACAAGTAAATTTAAATGACATCATTTGGGGAAAGTAATCAAAATCGGTCTAACATATCAGCCCAAAAATATTGGCAGAGCTTATTGGCCATCGGTTTCTCTGTATTCTCATAATCGGTATCAGCATCGTCCATGAAAAAACCCATATTGGTCGATCTCTAATTAGAATCCTTTGTCTATTAATTATTTGGAGGCAGTAGCAATATAGTATTCAGAAATGAGCAGTTTTACTTTATTGTGCCATCACAAAAAGAAGAAAATCAGTGTTTTGTTTTGTTCATAAACCTCCTGATTCTTAACTGTAGTGCAATGCAGAACACTTCTAATGCATTCCATGTTTCCGAGCCAAGATGCTGTGTGTGCGTGTGTGTGTGCGTGTGTGTGTGTGCGTGTGCGTGTATGCGTGTGTGTGTGAAAGAAAGAGGGGAGCGAGTCAGAATCAGGATCAATACTATTGACCTGTTTACCTTGGTGCCGAGCATACGGGCCTGCTCTGGTTTACCACTTGAAACATTCAAACCAGACTATTAGTAATACTTTGGTCCTTCTCTTTACTGATTGGAAGACCTGCGCTGGGGCATCCAGGCTCACCGACATAAAGGGTGGGGTGATACGCGCTGGGAGAAGGGGGTTAAAGAACGAGGGGAGAGGAGACCCTGAACCTAATCCTGTCTGCTTTAAGCCAGCGGGTTTTGGCCCATGTCTGGACTCTCGCCTCTGGACCTGATGTGGTCACTCAACCCTATCAAGCTGCGGGGCATTGTGATCCTCCCGCCTCTGCCCCCCTCCTTACCCCCCACCCTCGGGCGCTTTTGTGTTCCCCCCACCTCCTCCCGTTTTTTTTCCCTCATCCTCCCGTGCGCCGCCAGAGCAGAATTTCTTTAAATGCTTAATTTTTCCCCCTTTGGCTTCCTCTTTGCGAGCGCCCTCTCACTTGTTTGTCCATCGATTTTTCATCCCTCTTCAGCCAATGCCGCCCCCACCCCACTCCACCCCTCTCCACCTCCTCTTCTCTCCCTCCTCCTCCCCTCCCTCTCCTCCTCTCGCATCCTCTGCGCCGTTGATGCAATCTGATTTATTTATTTATTTATTTTAAGCTTGTTGGCCAGGTAATTTGTGGCAGGTAATGACTTTCACTGAATCTAGTTTGCGCTCTTTGAATTCTTTTTCCCCTCGACCTTTGCCTCATCGGGGCTCATCTCCCTGCACATCCCCTTTTGTCCCATTTGCGCGCCTGCTTTTCTATTCCCCTCTCTCTCCCCTGCTCTGGCTCTGTCTCTTCTTACCGCCCGGTGTCCGTGTATTTTTAATTCCCCCAGATATTGGTAGTGCGCTGTATGGTGGTGGAGGCGTATGCGGGTCTGTGTGTCCCAGTTGAGTGTGTGATTGACAGCTGGCCCCTACTCTCTGTGGGGGCCTCTCTGTGCACTTGTACCCAGCACCTCCACCTGACTGCTCCTGTGTCTGCAGCCAGCCCTCTAGTGTCCACCGGGGCACACAACTTCTCTCCCACTCCACTTTTGGAAAATGAGAGGCTCACTGTATAGTACTTCCAAAGTATTTGACAGGGCTCATTTATTTTTTGTATTTAAAGGTGCATTGCATAACATTTCTAGTGGAGTATCTTCATGGAAACATTGCTTTGTCTAAAATGTTCCACAGTACAGATTAAACCTATCTATCACAAGTGAGACAAGCAGGTTACAGCACTACACTACATTACAATTCAGATCTGTGGAGAGTCACTCCTATTCACAGAAGAAATGATTGTATTTTTGAAATACCCGTAATGAATAAATCCTAATACCATGGAACATTCCAGGCAAAGCAATGACATCTCCATGGAGACAAGCAGAAAAGTTGCGCAGTGTGCCTTAAAAATGTGGATTGTGTTTTGATGAGATAGATGATGTTTGGATGTCAGATGTATTAGTTTTAGGACACATTAGAATCGTAAGAATTGAAACATTATAATTCAAAACTTATTTATTCAAATCTATAATCAAAAAACCATCAAGGTTTATATTTTTGATCTGGCTGTCTGTCTCATTAACTTATTTATTTTTCAGACTCCACAGACTAGAGCAGTGGTAATCCTTGAGACAATGTGAATAAAACAAATTTTGTCAATGTTGGTTATGATGTCAGTATTTATGAATAATTATAAAATCATGATGTTCCTTCTCACAGTAATACTAACACTTAAATGTCAGCTCTACATAGTATATGTAAGCATGTATTTCCTTTATCCCTGTTGGGAATGTGCTTACATAGCATGCCCTCAGTCCACTATAAGTCTATGGTGATATTTGTTGTAAAATGTTTCCAGTTGTTAATATTCAGTAGTTTTTCCTCTTATAACAGATGCTTGCATGTTGGTGGCTGTAAATACTGGCTGTTTTGGGTGCAGTGTTGGACTGTGTAACTATGTGAAATCTCAAGAGGCTCTCTCGTCCACATTCCCAGCTCTCTCTCTTGTTCTGTACCTTCCTGTGCCTCTCCTTGTCCGTGGCCTTAGCAGCACTGGCCCATTAGTATTCATGGGGGAAGGTCTTGGGGGGTAAAACGCCTCCTGGCTGTTCCCTGGGCCAGCTGGCACACTGGAGCAGCTCTGGAGCTGGACACTTCCAGAAAGAGCAGCAGGTAGAGCCCGGCCACAGTGGGCTTACAGTAACAGTACCCAGTGCAGTACATTAACTGTAAAGCCTTGATGTGTTTTTAGATTGAACATACATTACTGTAGAGTACAGTGTGTACTACCCTCTGCCTTTCCTGAGTGTACACCAACTTATTTAATAAACAAATGCTTTCAGCAGAAAGATGCGTGTACTACTCACATTTCATTATTTGAAGGACAATTTAGCAGCAGAGGGATTAAAATTGCACACTGTGAACAAACATACATCTCACTTCAGTTTGATAATCAAAAAACAATAAAAGTTAAGCACACCAGGTTTTGCTGCCACTTTTTATTAATGCACAAATAAACTACAATTTCTCAGAACTAGGCGTCTCCCACTGAGACCTCCAAACAAAGTGTATTTTTGAATAAAACAGCCATTCCTGAGAAAAATAAGTAGTAGTTGTAACAGTAGTAATGAATAGTGCCTGAGTGCGAGGTCCCTCCAGGAGGGGACAGTAGAGAGCGGGAGCTTGGCCCCCACCTCAGCTTTGTCCACTGCAGCAGGAGTGGGGACAGAGCTCTTCTGCTGCTCTGAAACTAGAACTGAAAAGGACACACACAGAAAAATTGTGTTTTGCAAAAATTGCTAATTTTCATTTATTAATAATTCAATCCAGTAATTATATATTCTGATTTTCAAACTGAATGGCAACTTAATTAGTAGTTTGTTGTAATGACCAAAATGAATTAAGACATGATATGTTTGTTTTTTTTTCTTCAGGTGCTTTACGGTTGCTGTTTTCTCTCATTGGTTAGTGTTAAACATCCAGAGTATTATTTCATTCTCCTGAGCCTGTTTGATAACACACAATCTAAAAGGATATATTGTAAGTGGACAGAACAAATTGAAAAGGTGGCAGCACATCTCCCAACACTGGAGCTGGTGGTGCCCTGTGCTCTGTGTCCTGCTCTGTGCCGAGGTCAGGGCAGAATTCATCTCCTTTAATCATGCAGATGAACGTGACCTTGGGCGGCCTTGGCACCAGTCACATCAGCAGCCCTCTCCGGCCGCGCTTTGCATCTCTGATTGTGTTAAATCATGTTTCCCTATCATCAGCACACACCCAATGGACTGCATCCTGCTCTAAGCACATCCACAAAGGGATAATTGCCAAGACCTTTAAAAGCCTTTCAGAAAGAAACAGGAAAATCAACATAATTCAGATGAAGGGGAATATCCGAGACATAAAGTGAGCGCGGCATTACTGGGCATCGGGAAAAAAAGGCAAAAAGGAGGCCAGAGTTTGCAACGGGTGGGTCCTTGGCGTTATTATGATGATGCGTTTATCCATGCAGAGAGGGCCTGCCCACTGGAGGGCCCTAAATGAAGAGGCTGACCTTCAAGCGGCCCTCTCTGTGTTCATTAGCCACTTGGTGCTTATCTACAATAACAGAGCAGAGTGGAGACCAGGCCAAAGTCAATGATGCACTACAGGTAGAACTATGAGACACTGGGTCATTGGCTTTTACCCCTTTACCCCAGTGGAACCCAACTCCCCCATAGAACTATTCACAAATATAAATGATCATGTTAATGCTGTTAAAGTTTGAGAATTTTGTGTTATGTAATGTTGCGCTTGAGAAGGCAGTCAGAGCTTTACAATCTGGACTGGCATGAGCACACATTTTGGGTTTTCATGTTTAGTTGGGTCCCCATGAGCTCCCATATACACCACAAGCATAAACAAAAACAAAACCCTGCCTGTATCTGCCCCTCTTGAGATATTATTTTATTGTAACATTTGTACTGATCTAACATTATAAGGATGGGAAAGTTTGCATACTGACTCCAAGTTTTTTTTGGTTTATTAGGATCCCCATTAGCTATTCTTTGATTCCTTATAATTTTGTTGCATCGTATTAGATCTGACTAACTTGCCAATATGAACCACTTGTAAGCATGCTACAGTTTAGTGTTTATTTACTTGTCAAAGACCATGAATCATTAATCTTACGACAGAAAAGATGATCTGGACCAGAATTAGCTCCTGCTAATTTCTGTTTTCAGTCTCTGGGCATGTGTACACATACTAAAATTACACATTACATTACAATTACATTATAAGACTCACTCATCATTAACATTAGTAAAATATCACAATTTCAAATACTTTATGGTTTCTTACAAATATGAAGGATTATGTGTAGGTTTTTACAGTGAATATTACAAAAGTACACATTAACTTGATTGACGTCGCAGTCGATTAAAGGTCCTATATTACACAAAATTGACTCTTGTGAGCTTTGAGCCATGTTCTAAAGTTGCTGTTCCACATTGTGATGTCATCGAGTAGTAGTTTTCAAGTTAACAGCTCCTTTTACCTTTGGTTCAATAGAGATTGTCAATTCCAGGGCTGAAACTAACAGTGTTTTCAGTGTAAATGAAACAAAACACAACTCCAGGTATGTTTGTGATGAGGAAACAACGTTATAACATAGATCAGAAAACAGTGTAATAATGCCTGTTTTCTGGTTTCTGATCTGTTTTCTGATCTATGTTATATGTTATATATATTAGTGAATAACATTTGCTACCATTTCCACCTTTGGACGCAATTTCTCATACTGTAGTTAAAAGAGCTCCCCCTTGAGAATGAGCACATGTAAAACAATTAAGCCTCTGAATAGAACAATAGTAAATGATTACAATCTAAAGTGGTATCATTTCACGTTAGATTAAAACTAGCAACGGTGGTATGTGGGGGTGGATGGGGTAAATAGATGAATAAAGCAGAGAGGGGGAGCGCAGATAGAGAACGTGGTCGATAGTGTCAAAAGCGGATGACAGATCTAAAAGAATGAATATTGATCTGGAGGGCCTTTACTCAGGCGACCTGTGGGAGGTCAGCCTGTGTAATTAGACCAGAGGAGGGAGGGGGAGGGAGGGGCAGGTGTGTGCTTGGACTTGGACCTGAGAGTGGACGGCCTTTTTCTAAACCAATTAACTCAACTAGACTCAGACTCACACAAAAAGAGGAGTACCAAAGAGGCACTGTCAATTGATACTAATAATTTTGGTTAACTAGTTGAGCTCCAGATAAGAATAAAGGACTTAAAGATGGAAGGGGGTGGTGTGGTGGGTAGTGACTAGAAAAGTTCTATATTACCCAAGATGGATTCTTGTGAGCTTTTAGCCATGTTGCAATGTTGTTAGCATTACCTGGAGTTGTGTTTTGCTTTATTTATACATATTTGAGTAACTCTTTATTATCAGTCTGACTACAAGCTCAAAATGCTCCGTTCCACCTTGTGACGTCATGAAGCAATAGTGTTCAAGTTGACAACTACCTTTTACCTCTTGTTTAGGAGAGATGAGCAATTCCAGGGCTGAAATTATCCAAATGATTTTAGTGAAGGTGTATGGAGTTTACTACATGACATCACAAGGTGGAACAGAGCGAAGAACCCTCCCTAAATATGCAGGGTTTTGTGTTAAACATGTGTGAATGAACCAAAACACAACTCCAGGTATGTTTGTGATGAGGAAACAACATTATAATATAGACTGGAAAATAGTGTAACATGGGCCCTTTAAATTTTAACTTTGTCAGTGTTAAAAAGTTATTATAATATTATTTTTTTTCTGTTTCCAGATCTCCGCATTACCTCTGAGACCCATTCTGCTTTGGTAAGTCTTTTTTTCTATAGTACATAGTGGTGTTACATCTATAGGTTGCTGCACACTGATCTGAAGTAATATATGGAGGCTTAGTTAGACATGGATAAGGTGGTGTTTATTGGAGCGCTAGATTTAAGTCCACAACACCCCAGGCTACAGACTACAGACACTGCTCCAACATGATGCCTCTTCCTCTTCATCTGTACATCCTTCCATCCTTCTATCCATTTTGTGTGTGATTATGTTACAGCCCCAAACACATGAATGCGCTTTTCCCCGGCTGGCTCACAGATGGTACAGTTAGGAGAAGTGGTCCATAAGTAGTCAGCTCCACACGCGTTTGCTTGTCTCTCCATCAGGCTGGCTGTAATCCGTGTATCATTGGCTTTATCCACTGCGCGAGTACTACTGATTTAGTGCTTCACAGCTTTAGTCATATGGCCTGGACACTGCAGAACACAAATAGTGCAGTGTAAGAAAAGTGAAAGTACTTTGCTTCCTAGTTTAAAAGTCCTGTATTGTATTTTGTTTTTGCGTGTTTAGAAATCTAAAGAAATCCAAAGCTCAACATATGGTGATGTAATTAGGTAGTTATCCATAAAGTATTAGAATTAGCGTTACTTTATTTGGAACATTTTAAAATTTAAGAAAGCACTGCATATAGCCTCTATACTTTGAAATAAATTTAGTTTAAAAAGGAATAGGAAGAAGCATATCTTATTTTAATTCTACCCCTAATTTACAATATTTCATCTATATTATATTCTTTTTGTTTTGTTTTTAAAGTTAAACCTTCACCGTACAGTTGGGTACATTATATTCTCTATTTCTAAGTGCTATTTCAAACATTAACTTTTCACATTTGCAGTTGTTTTTAATCTTGTTTGAACTGCTTTATTATGAATGGCAGCAGATGGCAAATGTTTCTTTTGTAATTATAAGGGTTTACGGTATTTTATTTTTTAACACTTAGAAAACCAATATTTTATGATTAACCATAATTATTAATGATATTATTTCATAAAGTACTTCTTTAGATAGCATACTAGCTGACCCTCTAGCTGTATATACCCACTTCTCTGTATTTATATAGAACCCACACAAACATAGTGGCACACACACACACACACACACACACACACACAGTAGCAGTACAGTTGTCACCGCTGGGGGATGTCTCGTGGTAAGATGAACTTGACTTGAACCTGCTCTAAACATAAATAACATCTCTCTCATCTCAGCCCCTCCGCCTCTCCGTCTACCCTCAATCGTTCTTTTTCTTTTCTTTTACCCAGTCCCCGCCTGCTCCTTTCTTTTACTTCTATTCATACTTTCATGTGAGAATTGTGCTATTGCAAAGGCTATAAGTACTTATGAAAACAGCTGAGGTCTGGCCTTGAAGTAGACTCACTCACAAAAATATATACATAAACTGTGTGCTTCTTCGTTTTACCTTTCCGTCACGTTGCATTATTTTTGTTTTTGTGCGTATTTATAATGAAGACAAAAGGATGCTATTGTAGGAGTGGTATGTGTGCAAATTGCCACAGTTCATACAGTGGCAGATCCTTTTACATAACTTTTGAAATTAACCTCAAATCACATAATGATTTGGCTTTTTTTTGTTACACATGACAAATTGTGACTTGATATGCATGTCTCTGCTACAGTAGCTCTGTGTGTTTAACAAAGTGCTTCAGGCTTTTTTTAAACTCTACTATATAGTTAACAACTTTCTCAAGTGAAGTTCTAATTCTAGGGTTGTCAAAAGTATCGAAAATCGGATACTAATCGATACTACTAACTATTGAGCAGGTGTCAATACTAAAAAAGTCACATTCACAGGACAAAAATAAACCTTTCCTGAATATCTTTAGAATGATCTTGAGCTGTATCAGAACAAGTACAAGATTACATAGCTATAACACCAATGCTTTATTGTCTAAAATGTTTTATTATCTCATAGTATTAGAAGTGAGTATCGAGTTTATTCCTTCAAAATCAAATATTGTGAAAACCCTAGATACTTGTATGATTTATTGTCGATTTGATGCCCGATTGTCACTGTAGAAGAAATCACAGTAACAACTCTTTTTTGTATTTAGGGTGATAATGAACATACGACTAGTGCTACATGTTTGCTCCTTTTATGGGTGGATTCTCCGACTTCTTTAATCAACCCACAACCTGTACAGTAGCCCAGTCCTCCATTTCAGTAAGTGAGAATGGATCCATCAGCTTGGGGTTACCCGAGCTGACTGGCTGGTTGACAAATTTACCTATATGGGAACAATAAAACTGTACCTAAAAGCCTTCGTGAAATGTTCAAAGCTGGTTTGTTTTGTTACACAGTTCACATTTACACACACACACTCCCCTTACATCACTAGTAACCACCACCTCGCCGTGCTTATAGCTATTTATATCAGAGAATCTAGCGCTCCCCTTTTTAGTCCCCCTTGGTCCGTACTTGTGTCCCCCTGCTAGTACTTCCTGTTAACACATGGGGCGTTTATTGATAGGCCATTCCCATTAACGCTGTTTACCTGTCAGGCCTCGCTGCACTAATGAGCCAGCTTTGGGGAGGAAAAATGAGTAGGGATGGTTAACCGCTAATAGATGTTTACAGTCTCCCTGGATACTAGAACGCTGGCCCGCCTTCCACCACCTCTGCTGGTACCGCTATCGCTAGCTCGCCAGACCCATCCCACGGCTAATTGGTACTGCGCCGGATAGTCAGCTGGGCCCTATTTGATTATCCTGGGATTAGGATGGGTGGGAAGGGTTAGCAAAAAGGATGAGAGAGCCAGATGCGAAAGGGGAGAGAACCAGATAAGTAGGTAGAGGATTGGTGTTTGAAAGTGGGGGGAGCGCATAGGATTGCCAGGGCCTAATCGATATTTAGAGAGCTTGGGGTTGAGTGCAGACATTACGGTGGGAGCTGGTTAGATGGGGGTTTAAAGGGGTACGCGCTATAAGGTCGTAACATGAGGCAAACGTCAAAAGGTTCCTCTCAGTCCGCTATTAGTGGTGGTGGTGAAGGGTAATTGAGCCATTAGGACTGTAAGTGGTACTAAATGGTACAGGTATGGTAAAGGAACTACTACGTACACTGAAACCGTACGTGAACTCATGTAAATTTTCAATTAGGGGGTTGTAATAGCAGATATACCCTTGAGAAAAGCAATCAGCATTGTTTTAGCATGACAGATGAGTGTAAAACATGCTAGCACAGGCTCTGCTAGTCGTAACAGAAAAATGTGGTTTTAGCCATTTTGATCTGGAAACACTTAAGTATTATTACCGTCTGACCCTAGGTATTGATTAGACATGGCAAAAGCATTGTCCGAAAAGATGATCAGCATTCATTAGGACCATAACTCTGTGCTATGCTACATTTGTATTTCTGCTAAAAGGTTTGGAAATGTCAAACATGAAATCCAAAAGGCAGAGGTCGGCATTACTGTCACCTGTCACGTCTGCCCCCGTGAACCATAATTAATCCAAAGGCACTCAATCTGTAACTCTATCTATTTCTATGTGCTATGTCTGTACAATGTGCAAAAGATCATTGTGGTACATTACTGACTTGAACATTTTAGCTTTATTATGATGCTCTGGATATTTGGGGTTGTGTTGTAGTTATATAGATACTCATATACTTTTCCCATTGTGCAAATACACTTTCTCAAAAAAAAAAAGTATACCCACACATTAATCATTACTTACACTAGTGTTGTGGCCATACCAGCTTGTAAAAGGCCTGCTTGGTACTTGAATGGGAGACCGTTGGGAATATCTGGTGTCACAGTGGAGCGTCAGTAGAAAAACTGTTATTGTGACCTAAGGCAAGACTTCACTTTGCCTATTAATGTGGTGTGTGAGTGTTAGTGATGGTCGGAAGGGCAAATGGCACAGATTGGCTGCCTAGCTTCTACCTCAGTCTACCCCAAGGCAGCTGTGACTACAATAGCATCTTACCACCACCAAGTATGGAGTGAATAAATAAAGCACCGTAAAGCACCTTGGGTATCTTGAAAATTATTGTTAGCATCAGTACTAGATACTGATTTGAGTATTTGAAGCATTGATTCTGAAGAATAAATCATTAGGACAAATTTGTATTTTCCCTGAATAGTTTTTGAATCGTCTTGAACTAATATAAAACTATTTTTATAAGAAACTATTTTGTGTTGAAATTGCTTTCCAGGTCTTTTTTTGAGCCCTTGGTATCAAAATTGAGTTTGAAATTGTAGTATGGCGATAACTCCAGCGTGAATGTGTAAAAATTAGACTAGCAACCACAATTTTGTCAGTCTGTCCCATAGCAAGTCATAGTGAATAAACAACAAAACAACAAAGAACGAAGAAATACCACTGCATTATGATTATCTATTAGTTAGCATTGCAAGCCTTTGACCGTGCATACTAATCCCCACTTTAAAAAAAAACAAAACAGTTCCCATAACATTTTTATACATGACCATTTCTAAAATTCCACCGTACACCTAATTAAAATCCACTGTTATCGAGGTGCAGTTTTTACAGCACAATCTTGTAATCCCAAGACCCCTTTAAACCCGTTTAATTTCACCTGTTCTGAGCCAAACCAAAGGGTCATCCAGCCTCTCCACCATAACCCTCTTTGCCTAATTTGCTTGTACATTCTATTTCTCACTGGCTTATCAGCTCCCACTAATTAAAACCACATGCAAAGCTAGTAACCGACATGCACAGTCACACATACACACCCAGAGAAGCGTGAGCGAGAGAGAGAATAGAGATAGTTGGAGCTACAATTACCAGGCAGGCCTCTAGTGTCTCATTGGGTGTCTATTAAGAGGGGGGCCTGGCTCATTGTACTGATGGCAGAGTTTAATTACTTCCAGCCGGCGTGTGTTGTAAAACATGCTGATAAATGAGCCAACAGGACAGCACATCATTATTTTTCTATAGTGCCAGACTGCGTACTGGATTATGAGAGCGGCAGAGGGGGGGTGGTCCTACCTGCGAGAGCCTGGGAGAGCTCATTGCATACACATGGAACGCAGCTATAGCATTTTTTTGTGTGTTTGTGTGTGTGTGTACGCCTGTGGTGAGGACTAAAAATGTTACAGTAGAGAGATTCAAATGAGTGGTGTAGAAGTGATTGTACAATGAGAAGTGTAAATATCTGGATTGTAAAAAAAAAGTACTACGACTTAAAGGTCCCATATTACACTATTTTCTTATCTACTGTATGTTATAATATTGTTTCCTCATCACAATCAGACCTGGAGTTGTGTTTTGTTTCATTCACGCATGTTTAACACACAAATCCTGCATATTTAGGCTGCGTTCTTCTCTCAAACTGAAAACACTCTGTCCCACCTTGTGATGTCATGTGATAATACAGGAAGTGCTCCAGTGTGTTTTTAAACTCCACACACCTTCACTACAGTCATTTAAGATAATTTTTGCTCTGGAATTGTCAATTTTGACTAAACAAAAGGTAAAAGGTAGCTGTAAAAATAATAATAATTGAATATGAGTACAATGGGAACTGTAATGTAGTGGGGTGCTGAAACCTGGAATTATGAAATGATATAAAACCTGATAATTTAAGAACTTTAATGTTCAACTCTTATCTGACAAAGTACATAAAATCTGGAACACTATTTAAAACATTTTTAATAATGTTTAATGTTTTCTTTCACTACAATGTCTGTGAAGTCAATGCATTTATAAGTAGAGTACCTTTACTTGTATCTAGAATATATAGACTAATTGATCATATTTTGAATGTTGTCTCGAAGAAAAGCATCATTTGGTTATTGGTTTATATCGTTTATAATAAAAATGTGGCAAAAAGAGTAAATATTTATGAAAATGTAGAGCTCTTATGTTGTAATCTTTCACATAGGGGTTAACTTAAGAGTGATATCGCTGCACTTTTGTAGACTTAGATTTAGACAAACTTTATTGATCCACAAAGGAAATTAGCTATACAAGAGGTTGTAGATAGAAACAGTGAAAAGATTAAATAGTGATTGACATAGTGTCCTTTGTATCCTGTAGGTAATTTCAAAATCCGCATTTTAACACATTTCTGTGCCGGATGCTAAGCAGGACATTTTGTTATTATATTTTGATCAACCCGTATTTTTTATTTTATTTTTTTGACAAAAGAAAGAAAAAAAAAAACAAGACAGTTAAGTCACTCAATATGCATGTACACTATAAACAGACTTTTGCATAAAATTTAAATACCAGTTCCACCTATCCCAATAGGAGGCCACCCATGATGAAACAGTGATGCTCATGGCACACAGAGTAGTATTACAAACTCTACTTTGCAACATATGTTAGTGTATCTTACAAACAAATATACATATTCATAGTCATTAATTTTCTACATTTTCTGTGTGAGTGTGTGTGGGGGGGGGCATGTGTGGACCCCATCTGATTAATTGTGTTCCTCCTCCTCCATTATTAAATCGCTGAGGCAAATATCCCCCATACAATAAATCCCTCTTGGGTCTCGATTAATCAAAGGCACACAAAGCTGTAGGACTTGTGGTGTGCAGGTAGACTTCCAGTGCTAAATCATCTTTACTGCATGGCGAGCAGCTCCGAGCCTGCGTTAGGGTCTGGTGCCATGGTGCAGTGTATACCTCCATGTGGTCAGGCCGTAGGGTCACGCTCTCAAAGTCATTGATTTGAAAACTTATCCAGGGCACATGGGTGATAAGGGTGAATGCCGGGCACGCTGGCAAAGCCCAACTAATTACATGAAGTCTGTGATCCCATTGATAGATTTGGCCTCATAAGAGAGAGTTACCTGATAATACACCTACCTATAAGTAGTGTTAGTGTGAGTATCCTGTGTCACGTTATTGACCAAATCTAGGAAAAAATAAATGAGCATATTTACAGTAAGCAAAGTAATGTATTTATCTGATTTATCTGTATATAAATATATTAACATAAAAATGTGTGCTCTCAAGTAACTTTTCCAAAAAACATTTCATTTTTGGTATGACCACGAAGTAGATTGCATTGTTGCCTTGATTAGAATTTGCAAAGAAACTATATGAAAGATTATGAGTCAAAATTTCATAAACATGGTCTAACTGTGTCCATAGATACGCAGTTGACTGTTCAAAGCAAATATTACTTTTACTATTTTTTTCCAATCAAAAAACGGTGACAGTCAATGGTTGTTTATGTGCCCACAGATGTCTCTATACATTGCTGTATGAATGTGTGTGTGAATGGGTGAGTGATCCCTTGATTTCAAGCGCTTTGCGCAAAAAGCAGAGTGAGCCTCACATGAGTCTCTCATTTGGGTTGCCAGCTCTAATGCTGAAATCCAGTTGGTTTAAACCTAAAAGGACTCTCTCTGATCATCCTCAGTGCCTAAACCCCAGGACCTGCAGCCAGTCAGTAATCAGTGCCTCTGCTGCTGCAGTATGTGCTGTCAATATACCGAGAATGAGGAAAACATGCATGTGTCCTGTAAAGCAGAAACAGCAGAATATTCTTGGGCATGGGCTAACAGAATGTCTGTTTTTATTAACAGAATGTCTATATGTGAAATTAACATTGCATATTTTTAAATGTACTTGTCTGTGTTTTATGTGGACCCTGAGAAGAATAGTTATTGCTGCTGTAATAACTAATGGGCATTCAAAATAAAGAATAAAGAACAATGCACAAACTTTTATTATATGGCCCTATAGACCTCCATTTGACATAGCAGGAGTTTTCACACAATCTGGATGTGTTCTTTTCCCACCTCTTACTTGTTACATCAGTTGGCATCTCCTCCACTTATATTTGGGTCATACAGTGATAATAGCAGGTTATGTAATTAGATCCCCCGCCTCCTGTTCTCCACTGGCCTATGGAGTCTTCTGCAGGCGAGCGCTTTACACCGAGCGGAGATGCAGAGAACCAGCTTTCCTGAAACCTCAATTAACCTAAATGATTAGCTGTAGCCACGTAGCGCACCTCTCTAACTTGACATTTTTCAACCAAGCTAATATTAGCATAGCGACTTCATTTGATTCTGTTCTACTTCATCACTGTCCTTTTTACGGGGAGGTCTTTCTTGTCTTATTGACCGAAAATGACAACGTTTGTAGTATAGCAGGCTTGTTATTTCCATTTAGCGCAAAAGTGCTGATGTTAATTTGTTAGCCGATGCATAATGAGGCTTACATTTGATTAATAGAGAGTGGGGTGGCATTCCAAGCTACAGGAGGCTACCGTGGTATGTGGTTTACCTTCACCTTATGTTAAATACTAATTGATTCTAATGCATTTTTAATTCCTTACTAATTGGCAATTACACTTGGAAGTTGCTGCTCTGGCAAAACAACTTAGCTTGTTGGGAGCGAATGTGTAGCTTAAAAGGGCATAGTCTTCGCTAGCATCAACAACTAAATGCCACAGTTGTCTGTTAATGTGTCAACCAAATCAAACATGCACAGTGGTCGAGGGGTGCTAAGTGACAGGTGACCTTGGTGGCTGTGATTGAAGACTGGGTTGGTATTTGAGCCCTCTGATCTTGGAGTGGGAAACCCTGTCTAGTTCTGTCTGGAGATGTACGCCTGGCCAATTAGACGAGAGCTGGCAGTGACACTCAGGCCCGCTCACTTATCAAAACAGTCTTCAAGGGTCTTCATGAATTCAAATGAAATGTGGCTTCAAGCGCAGATAGGACAGTCAATAGTATTTGTATCTGGGTCGACATGTATGATGATTGCAGAGGTCAGACAAGGTTTTGCTGTTAATCCTTGCAAGACAGATGGAAGATTCTACATTCTCGCTTTGCTAGAGTTGTTATATATCCTTCCTGTACCCTTAGTTACCGCAGCCTAGTCAAACTCTTATTGGATATCTCATAAAGAATCCACATACCTGGTTGGGTTTTCTGTGCTGTCTCTGACCCCACACACACACCTGCCCCCCTGCTCCATCTATTACTGGGCCCCACAGTGTTCCATAATGTTCTGAGTAGTCAAGCATATAAATAAAGGTGAAGCAAAATGACTGGCTCTGTCTTGACAGAAGTGCTGAACCACAAAGAACACCTTGAAGGGCATGTTAACTGTCAATAGAGTTCTATGTAGGCCCCTTCAATTAACATAAAACTAAACTGCTCCCCAGTTAGCCGCTAGATCTGCCTGGCACTGTCTCCCCTCACCCATCCACCCCTTCGCTCTTCCAGGCCCCCCACCCCATGTTGGCTGCCATCATGCCGTCTAGCCGCCGAAGAGGCAGTAAACAACATCTCGCCATGTACTTGCACAGAGGCGGTTACAAACACGCATAATGATATTCTGCACACAAACATGGAGTCCCACATTCACAGCCCAGATATTCAAACACACACTCGCACCGACCTCACAAATTATAGACCCAAAGAGACACACACCAAAACACACGCACTCACAAATTTGAAAAATCCCATTTACTGTGATGCTACGTGACTGAACATGGCTAGCGTGGCGTAGCTTACCCTCTCTCCTAGGCCCATGGTAATGCTGCATGAGATTTGTGATGCAGTGGGGAGATGCATATGGAAGGCCTGTGCTCAGATCTCTCGGTCATGCACCCCATTAGGTCCTGCTGTTGATGCTGTTGCTATCAAAGCTGAAGTAAACTGCTCAGCAGTCGGCCGTATGCCTAAGCACAGAGACTGAGGCAGGCCAGCCAGCACATATACAGCCAGGATTGGCCTATCCGTCTTGTAATTAGGATGTGTGAGTGGGCTTTCGGGAGGTAACTTCCTGCACTCAACAAGATAGAAGTGCTCTAGTGGAAGATAAGCCGTGTTGGAGCTGAGCTGAAGTCTGCTTTTACTGTGCACATGGCATCCCATAATATGTGACTTTACACTAATGGTGCACAGGCCTTATAGGATTTCAACTACAGTGAAGTATTTCATCATGTAGATTCTTCCAGTGCGCAGAATCAACACCAATCTGAGGATCGCTTGCCCTGCAGACAAACCAAATGACGAAAACACTCTGAATGAATGGGCTCAAGGATTCAGCCCTCTGCTCAATAGCTCCTAATGTGTTTGGGTTTTGAGATAACATGGAGTAAATACAGCCATTCTTCAACTCATCACAAAAAATCCAATGGCAGCCTTCACATTTGCTTCTCATCACCAGTGATTCCTGGGGAGGCAGTATTTGTACAGCACACAACAGCCCAGCTCTGAAGTGATTGTCTGTGTTTTGCGAGGGGCCACTCGTCTTTCATTACCCTGCCAAGATCCATGTGTATTTGTGGAGGTGAAACTAACGCGCTTAGTTGTTGTTTCGCCGCTTCACCATTCTCCAGAGGGACTTAGTTCTGCTGGAGATTTGCTCCTTTTACGGAAATGTGTCTGTGTCTCAATAAAGGCAGGATGGCATCACCTGGCATCACACCAGCCATCCAAACCCTTATCTGTGAGAGCTCCTGTTAAAAGTGCTGTATATCGCTGTAGGAGGTTGTCATCTACAGTACCTTGCTTTTTATATTTTCTGTGTTGTTGTGGTATTTGTGAGTCATCACTAAGCAAAGACACTTGCTTTTGTAAGGCTTCATCGACGAGATGTTTCCTCTACATTACAAACTGGCCTGGAAGCATTTAAGTATCAGTACTATGGATTCCTTCTGTTGTGCAGGATTTGTTGTTTTTTTTTAATCTACTTTCTTTAATTGTATTTTTATACAGTGTGTAGAAAAGCCCTATATAAATAAAATGGAATATTATTATTTTTTCATCTGTTTCATCTGTGTCTCATAGTTTAATACAGATATTTTCTCTGGACACATGTCATTCCCAGTTTATTGACAGTTTTGGCGAGCGAGTTAAAATGAAAATACAAGCACAATAAAGCTATAGAGGTGACTGTATGTTTTACACAACCATAGAAAATGTTTAAAATATTATATTCCAGACAGATACATTCCACATACAATATATACATTATTATTTTAGATAATTAGTGAGCCTTGCTGTAGAATGCTGCAAAGTGTAATTGAAATATAGGCTATTGGTAACAACAGCAAGACATATCGAATATCAGTTGTCTGAAAACATCCATATCAGACCATCCCAATCTGCATAAACAAGAAATAAGATGTAGATATGATATAGATAGGGGATGTATCAAAGTGATGCTTTCTGAATAGCAACAATACATCTGTCTTAACTATGATCCGAGCGAGAGAGATAGTGTTCAGCACAGAGAAAAGTGAGCACAGCCTCCTGACAGTGACAAAAAGGCTGCTCATCCTATTGCCACCCCGGCCTGATCCCTTTAGCGCGGCGCACTGGTTTTAGGTTTAGACCGGGGCGTGAAATTCTGCTAAGCGTGGTCGGGAGCGCCGGAACATGGAACACGGATGAGCCAGGATTAGGGAGCCCCAAAGCCCTGCCTTCATCCCAGCTTCGTAGGGCGTCTGTGATCTGGATAGTGCTCAGTGGGCGACGTGCGGCTGTCAATGTCCACACAACAGCATCGGGTCCCAGTGGGTGCCCCCCTCCACACACCTCTGTCCACCCCATGCAACCTTTATTCCAATCCCTGGCTTTATCAGCACACTTTCTCTCCATGTGAGACTGTTGTATGTCCACTTGGGATGGGCTAAAGCTCTTGGTATTGTTAGGTGTGGTAGGCTAATGAGGGGTCAGCAGGCCATTCTCAGCCCTAATGGGAGTTAAAAATTACACCCATATTACGCAATTTTCTGAATAATGTTGTTTCCTTATCAAAAACACACCCGGAGTTGTGTTTTGTTACATTCACACATGTTTAACACACAAACCCTGCGTATTTACACTAAGTTCTTCTTTCAAACTTTATTCTTGCAGTGTCATTTGGTAATACAGAAAGTGCTCCACTGTGTATTTAAACTGCCTTCACCTTCACTAGAATGATTTTGGATAATTTCCGCCCTGGAATTCCTCATCTCTACTAAACAAAAGTAAAAGGTAAACCGCCCGCTACATGACCTCACAAGGTGGAACAGAGCATTTTGAATTTTGGAGATGTAGACAGATTAATAATAGCGGATTACTCACAAGGGTAATTTTATGTTTATTGTAACAAGTTGTAGGCTAGGCAAAAGTAATCAGAAATAGATTCTAATTAAATTTAATATGTAAGTGGTTATATTATAGGGTTATGATGAATGTTTCAATATACAGTATATATATGAATAGGTATGCAATAATTGTAAGAGACGGGTATGGATTATAAGTGGAGATATGTCCTCAATATGAATTAGTCCCAGGAAATTACTGAATATCCATTTGTGAGTGTTTAGACCATGGGGAAACTGAGGTCACAAAATGTAGATAACATAGAAACAACTACTATATTGTTAAGACATTTCTCAGATCACAAGAAGAGATGAGACATGACATTGGGTCCATGAGAATGAGACAAGATGAGAGTTTGACCATCTTGATCAGTACACAATTTTGGCCTTCCTGTTTTTAATTTACTTTAGTACTTTACCTTCATTGTACCACTAATTTTTTGGAACTAAAGAGATGTAACTCGCCACCACTTAACCCCTTTTTAAAGGCAAATCAACACAGTGGGGGAAAATCTCACAGGATCATTTTCCTCAGTTTTGTCTTGTGAGATCTTCCCTACCACTACGGTTTTATATGTAAGAAACAGGTTATATCTATTGTCTAAAGCAAAACGTTTCACCACAAATAGAACACATTTTACAACTTAAATCCTGTTTACCCTATAGAACTGGCCGAGTGTTTGTACATAACACTTTGTAAATTAGACAGGCTCCGTATACGACGCCATATGTACATGTCCAGCTTTATGCTCTGCCCTGGACATTAACCTGCGTGTCTGTGTCTGGACGAGTCGTATACACAGCCATAGCTGGTGAAAGGGACATGTCAGTGAATATATTGTGGCCCATGTCTTTGTGAGTCCATCTGTGTACACTGATGACTATGCATGTCAAGGGCCCATATGCTCCCCTCACCGTGCTCTCCTTCTCCTCTCTCCTCTGGCCTGTCCTCAGACCTTCTACACTTGTGCACACTCTTCATCTCCAGTCGATTCTCATTGAGCTCTGCTTGAAAGGGAAATGACAGCTAGTTCATAACTTCCAAAGCTGATCAATAAGCACCTGCAAAGACTCAAGCCATGTCTGAATCAGCCCTCACCTCAAGTATTTGTCAACCTGAATAGCCTTTTTTATGGTTAGCTAACCTGCTTAGAGAGAGAACATGATGCTCATTTACTTACTTTACTTAACTGGCATATTTAAAGGGCCCATGTTACTCTATTGTCTGATTATACTGTTTCCTCATCACAAACATTCCTGGAGTTGTGTTTTGTTTCATTCTCACTTATTTAACATGCAAATCCTGCATATTTAGGCTGAGTTCTTCTCTCAAAGTGTAAACACTGTGTTCCACCTTTTGATTTCATGTGGTAATACAGGGTGTGCTCCACTATGTTTTTAAACTCCATACACCCTCACTAGAATCAGCTGGATAAATTCAGCTTTGCTCATTTTGGCCTTTGGAGATGTAGATGCCGGGTTGCTCAAACATGTGTGAATGAAATAAAATACAACTCCAGGTGTATTTTTGATGACATAACAGCATTCTAACATGGCTTAAAGCTCACTAGAGTCTATTTTGAGTAATGTAGGGCTTTTAAAGTAATGTATTAACTTAATATGTTTTATGATGTGTTTCATAGGCCTCTCAAAATAACAAATCTTGAAGCATGAAATATTGCTATAGATCTAGCTAACAAACAGAAAGTGTAAACAAACTGGTGTGTTTCAGTGAAGTTAGCGCCTTCCTTCAGACAGATAAGGCAGTGTCCACCAGCACTCAGAATTAAAATTTTCTTTTTCCATTTCCATAAACAGTAAAAGCTACTTTATGCCACTGACTATATAACAATAAAAGGGTTTACTGTGATTATCCTGCTCTATGTGCAATATTGTTAAAAGTTATGAGCTTCAATAAATAAATAACTAAATAAATAGCAAAATTAGCCAATAATTAGCCATATAATTTATTTATTCAACTTTCTATAGCTCATATTATACAGAAAATAACAAGGAAAATGCACACACGATAAATACTGAGCCTCAAAATATATAGATCCAACTATCACTTATTAATCAATAAGTTGTCATGGTAATTATTGTCACAATTAATACATTTTAAATGTAATTGTTTATCACACTGAATACAGTTTGTTTGGGAATTTACATCTACTGGATCCAAGGAGTGATTTGCTAATGCAAAGATTGTTGTTAATGGCGATATTGATACTTATAAAGTAGGATCATATGCTGCCCTTGCAAATGTATTAGATTACTGGTCTCCTTATTTCGTATATTCATTTATACTCAGTATTCTCCCATTCCGTCTCAGAGGTGTAGTACAGTCACAAAAACCTGTAGTCCTTCGCTTACATGTCCAAGGACACGACGCAAAAATCTTTGAGGGCCCAACCAAGAAAGCTGAGGGCCACAAACTATAGAGGAGAAGAAAAATGACAGTGTGTGTATGTGGGAGGGAGGACGGCCGGGTGGTGGGAGGATGATAAATATCTGCTTACTTTTTCACTTAGCAGAAGAAGAAAACCCTCCTCCTTGGCAGAGCTTGAAACAGGATCTAGACTGTACGTCCAGTTTGGGGCCCGGCAGCTGTGGTTCCAACACTCCCCGGTACGCGCCACTCTCCCTGCCTTCCTCTTTCTGATGCTTTCTGCCTCGACCTCCTGTTCAAAGCGAAGTTGGCTCCTTATTTATGTGCAAATTTGCTCTTAGGCCCTACGAGGGTGGTGCGCATGCTGAATCTCTCCTTTCTGGGCTTTAGCAGATTATCCTGCTGCTCCCTTTGGTCCCCGTCGCCCTGAGCCCAGCTGCCCCGACCTTTTGTCATTGAGACTTTTCTCTTCTCGCCTTGGTGTCTTTCTCTCCTAAAGCACCCCCCCCCCCCCCCCCCCCCCCCCCCTTTCTCTCCCTCCACCCTTCCATCCTCCGTCTTGTACCCCCTCCTCTCCAGCCTGCTTGCTCGCTCCAGGCCTGGGACTATCCCGCTGTCCGGTTGTAGACACCACCGTGAGGCCGTCATCTCCTCCCTTTCTTCAGTCTGCTCTCTCTCACCCCTTTCCCTCCCTTTCTCTCCTTCTCTCCCCCTCTCCCCTTCTCGTATGGCCCTATTTCACGGCTGCCTCTCCCCCTCGCCTGCCCTTTCTCCCCTTCCTCTCACTCCTCTTTCCCCCTCTTGCTCGCCCGGGACTATCCCTCTACCCGGCTGTAGAAACCACCGTGCGGCCGTCATCTCCTCCCCTCCTCCATCTTGTCCCTCTGCGCTCGGTCCCTCTCCTCCGTCCCCTGCCTCTCCGCTCCCTCTCTCAAAGGGCCATTATATCGCTCTCTTCATGGACAAAGGACCCAGGGGAGGAGGGGGTGCTGGGGGGCGCTGGTGTGGAGCATGGCTGGTGCGTAGCTGCTGCTCTCTAGTCCCTAATCGATGAAAGTGGCCCACGTGGAGCTCTGAAGGCTAATCGATAGACTTTCTTCACCCCCCTCTCTTTTTTCTTTTTTTCTTGACTGTCCGTTTTGTTGCTGACTCTGACAAAACGCCATGGCAGAGCAGAATAAGTGAAGGGGGAGAGGGGTGGGCTATGAAGGGACATCCCCCCAGTCACTGTCTCTGAGGGTCCCAGATACAAATATTATATATGTTTTTATTTTTGTTGGTTAGGTGACAGAAAGTGCAAAGGAACTGAAGTATTGAACATTGTATTACTAAACTGCTCAGATTTCCTCAACAGTCTCTCTTTAACTATGTAATCTTGTTAGCATAAAGAATTAAGAGAGGCAATGTTGCATTTTTAGCCCAAGTGTGTTGCTTTATGACAAAACAAATCCTGATTTCTATTAAAAATTTGGCAGTTATAGGTAAAAACAATAACATTAAACAGGCTTCTAGTATTCAAAAATAAAACAAATATGAACAATCTTAAAACTGTTTTGTTTTAGATGGTATTCTCATAGTCTCAATTTGAAACAGTATTTGATGTAAAACCTAAAGAAGCATCAGTGCCATGTTATAAATCTTAATTAACTCATAATGGGCAAATTTATTAACAAAGTGTATTAATAATGATTCATGCTTTGTTAGTACTTATTTAAGGGACTAGTTAGGAGCGATGGGTATTATTGATATTGAAAATCTGAATCATTCTAATAAACGTGTTCATTGCTTTATTAAGGCAATACAAGAATCACATTTTCAAACATGTTTGTACAGTTCCAAACTAGGGGCTTAGCAGTTTTTAATACCAAATACATTTGTAACAGTGCTAAAAAATTGCATTCTTTGTCATTTGATATTTGTGTCCATTCAAATTGCGAAAAAATTGTAAAATTAATACATTTTTTGTAGATTTTTGCAAACTAGACTTTTCCTTTTTAGAACATCATTGACTTGACTATATTAAGGCTATTAAAAGTGTAGTTATTATCAATTATATCAACAGTTGCTTTGTTCCAGTAAATCAAATATAATTAAGTGAACTGATTCTTAACCACATGCGTTTAATCTATCTATCTGCCTATGGTCATGAAACTGTTGCTTTCACCGCCCAGTCCCCACAGCAAATGTTTGTTGTCTTGTCTCGTGTCCAGCAGCTTACAAAATGGCAATCTGATGAAACTGCGAGGATAAAACCAGCGGGATGACCCACGTGAAGACCTCAACTGGATCACTTCTCCTGTCTGCTCTCTCTCCCCCTCTCTCCTCATTCTCTTCTCCTGTCTCTCCCGCTCTCTCCCTTTTTCCACCCTTCTCCTTCTCTCCCCTTTCCTCCCTCTCTTCCCCCTCTCTCGGACACGTTTGGCCCTATTCCACGGCTGCCTCCCCCCCGCTGCGTTAAGGTGCTGAGCAAACACAGGGCTAAGGGTTGCCTCTGTCTCCGCCTCGGCTCTCCGTATGGGTGCTCTGGAGGATTTGGGAAGCTCGGAGCCGATAAGCCACTTCATTGTATTCCTCTCCATCCCTCCTCTCTCTCTCTCACCCCTCTCTCTGTGCTGTTCTCACACTGTCTCGCTCCATATAAAAGCAGTGTCATCACAGACGGACTACACATCTGTTTAGCATTTACAAGCACACATCAGCTGGCAAACAGGCAGATGCGCAATCAGAGCAGTCTGTCTCATGGTGGATTTTGACTGAGAAACCAGAACTGTTGATGTAATATGAAATAGAATGATAGTATAGTACAAAATAGCCTATATTTTATTAGACTTAGACAAACTTTATTGATCCATAAGGAAAATTATCACAATATAATATAATAATGACGAGCAAAAATATAAATCGTAATAATAAATTCAAAATAAGTAGCAAAAATAACAACAGACTGGTGTCAATAAGGCATAATTATCTAACTGCATATGTACAAGTAAAAATAAAATATAGAAATATAGTAATACAATATATATCTCCGTTATATAAGGAGAAACAGTACAAAGATGTAATAATAATTGACATGACATAGGGTTATCTGTTACATAAAAGGGTGAGTTGTTGTACAGTTGTACGGAACATGGTGTAAAGTATGGTATTAATTATTATTATTCAAATTATATTATTGTAAAAAAAAGGGCTGCATGAATTAGGGAAAATATCTAATCACAACAAGATGACAAGAATTGTGATTGAGATTCATGGTTTATGATTTTAATAGGATTCTGTTCAAAGTTCACATTTTAAACGCAAAGAAACTGAAATATGAACTGATACACTAATACAAGAATCACATTTTAGAACATGTTTGTACACTTCTAAACTACAGGTTAGCAATTTTTACGTTGTTTGTGAAAGAAACAGTGGGACTAAAAAATTGCAGCCTTTGCAATTTGATAATTACATACATTCAATTACAATTACGACTGGACTGCAATTAATCTTGCAGCCCTGACGTAAAGTGCATACGCTTTTGGTAGTTCAAACTAGACTTTCTTTTTCCTTTTTATCACTGACTTCAATAGAGGTCATATGAGGACATTTTATATACTTTACTTACTTAATATAGGTCTACTTTTACACAAACTTATGCAGTTACTGCTAATCAGGCATCAAATCTTCTGATGTGAAAATATCCAAATCCATATAGTACATTTTGTAAAGCTTACTGTACTTCATTTGGTGCGGTCACCATTAATCATCCATAATTTCTCCATGTTAGTGAATGTCTACTTTGGAACATTGCAAATTTAAAGCCCACATTGTTCCTTCTGCTTCTTTTAAATAATAAACTGTGTACGTATATTGTTCACGTGTGCAAAAATATTGAAATATCGATATATTGTGATACTAAATTTGGTGATACAGTATTTTTTGTATCTTTTAGCATTTTTTTTTTTTTTTTTGGTCACCGCACTACAATTTTTTTTCATTTTGCCTATTTAGTAGAAGGAACCCTGTTTATGCACTACACATTTTTTTACGCTTCACTGTTTTGAAGATTAAAATAGGTGTATTTGAATTGAATCGTGAGGGACTCTGCGATTCCCAGCACTCGTTTTTATATTGCAGTATCCCAATATTTCCAGCGTGCCCCTAATTAAATCCTTCTATTTCCATCAGTGATAAACACATTATAAAATGTCCCCTCCCAGTCCCACCTCCTCCCTTCTTTCTTTTCACACACCTGTCTAACTGGATATTTAACAGCTTTTTTCCCCTGCTCCCTGTAACCTTCCCAACAGCAACGCGCCGAGACAATTACGCTCAATTCTGTCACCAAAATGACAATCCAACTTCCTCTGCACTCCTCACCACCAGTGTTAATCTATGTGGTAATTGCTGCATCTTCACAGTCACTTTATTAGCCTCCTAACAAGCCTTTTTTTTTTTTTTTTTTTTTAAATAAAATAGAATAGCAGCCAATGAAATGCCAATTAACCTTGCAAATGTGCGCAAATGACTGTCCGGAGACGTGTATTTTGACGCAGTGGTGTAGTGAGGGTTTAGTTGGGGATAACTGGAGTCGGAATATTGTATTATTTTATAGTGTTTTACCATAATAATTACAAGGTTGAAAATATATAATTTATCTTTGCTCATTAGTCCATTTGTAAAAAGTCCAAATATGATATTCTCGTAATACATTTTATCATTTTTGCATTGATAGGTCCCAGTAAACAAAGTCACATCCTTCCAAAATTTTGTTGTAAATGAGCAGTTCCAAAATAAAAGTGGTACAGTTTCAGGATTATTACCACAAAATGAACAATTTATATCTAGGTCTATTTTAATTTGGTTATGAAGTGTTTTACAGGGTCAATTTTATGAATAAATTTAAATGAAATGTCTTTAATTTTCTTGTCGAGAAAATATTTGTTGGGCAAGGTCCAGTTTGATTCCATTTAATTTTAGAAACAACAACATGGGGTTTGGTGATGATTTCATTTTGAAGTGTTTGTATATTTTTGTTATTCTTACTTGTTCTAGAGAGACATATTTTCCCACAATGTGTATCACTCAATTTTGGGAGAGAAGATGGTTTGTGATGAGAGGAGCTACTGGGGACAGGGGTAAAGGAGGATAGAATAACCCCAAAAAGGCACATGTTTAGAAGGGGTGAGAGATGATGCCGCCCCAAAGGCAAACTGCTCCCATGGGCCTTTGTTTGTTGTGTCTGCTCCACACTATTGTTTGGATGCCTATTAACCTCTCTGCCCCCGGTGGTGAGAGCGGGAAAGGACGGCTGGATTCAAATTGACAGACATGGCCGCCGTGACACAGGAGGTGAGGAGTGGTGTAACAGGGGCTTAGGGGTAGACACAGGGAGCCTATAGCTGACCGGCTAAATAAAGAAGCAGGGCCCAGGGGCTAAGGGGCATGTGCTGTGTTTTTAGGTGGGAGGGGTGGCCAGAAGGGGGAGGAGTTGATCAGGGCAAGACTGGAAGAATAACCCCCATGTGCAGTAAAAGTTTGGGTTTTCTGTGAGTTTTTCATATTATTTAGTTTAGTTCAGTTTCATTCTTTGAAAGCTATAACAGAATTATATATATTTTTTTTTTCGATAAACATGACAAACAGCGGATTGGTGGAGGCCATCTCACTTTATTTGCTTAGTCTAGAGCAATGAGTCTGAGAAAAAGCCCAGATTCTACCATTATGAGAACCAATGCTTTGTTTTTTGCACCAGGCCATTGAAATAAAGACGATTCAATAACAAATTTTAAAGCATGATATATTGCTACAGAGATATGCTGAGATAAACGATAATATTGAAACTACGTTATGCCTCTCACACATTAGCAATAATGCAGGATATTCCCAGTAAACCGTTTTAAATAGACAGTATCATTATCAGGCCTGAGTTGCAGCAGATAAATAACAGAATGTATATTTATTTGTCAATAATTTGCCATAAAAGTAACTTATTTAACCCTCTACAGCTCAAATCTGACCCAAAATCTCCAGACTCTTACAAATAAACTGTACACATGATAAATACTGAGCCCCATAATATATTGTTTCAACTTTCATATACTGAACGCTAAGTAGTAATTATCGTGACAGGCCTATGTAACCGTTTGTTTCTTTAATCTTACTTTACTGAAATGTAGTTTGACTTGTACAAACACCACAAACATAATCACCTCCCCGTCTTTTCCACTGGACATGTGGTCATCAGGGGTCTTTGCAAGTGAAAGTCCCTCATGAATAAATGCTTTCGGGCCAGTGTGACACCACCTCACATCCCTGCAGGCCAAATCTCTCCTCTCTTTACATGGGGACACTCCATTTCCTCCGCTCGCTGGATTCCTCTTCTCCTGTGTCCAGGCATTAGTGGATTGGACGAGCTAACCGCTAACCCCTCCAGGCTCTCACCTGCACGCTACTCAAGAGTGAAACAACAAGCACCACCACACAGCGAGAGGGGGCAGGTGGAGCAGCCAGCCCAGGGAGGATGAACCACGGGATTTGGAAGTCCTGTGGGTAAAGTGAAATAGCAGGAGATACTTGGAGAAAAGTTGTGTGGATCAGATGGAGCTGTCAAGCGGGGCGCGGAGATGAGAGAGCGTGCAGGGTGAGGGGTGAGTTTGAAGATGGGAGTCAGGCAGGGGAGCGGAGACAGGGAGAGCTTAGAGCCAGGATCAGGGCTGTTTTACAGGAAACTGTCAAAGGTAGAGGAGAAAGAGTGCGACCGGAGAGTCAATGAGGTGAAGAAATGGAAAAGGTTTTAACGCCAAATAATTCCCACAAAGATTAGAGACTGAAAGTAGGTTAAACTTTTTAAATTTGGTTCGTTTTATTTTGTGTTGAAACAGATGTGTGATTTTAAAGACTCGTTTCTGTTCGGGTTGTGGGGGTGGGGTCAGTAGTAAGTAGTAAGTAGTAAGTAGTAAGGTTCTTGCACTATGGACAGGCAGGTACGGTTTTATATGTAACTAACAGCTCTTACTCAATTTCTTATTTTTGATTGCAGAATTTCCAACTATACCTTAAAGGCCCTATATTACGCAAAATTGACCCTTGTGAGCTTTATAGCATGTTAGAATGTTATTACCTAATCAAAAACATACCCGGAGTTGTAGAGATTGGCAATTCTAGCGCTGAAATTATCCAAATGATGCTAGTGAAGGTGTATGGAGTTTAAAAAGCAGTGGAGCACTTCCTGTATTATCACATGACAGCCTAAATATGCATGTTTGAATGAAAGAAAACACAGGTATGTTTGTGATGAGGAAAAAAACACTATAACATAGATCTGGGCCCTTTAATCACTTCAATAATCTCATCCCTCATCTTTCTTTATCCTATAGAGTTTCCGTTGTATCTATCTTGCATTCATTTAACTGTTTTAATTGCTCAAAAATACCTTAAAATACATACATTCTTGCTGTGAGTATGGTCACCTCTCCATAAACTTATCTTGGTGGCGTCACATGTTTGTTTTTATAGCAATATCCAAGTCTAATACCATATTGTGACACATTCCAGGCAAAGAAAAAAGCGGAATCCTCACCAGAAAGGTTGCACGGTGAACCTTTAAGGAACCATTCAATAAAGCCAACTCACTCATGAATCTCACATCACTACTGTAGCACTGAATAACATTTTCAGATCACAAACTTTCCTTGTGTACAAATCGATGGTACAATTGAACATGACATACGAGCAGTGTTTAATGCGTCCTCTTGCGTCGGGGCCTGTCTTGTCCTGGGAGTCTGGGAAACTGCTGTTAAATTACGTAGAAAGAGGGAGCGAGCCCCTGTCAGACCGCACTGGGGCCCCATGCAGAGTGCAGTGGATGGACATGGCAGTGGCCCTTCCCCCCCGCAGAGCTGTGTCAGACTTCATGACCATTGTTCAACCACACACACACACGCTCAGGCTCCAAGACAAGAGGGAGAGTACAGGAAAAGCAAGCCAGGGACAAGTGCACTTTCTCTGGTCCTTTGCTTCGCTCTGAGGTCCCTGATACTGTCCCCTGCAGTTTGAGAACATTCCAGACATGATCTACTTCACCAGAAGTGGGGAGGAACTTAGTAGTGGGGAAATATTGCCATGGATTTGGTTTTATTGCTTTTTCTGCACCATTTGTTGTTACCATTGAGTATGATGAATTTGATTCTGAAATGACCTAACCCTTGTTCATTCCATATATTCTAAATTGCAAGTTGGGTACAGTGGTAGATGTAAAGAAAAATACATATTATAATCTAAGGCTTGAAAAAGACATCACCTCCTGTACAGACCCAAATCTTAAACAAAACCCTGTAAAGCACCATTAAAATACTTATACGTCTCTCTTACCAAATAGGTATATTTTAGATCTTGAGGTTCACAATATTTCAATCTTTTTAAAGCAATACATTAAGAGGTGTAACTGAAACGTTTTTGTATTAGATCCTGTGAAGTTCTTGACACTTACTTGAAGAAATTTGGGTAAGAAATGTTACGTTGTGCTCCCTGTTTCTAACTATAGCTTTTTCAGCAACAGTGAAATGATGCATAACCATGGTTGATTTTATTATAGCTCCACTCTCTTCTCCCAGCAATAAAAACACTTTTAGTACAGATATCGGGAAACTTGACTTAAAGGCACACTATGCAACTTTTTGGTTGGTTGGTCCATCACCTGCTTGTTTTTAGGGATATGTCATTGCTTTACCTGGAATGTTCCACAGTATGACATTAAACATACCAGATCTGACCTGTAACTTGGTCTGGTTTGATCTCCGTGAAGATGGAAAGGTTTAACACCGTACTGTGAAACATTCCAGACAAAGCAATAACATCTCCATGGAGAAAAGCATTTGACGGACCCTCCACCAGAAAAGTTACACAATGCACCTTTAAATATATTCATTCATTTTTGTTGACTGATCAAAACGTCAAGAAAATTGTGAACCTTAATAATTCTGTGATATGTCTAACACAGCTGCTTTCATCATAAACAGTGACTCACATTGTGCTACATGAGTAAATACAACCGCATGTGTTAAGGAAATAGCATTACTCTCTTTACTGATCGGTATTGTTCTCATTTAGCTTGCATTGTTAGAGGATTTTGAGCAGCACATGAGTGGAACTGTTCTTCCAGTAGTTGATGTAAAGCCTGATGCGTTCTGGCAGTCAGCATGTTCTGTGACACTTCAGGGGTTACAAATCGGATTAATAAACGCTTAATTACTTTAAAAGGAAATTTCTCTGACTTTAATTGCATATTAATCAGTGCATATCGTTGCCTTTTAGTCACACTTAATTACCATGCTTTTCCGCCTTTTGGCTTTGCAAGGGTACTGCGCTTAGTGTTTTCTGCACTGCTGAATCACAACCTTTTTGTCTAATAGCTTTTATTACCCTCACGTTGTGCATTTTAGTCCTTCTAGCCCAGGCTTGTTGGTAAATCTGGATTTATAAAGACACAGTATTATGTTATCCTGATGTTTTTAAAGTTCTAATCATGTTATGTTATTTCCTTCCTAAAAATATATATATCTATACCTGGAATGTGTCTGTGTTTGAGTGAATCTGCATGATGAGGCTATATGGCTTTCTCGAGAGCTAAGAACAGTCTTTTTTTTTTTTTCTTCAATTCTTTTTTTTAATTCAACACAAAATAATGGTAGTTGCATTAATGTTACCAAGTGGTCTTATATTAGTTCTTATAAAGCTCAGTATCTTTCTAAAACTTTGAAAAAACAAAATCTGGGCACTCCATGTATGATTCTAACTAAGCCCTGATGAAGACCGTGTAGGGTTGAAACATGTTGGCTTTGGACAGTTAAATAAAGGCCTTGTACCTATATTTTTCTATGACATATCGATAGAAACAAGCAGGTGACAAACCCCAAATGAAGAAGTGACATAGTGCACCTTTAAGCTTGAATAACACACACTATGAAAGCTTTAAGTCCTATTCCCATCCATTACCTGTGGCTACTCAAACCGATGGACACTACTTCCGACCTATCCCGTGTAGGAGCTGAGGCATTTGGCTGCGGGGCACTCAATGACCACTCGGACTGGGCTTCGCTGTGTCCAACCTGAATCTCCACTGACAAGTCGCCTCGGCAACCACAGACCATAATTCAAGCTGATTGGCTGACTCTGCTGCGAGGCATGAGTTTAGCCTGTCCAGCTCCGTACATGGCTGTGGCCTAGGGGGATTGTGGGTAAGAGGGGGAGGAGAATGTTATCCTGGTCCAGTTAGCACCTTGTTTACAGGGGAAGAGCCAGTTGATGAGAAATATTCACAAATACACTGCAAAAACTTCTTAATTCAGGTAATTTTATCTTGATTTGAAGAAATATTAATAAAATAAAACTAACATCTAGGTAAGTTCAAACTAATCAAATTAAGAACATTTAACTTGATTTGAGTAGATTGGACTTGACAAATAAAATTATCTACCAATGGAACAAGACTTTCTGTACTTAAAATAAGAAAATACATCTTGTTACACAAAAGATAAGAAAAATAACAACTTTGCACTTAAAATAAGAAACAAGTCATGTATGAGGTGCATTGGGTAACTTTTCTGGTGGAGGTTGTGTCACCTGCTTGTTTCTATGGATACGCCATTGCTCTACGTAGAATGTTACACAGACTTTAAACAGCTCTGCCTTACATTTATTCAATTACATGTGCTTTTACAGTTCAAAAATACTTACAAAAACAGGCATTCTGACTGTGAGTGGGGTTGCCTCCACAGATCTGACCTGTAACTTGGTCTAGTTTGGTCTCCATGAAGATAGAAAGGTTTAATACCATATTGTGAAACATTCCAGACAAAGCAAGAACATTTCCATGGAGAAAAGCGTTTGACAGACCCTCCACCAGAAAAGTTACATAATGTACCTTTAAATGTTCTTAATTTGAGTAGTTTGAACTTGCCTAGATTAGTTTTTGCACTGTTCAAATAAGTGAAAAAGCAAAGGGAACACTTTTAACTACTTTGCTCTATCAAAATGACCCTGCTCCTTTTGTTGACGTACTTTGCACACTCTGGCTGTTCTTTCCTTCCTTGGAAGTGACACAAAATGCTACAGGCTAAAGCTGGAGCACTGGAGATGCTTAGTCTGATTGTGTCTCTCTGAGTGCCCCTGATGCCCTGCAGGCCAGAAAAACTGGCCTGGGAGTGTTTACATCATACATGACCAGTTTACTCCCTCGCTCCACTGACAATGTAGTGGCAGAAAACAAAAATACAATGACAGATTGATACTTGACCAAATGTATTCTGTATTTATAAAATGTATTATCAAATCCCACTCACTGCTCCACTATGCATTTTAAATAGGCATTTCGGACTGGGTATTATTAAGAAGTTGCCGATACAATATACACAGGTCACGATCTTGATACAGTGAACTTTAGATTCTTTACAATTCAGTACGATATATTTCAAATCGATTCGATATTGTTCAGTAAAAAATAAAGACTTTCGGCCCCTTACTTAATGATCAAACCCATTACTGAAGATTAGCAAAGTGCATTTTGTGTTGTGCAAGTTCTAACTAGAAAAATGCATAAAACTGTTGCGTTGGTCATTGCTTATACGAGGTCAACATTTACAGTGTACAAAGGGACATGCAATTTGTCTACTTAATTGTAGTCCTGTCACAAAATAATTTAACACAATATACAAAAAATACTCTTGGTGATATATTGATACAGCAACCCTCGATATCAATATCATATAATCAAATTAAACAATGCAATATTTCGATATTTTGATACTTTGCACATCCCTAATTTTAAGATCATTATAAAAACATTTAGTCACTGGTTTATCTTTTCAAGACCAAAGAGATATATTGTGCTCACTACTTCTAGGCTGTACTACACAACATAAATCTTTTATGTGTACACAGTGCAACTAGTTTGCTCTCAATAGGCCTGGTGTTGAGTCATGCTTTCCTTTTCATCCCCCACCCCAAACACTCTCACTTGCTTATCAGATATACTTATTGCTATGATTCTAATAATTGCCTGCCATTGATAACGTTGTTAAAACCTGTATTATTTATTCATTTTGTGAGTATCATATTCTCATCACACCACCACTGTCCGCTGTATGTGTATGATTAATAATCAGACCGAGCACGTTTCCCAGCAGGAGAGTGATGAATGTTGTGCCTCCTCCTGCTCTACTATATCCTCCTCTAGGTGTTCTACCTCTCTCTCCATCCATACCCCGTTCTCCTACGCTGTATCACCCCACATTACAGGCCGCACAAATGAGCCATATCCTCTTTTACTCTTTACCATATCATGCTCCACGCGGGGGGAGAGAGCGAGGTCTGTTGGTGAGTGGTAAGATGTAGAGCACAGCCGATTATCCCCTAATTAACGTTGATTCCTCCCCCATGGACAATGTCCCATCTCATCAGCGCGCCGCCACGTCTTAATGCTAGGTGCTAACTGCCGCGCTCGCATATGTCAGTCCTCGTTAAGGGAGTACACGGCGCGGTAATGTCCTCCCGTTTAATGGCTTGTAAAAAGATGGTTAACGCTCACTATTTGGCTTCCACGCGTTCTTCCCCCTTGCCACAGCGCAAAGATGACAGATACGGTATGATGGAGCACTCTTTGGGGGAACTTAATTGCAGCCTGGGTGTACCTTGGTGTGAGGAGAGAAGTACTGTGCAGACATTAAGTGATTGGTCCCTCGGCTACGTGCGCCACTGTTTTACCAGTCCTAGCCACAATTAGGTTATGACTGTCTTGTTGTCTGGGCTAGCGCATAATCAAGACTCTAGACTCTTTCCACGGTGAAGACTCTATCCACAGCTGGGTATGTCGATCATTTAGTTAGCGATATCTACCAATTCATGCTCACATTTTTATTACAGTAATAAGACTGTCCTCGTTTAAATTGTGATTTATTACCTTGACAAGCTTTTCCAAGAGCTACAGTTGGTCATTATTGATTCACTTACAACACTGGGACAGAGTTGGAGGTGGTTAAGTACAGTATATGTCTCTATCCTCTCTTCACAAATTCTGGGCCCTAGGTACAGATCATCTTTGTGGGCCCACCATGTTGTCTAATGGAAAATGCATATTATAAGACTTTTTGTGGGGCCCCTCTTTGCGCAGGGCCCTGGGTAAACAGTTCCCTTTAACTCCACTAGTCCAACGCCCCTGCTGATGACTACCAGTCACACGCTGCATTCTGAGGCAGGTGTGGGTAAAGTGTGTTGCCAAAGGACACAATGGTAGTGGCAGTGTGCACTTGTGCCATTGATCGAACCTGTTTTGTGTATGAATTATAAAACAAGTCAATAAGTAAATTCAGCATTTAATTTTGGTATTTAGCTGATTGAATATAGATTAGCAATAGACCGATATTTGGACTTTTTAGCATATCGGCTATCGACCTTAAATCTACAGCACAGACCAGTGTTTTGTTTTGGTCAATTTGCTGCCTAAAAATACACACAAAGCTTTGTATTAACACTTTAATATGAAGAGATAACAGCACTAAATGTGGTACACAGTTCTCTTATAGGCTTGTGGTAAAACAGGGGCAGTAGGTGAGTGAATTTGTAGTAAATTTAAATGACATAATTTGAATTGGCCCTGTATATTGACCCAAAAATATCAGCAAATCGTATCGGCTACTCTGGATTCTAAACAAATGGTATCGCCATCGGTCATCAAAAACCCATATTGGTTGATCTCTAGTGTAGATTATAGAAACAAGACGGATTGTGGAATCAAACAGTTTGGGAGTGGACTCATCTCATCCAGCAACTGTTCACTGTGTTGACCTACAAGATGACAATCTGGAAGACCTTCTCTGTTGATTCTGGACAAAACTTGCCTTGCTGGACTAAAAACTGATACATGCAACTACTCTGTCAGAATTCTGATTATATGAAATTATTAGTGCAGCATAATCCACAGGTATCCATGAGATCCTATAGAGAAGAGCAGAAAACGCTGATCTTTTGAACCAGAGTTGTCTTGGAAATTGGAAATTCAGATATGATCGAGAATTTTAATAACACTAGAAATGCTAAAAACATTCACTAAGTTTACATGTTGTGTGTACACTCTTTATCTTATTTTTCCCTTTTAAAGTAGTGGACCAAAACAATGACACAAGTTAGTCCGTGGTGGAGGGATCATAATTTATGTCTTTGCTGATTTAAAATGACTGAGTACACATCTAAAGACATGATCATATTTGCCTGGATCTAACTGTGTGCACTTGAAAGCCTCTCCTCCTAGCATCATTGGAGTGTGTAGTAGAAACTTTGATTTCTTAAACCTGCACTGTGTAACTTTGGTGGGTTGGTGGGTTGACTGGTTTGCCACCTGTCAGGAGTGTTCCACAGTTTGGCATTGAACTTATCTATCTTGCATTTATTCAATTACAGGTGTTGCTAAAAATAATATCTTGAAAATCATCAATCTGCATTCTTATCATGAACAGGCTTGCCTCTCCACAAATCTGACCTATGACTTACTTTGCGTGGTGATGCTACCTGTTAACTCTCTAAGAAGATAGATGAGTTTATTGCCAATGCCATACTGTGGATCATTTCAGGCAAGACAATCACATCTCCATGGAGACAAGCAGGAGGCAGATCCTTCACCAGACAAGTTACACAGTGAGTGCACCTTTAAATGTTCCATATTACACTGTTTTCTGATCTGTTTAATAATTATAAAGTTGTTTCCTCATCACAAACATACCTGGAGTTGTGTTTTGTTTCATCCACACATGTTTAATACACAAACAGAGTTCAAAAAACACTTTGTTCCACCTTGTGAAGTCAAGTGGTAATGCAGAAAGTGCTCCACTGTGTTTTTAAACTCCATACACCTTCACTAGAATCATTTGGATAATGTCAGCCCTGGAATTATCTGTCTCTTCTGAACTACTACTACGTGACATCACAATGTGGATCAGAACATTTTGAGCTTTGGCGATGTAGACAGACTAATAATAAAGGGTTACTCAAACATGTGAATGAAACAAAACAAATTCCAGGTATGTTTTTGAGGAGGTAACAACATTATAACATGGCTTAAAGCTCACAAGAGTCAATTTTGTTGAATATAGAACCTTTAAAGAGAAAGAATAACTGGACAGCCTGTTTAAGACCACTCCCTCTGACCAATTAAATGTTTATCTTGTGAACTACACTTCACCATTCATTAACCAATAACCCAGTCTATTAGGGCGCATAAGTTTACCCTGCCATTACTCAGGCCAGAAGTAAATGCAAATCACATCACTTCAGTATGCACGCACTCTGTAAGACAACAGCGCAGAACTCCTCTAATGTCAAGAACCGTGTATCTTCTTTTCCCATCCTTACCCCACCTCTCTCTCTTTCTCCCAGTCCATATTGCATCACCTCTCTCTCCACTCTTTCTCTTCTCTCTTTCCCTCTCTCTCTATCTCCTCTCTGTCTCCTCTTCTCACTCTCTCTCTCCATCTTTGCCTTGTATTATGAAAAAAGCAAACACGATTATTTTTGATTTCCCGTTTGCTGGAGCAGTACATTTGGCCCACCCCTCTCTCCCCCGACCTCCTTGATTGAGGGCTAATGAAAAAGCTGTCCTGAGCGTCTCTCCCTCCCTGTATCCATTAAGAATAATTAGACGGGAACAATTTTGATGCCTGTAACCTCGGCGAGTGTAGCTAATGGCGTTATAAATTGCTGCTTGTCCTGGGCCCTGCAAGCATTGGCGTGCGGTATTGGTGGTTTGGCGGTAGGAACGGTGGAGGTTGGGGGGGTTGAGAGAGAGAGAAAGAAGAGAGAGGAGGGGAGAGGGGGCAGACGCTTAATTCAAAAGCACTCTGTCAACAGCGCTGATTTGTGTGGTTAATGAGAGCGTTTAAAACAACAGGGTGGGCTCATGCATCCTAATGGCCGTGGCAGGAGCGGGTTCGATAAAGAGGCTTGTCCACCATAATTAGCTACGACATACGCCCAGGATTAAGAGACAGGAGGATGAACGTGCTCCGGACCCCCGTTAAAAAAAACAGCTCCCTCGCTCCTTTGACCGCCGTGTGAGCGTGACAGCCGCGTGTAGCTGTGATCCGTGATTCAGGTCTTACAAATTGACTTGTCTTTTTGTAAGTTAGTGCCAGAGAAGTTCTGTGTATGTGCGATATAAAGGAGATCAGAGGCTCTAAAGGCCAGTGGCTGCAGGGATTCTTATTTTATCCACACTTTCTCTCTCCTACAACAACTCCAGACAGTGGTTTATACTCAGTTCTGCTACCGCGTTTGCTTAGGCTGGTCTGTGGCTATTACCCTGACTCTAGAATAACAAAAGAAAAATGTAATAACATATTTTTATTAGAGCTAGACCAATATATCAGTTGGATGATATACCAAGCCGATATATTTGGACTTTTTCGTGTATTGACTATCGACTTTAAATCTCCAGCACAGGCCGATATTGTGTTTTGGTCAACCTGCTGCATAAGTAATACACACAAAGCTTTATTTGAACACTTTAATAAGAAGAGATAGCTGCACAAAAAGGAACTACACAGTTTTCTGAAAGGTTTATAGTTAAAACAAGACTTGGAGGGAGTTTGTAGTAAAGTTAAGTTACATAATTTGGCTAAAATTATCAAAATCAACCCTATATATTGTCGCAAAAATATCGCCGGTAAGTTACCTGTGGATGGACTGCATTGTTTTCAAAGTGACCAAACCCTTGTTCGTAGAATCCACATTGCAGCAGTTCAGAAAGTTGGTGAGCTTCATACTGTAACTGCAGAATGTTAAAAGCAATGCTAATCTATTATTAATATCTACATTGTACCTTTCATATTGTTTTAAACATAGCTCTATACTAAAATCAGTATAACAACCACAATAACAACTAAACTGTTGTTTATGAATGTGCATTTTGACATATCACTGGCCAAAAGTATGCATGTGTATCAGCCCAAATGGGACAATTTTTCACCCCATCAAATTTACCTGGCCAGTCAAAAATGCAAGCTTCTCCAGTCGTTTACAAAGATGTGCAGTCTGACAACAGATATCGGATTTCAAATATCGGTTCAGTCGATATAAATTGATTTAATTAGACTATTTACTGGTCATAGTCGTCCAGAAAATCTTGTGATGTTTAAACTTTTATTTACACAAAGCTGTTCTGTAGTTACTTGAAGGATAAATAACACTTTTATTTTAAGGAAATAAATACTGTTTTTTATTTTCTGCACTGGTATTGTTTGATAACGGGTATTGGCAGATACTTAAAGCTATAGTATCGGAATCGTATCTTAACTGAACAAGCAGGATTAATGCGTCTCTATAAGTGACTCCAGCCAAGACAACAAATGATTTAGTTGCAGTGCAGTTGTCAAAAACACATAATCGTAAACCGTAAGCATTTTAACTTAAGATCTGCATCAATTTCCACCCTCTATCCTTTATTATTGCTGTTGTTTTTTGAACTGTCCCGTAATGTGTCATCCAGAGTACTGTGTGTCTGTGTGTAATGGATGGTCCAGGAGAGAGTGACACAGCCCCACTCTAAAAGGCCTTCAGTCCTCTGTAAATGCAGCCTGACAAGATTCATTGAGCTCTGCAGATTGTAAACTGAAAGCTATAGTCTTCCAGTGCACATACACACCAGTGTTGGGAAGTAACTGAATACATGTACCAAAAATATGTATTCTGAATGCTTATTTTGAGTAACTATTCTGGTACAGTTACTCTTTCATGGCACTATTTCATCATGTAATTTTGGATTTGAACTGCATGGTATTAGTTAGAAAAAAATACAGCTTTTACTCTCTTTTTTACTCTAAATTAGCAGAATCAGCAGACGCATTAAAAAGATTACAGATCATACAAAACGGAGCAGCCTGTGTGATGTTGTGCTGTGACTATAGAACTAGCACCAGAATCATGCTTGAGAAATTAAAGTCATTATCAGTGCAGGATAGATTATTCTACTCATTACTATTTTTTGTTAAAAATCTTCTGACAGCCAAACATCCACACATCCTTTATTAAAACCTCTCATTTAGTTATGAAGAAGAAGAAGATTTAAAGAAGATTTAAATGATTACTGAAACAATTCTTGGCATCAAATATATGTTGAACCAAGTTATGAATGGACTGGACTGGATATGGCCTAGGGATATACTATGTATTGCAAATATTTTATGACTTGAAAGGTATTTATTGACTTTGTATTAATGAACTTTTAAATGGAAGATTTTACTATTTGAAATGTATATTTATCCGGTTTGTATTGTATCCATTTTTGTGTAATTAATCTTATTTGGAGCCCTGGAAGAATAGTGTCAGCTTGTCTGTGCTAATGGGGTCCTATCAATAAAATAAATAAATAAATGCATAACAACAAAAATAAGCTTATAGTTATATGTCATGTTTCAGCACTATAATATTATGCAAATAGACGTAAAAGTATTCCAAGTATTCAGATTCAATTCAGGTGTTCAGTATTCTGTAGCTAAATACATTTTTGAAGTATACTTCCCATCACTGATAGACACTAATACAGAGAAACACTGTACTACTGACCATGCTAAACATATGCAAACCAAAACACTCATATGCATAAAAATACTGTGTCCTTAAGTTAAAGTCCAACACGCCCCTCTCTCTTCTCTCTCTCTTTCTCCCTCCCTCTCTCACTGTGGTTGTCTTGTACCACGTGCTTGGTCCAACACAAATGACTTGATGGGCAGTTAAATGCAGGGGTCGGGGGTTAAATGAACACCGTTGTTTATGAGGATGCGCCGTGAATCCATTTGCATTCTAATATTGGCTCTATTCTGAAAGACACGCACACACATAAACACACCCAAACACACACACACGCATCCAGGGCCAGTTATGGGCAAATGGGGGGAGAGAGGAAGAGCAGAGATGACTGGTGGACGGCTTGTTTTAAAATCCCATTATCAAGTTATTTATGGAATTCATGGCCCTACAACCCCCGTGACCTTGTTTTGTTAAACATGAACCAGACACGATTTCGGCACATGGCGCTGCCTATTAGCGTTTGTTTTCAATAGCCTTAAAATGTCAGCAACTTCAATCACCCCTTGGGTAGTGGTGTACTTGTGTGTTTTGGCCCTCATCAAATAGACGCGCTCTGCATACACACACACGTTCACACGTACAGTAAAGTGGAGCGAGGGCATATGCACACTCACACTGGATTCACTGACATGGGGTGTGTGCATAAAGTACACATCAGTAATAGTGCAATCAAATCGGAGGTCCACTATGGCGTGTATTGGGTGAGCAGTTTTTCACCAGTTACCAACAGGCTCACCTGTCAGTCTCAACTAAGCAGATGTGTTGTATTGTGTAACTTTTCTGGTTGAGGGTTTTATTCTGTTCTTTTACTGCACTGCTACTTTTATTGTACATAATAGTTTTTTTGGTATTTTATATTTTTGCTCCACCGGAACAGTGTTACATTAGAGTCTATTTTTTAAGTCTATTTTTAAATTATTTTTAAGCCATTATCTATTATGTTGTTTTATTGCATGTTACCATTTCCTGCTGTTCTTGAACTGTGCGTTGCAACACTGGAATTTCCCCACTGTGGGACTAATAAAGGCATATCTTATCTTATCCTATCAAATGTTTTGAGATGTTTTTGCTTTGTCTGGAATGTTTCACAGTATGGCATTAAACCTTTCCATCTTCATGGAGACCAAACCAGACCAAGTTACAGGTCAGATCTGTGGAGAGGCAACCCCGCTCACACTAAGAATGCCTGTTTGATATTTTTGAACAATAAAACCACCTGTAATTGAATAAATGTAAGGTAGAGCTGTTTAAAGTCATACTATGGAACATTCCAGGCAGAGCAATAGAAACAAGAATGTGACGGACCCCCAATCAAAAGGTTACACAGTGCGCCTTTAACAAATAAAAGTGAAATAACAAAATAAAGCTTTCTGTGGTCATGGTTAGACCTGTCATGATAATTGCCATATTGACTTATCGTTCACTATATGGACTCTGAAACAATATATATCGAGGCTCAATATTTATCCTGTGTACAATTTCATAACATTTTAGCTGTAAAAGGTTGAATAAATATCTTCTATGGCTAATTATTGGTTCATTCTGTTGCAGCTCAGCGGTTTTAAATGATACTGTCTGTTTAAAAGTGGTTTACTGGGATTATCTTACGTTATTGTTATTGTGTCAGTGGCATAAAGTTGTTTCAATATTATAATTTTTTGCAGTAGAGAAATATATCGTGCTTCAAAATGTGCTGTGACGGATCTAGTCATGCCAGCCTTTTTTTTTTTTTTTTTTTTTTTTTTTTTTATTAACAATTGCAAGTTCATATAAAATTACAAGCTGTTTATTTGTCTGTAAATTGTTCCACACAGAGAATTGTATAGAATATGAATTTGTATTCTTACCTCCTTCTATTATGCTTTTCTCAAATAGATAATTAAATAAATAAATTAATTGAAATTGACTACTTTGCTAATATTGCAATTTTGAATATACTAATAAATTAATACATACATAAGTAAATGCATTAATTAATAAAATAGTAATAGCAATTCATAATGTTAATAATATGATCACTTAGTAACTACAGTGTTTTTTTCTTGGCATCTTACTTACAACTGTTTGACAGTGCTTGGGCAGTGGAAGAGTTCTCTTACTACTGCGTGTTTTTTTAATCAACTTAATCATTTATTACTTAATCCTGAGGGAAAAAAAAGAAAAAACACACAATATATGACAAAGTTTTGAAAATAGAACAAAGCCTTTTATTTGTTTGCCCGTTTTTGGTTTTACAGACTAGACTGAAAGCATCTTTGAATAATCCTACTGAATGTTTACCTAAAATGACTTTCTGTCCTGACAGCTTAAATACAAGTGTGAGGCGTCCATGTTTAAACAAGGGCATCAGGGTAAAGAGGTGTGCGGATTTGCATGACTCTCCCCCTGCGCTGTCTGTGCGACCATGACTAGACATAAGGATTGGGTTCAATTTCAACAAACACAAATACAGACAGGAGTAATGGTCTGGTGTGTGCGTGCGTGTGTGTTTGTGTGTCAGTCAGGGTGCTGTGCTGTTAGGATACTTGTACTAGAGCTAAAATGTATGTAAATGTATGGAGCAGACACAGGGACATGACATGGTGGACATCTGATGTTATGATCAAAGTATGTATGATATACACATAGACGTAAATCCATGAATGTGCATACAGATTTGTTCTTATAGCTTTGCATTATCATATGGACTATTTGTTGTCATTATGAATACAAGGAGTGGCATTAATGTTTGTCAGGAAACACGTCGCATCTCTTCATAGCACTACTCGCTCTGGAGAGTTTAGCTTATTGTCACCACAGTAAACAAATGTCAAACTTCACGTAAACCCGTAAATGTCTACTCGCAGTTCTTCAAAGTAGTGATTCCAATAAAATAGCAAAATCGATCTGGAGTTTGCAAAATTTTGGCCGCAATCAAGAGTGTGGCTAGCAGGACAAATAGCTGCCAGTACATTTTAAAATCAAACATGCTTTAATAAAGCTTACAACTTTTCTAATTCTTTATTTTAAGTCCATCAAAAGCTGTCTTACAGTTGTTCAACATTTTATCAATTCATAATCTCTCTCTTGTTATTTGAAAACTAAGCAACGCTGTTGGCAGTCTGAAAGTATTTGAAGAGGGCAAAGTAAATCCAGCCACAGACTGCCCCTGTGTGTTTTCCATTATTCAGCGAGGCCCCAGCTGTGGGGCATACAAGATTAAATCCCCTCTCGCTGCATATGCCAGCTAAAAGAGTTGAACGCTGGTGTGGGCCCAGCCACCAGGCACAAACTGTCCACAACAACAAGACTAAAGCCCCCTGCGCTCTTCTACGCTCAAGCCTTTTGAGCAGATCAAACCAGCCCCATTACCATTAGTGATCAGATGTGGCAGCTATAGGTTTGCCACGGGCCAAACATGTCTGCTCAATGTCAATCCATTTCTTATTGGCGAAAATATAATTAAGGGCGGTGGAAATGAATGAGTTATCCTTGAGTTTGTATGCTCCATGCAGCCTTGGTAATGAACCACTAAATTAATAACAGGCTCAAACATGAGTCTACTTTTATCCACTTACAAAATGGAAGTAAAGAGAAGTCAACACTTCTACTATGTTTTAAGTTTGGATTGATTCATATAATGTCCATGCTGGAATTGTTGAAACAGTACAATTATTAAAAACATGACCAGGCATCTTTTCAATGAACACTTGAACACTGCATTTAGCAGCCAACACTATTAATCTATTCATTTTCTGCAGTGTTTATTGATTGGGAATTGTTAGTTAACAGACTCAAATATATGTCTCGTCACGATATTATAGTCTGTGCATCACCACACTGTAGCATATTTATTATTACATTTTCCTAATGAGTTGAGTTATACATTTAGTAAAGGTCCTATATTACGCAAAATTGACTCTTGTGAGCTTTAAGTCATGTTAAAGGTTGTACAGAGGATTTTCCAAGGAAGGATAAATTCAGTGACTGTTTGTCCTTTTTCAATTGTTGCGCATGCGTGAACCCCCCCTCCCCCACAGCTCCTTAAGTAGAAACTCCCGCCTCTTCCTCACGCTTACACTGCTTGTTTACTGCCGGTGCGTTCAGAATTGCTGTTACTGCTGTAACTATACTGTACGTTTTCATATGATAAGCAGAAGTTTCCTGTCCAGAAGTAATTTAGCGACCAACGCGGATTCTTGTTTGCCATCGCAACAAACTTTGTGCTAACTGTGAGGAAGCTACAGTTAGAAAAAGACGCTAAGAACCGCTGCGTTGGTTAAGTAAACAGCGTCTTGCATCTGTGGAATGCATAACAGGTGTACGTAAACCACGTAATCCCAGTGCGCCGGCAAGTCAGTTACACTAGAAATGTAGGGAGTTTGATTGACAACCTAACAGCCAATAGCAAAAGGAGAAATTAAATTTGTCAACTGGACAAAAGTTTATTTGGTCGAATATGTTTCGCAGCTCATCCAAGCTGCTTCTTCAGTTCTGGTCAGACGCTGGTGGACACTGCCTTATATCTGCCTGAAGGGAGGAGCTAACTACAATGAAATTACTCTGAGACTACCAGACCTATTTGTTTACAGTTTCTGTTAGTTAGATGGGCCTATTGAATATGCAATGAGTGTGGGGTCTTGTTAGCAGAACCATTCAGGGCCATGATGGGTGTTTTCACACCTCTGGACCTGACCTGGCTAGTCCCATTGTTTTCTTTGTTTGTTTTGATTTAGGTTTGAGGATAGAGTTATAAATGGGAGACAAATGATGTCTGAGACCTCCATTTCTGTTCAAGGAAGGATTCTCTTTCTTGACAAAAATAGCCTCTTTAACTCCCCTCTCAAACCAGTTCTTTTCTCTGGCCAAGATCTGGACCCCGCTGTCCTCAAAGGAGTGGCCCGTGGCTTTTAGGTGGAGATGTACGGCAGACTGAGGTCCTCTATGGCTCTCTCGTCTGTGTTGGTACATCCTCTTGTGACGTGACTGTTTTGTTTCTCCAATGTAGCGCTCACTGCAGTCTTCACTACACTGAATGGAGTAGATCACATTGCTTTGTTTGTGGCTTGGTGTTTTGTCCTTAGGATGGACCAGTTTTTGTCTTAAAGTGTTTGTGGGTTTGAAATAGACTGGGATTTCATGTTGTCTGAAAATCCTATGTAGTTTTTCAGAAACACCAGCCAGGTAAGGAATAGTTACATGCTTTCTCCTGGGTTCTGATTCTCTGTTGTCTTGTTTCTTAGCTCACTTAGTTTTATTGAAAGCCCATTTAGGATATCCACAAACGGAGAGGGCTTTCTCCACGTGTTGTTCTTCTTTCTCCTTTCCCTCTGTGCTTGTAGGAACCACTTGGGCCCTGTGTCGTAATGTCTGAATAACTCCAAATTTGTGTTGCAGTGGGTGGTGTGAGTCAAAAAGCAGATATTGGTCGGTGTGTGTGGGCTTCCTGAAGACCTCTACCTGGAGGCGCCGGTTTTCTCCTGTCGTTACTGCACAATCTAAGAAAGCCAATGTGTTGTCCTTGACATCTTCACAAGAGAATTTGATGTTCGGAGCTACAGAATTGATAGGTGCAGTAAAAGATTCCAAATCTTGAATTCTGATTTTTTTAAAATTATCATCAACAAAGCAATACCAGTGTGTGGGTGGAGTGCCTGGATATGAGGCCAGGGCTCTGTTCAAATTGTTCCATGTATAAGTTTGCAATGATAGGGGAGACTGGTGAGCCCATTGCACAGCTGTGGATTTGCCTGTAGAAGTTTCCTCTGAACTGGAAATAGGTGGTATTTAAACAAATTTCCAGCAGTTGGCAGATTTGGTCGGGTGAAAGTTTGGTTGTCTCTTCTAGCTTAGTATCCTGCAGTAGTCTCCTCCTTGCTGCCTCCACCGCTACCGATGTAGGGATACAAGTGAAAAGAGAGGTCACATCAAAGGAAACCATTGTCTCATCCAGGTCAAACTGGAGATGCTTGACTTTGTTAACAAATTTGGCTGTGTTCTCAATATGATGCTCCGTGTTACCTACCAGAGGAGCCAAGATGGTTTTTACGTGTTTGGCCACATTGTACGTGCTGCATACAATGGGTCTGAGTGGTACTCCTTGTTTGTGAACCTTTGGGAGGCCATAGATGCAAGGGATGGAGTCATCAGGATACAGTCTGTAATACAGCTGTCGATCAATGACTTCTTCCTTCTCCAGCTTCTGCAAGCATTAAATGATCTTCTTTTTTAACATTATACCATAGATCAGAACATAGCGTAATACTGACCCTTTAACTATGTTGTGTTTACTTTTGCTTTATCATTTTAACATCCTGTGAGAGAAAGTGTACTGAAATGTTCTTATGCAGCTTGTACGGCCGGCAGCTGGTTCCTCTGTCTCAACTCCACACAGGAAACACCTCTGGGGACTGTGTGTGCGTGTGCTGGGGGTGGCACTGCCCGCTGTAGTCCCTGGTGTAGTGTTGGCCCCAGGCAGCACAAGGTAACATCAAACAATCCCTCTCTTTATGACTTATTTATTTATCATGCTCCCAACTCCTTCTTCAGCATGGCCCTTGTGCATTTGTCATCAACGCTGGTTTGTTTTTTTTTCGTCGCGATTGCTGGAGCTTCTTCCCTGGTGGCAGGCGCAGGAGTCAGGGGGAAGGTGGGGGGTCTGCGTTACTCCAACTCTGGGACCCCCTCCAAGTCTCTTTGCTCCCACCTCCACTGTGTTCAAAAGAATACATGCAGGAACCTCCCTCGTCGCACCCTAACTACTATCCCAGTGCGGGCACAGACACAGAAGCGCATAAATGTGAGTAGGGGAGAGGGTAGATTGGTGCTGTCACTGTGGATGGCAGTGGATTTGAGGAGACGGGGTTCCTGGGAGAGTTTCACATGAGACCCGTTCAAATGTATAGACGTAACAGAGGGGTGGGAAGTGTAATGTGGAGAGATGAAAAGAAGCAGATACGATGGAAAACTGAGCATTTTTGGCATGCAGCTTTTAAGACACAGGCAGCGGTGTAAGTTTGTGTGTTTGTATGTCATTCTGTGGAAATACTGTGTGTTTGCGTTGCTTTTCAGTAGATTTTGGTATCAGATATTGGTGTTGATATTGAAAATTTTGAGTGATTGGATATCGGCTTACAAGATATTGGTTTAGCTGGTATCCCATTTTGGGCTATAAAGTGGTGTAATAAGACAATTTTCAGGCCAATATCATCTCAACATGTCTCTTATAGTATTAAACATGTATTTTAACAAAGCTGTAGTTACAGAACACATTCGGATAATTTTGTACTTTATGCTGTTTGTGTTTAAAGGAAATATATGCTATTTTCCTAGTGCCTTAGTGTCGGTCGATATCGGGTATTGGCAGATAAAGCCAAAGTATCGACATCGGTATCAGAACAGAAAAACTGGATAGGTGCATCCCTACTGGACCGGCTCCTGACACTACATTTCAGGGCTGTGTAAATAAATTCTTAAAATCAATATTGTTATGTTTTGATGGTGACTATTCAAGAACTGCTGAACTTCATGTAGTAACAAATTGATCAGTGCCACTACAAACCTATTGCGTGTCAGTGCATTTATTTTATTTCAAGACATCCATACTTCCAGATGTCTTTTCAAAAAGCAAGTAATTATATTCATAGTATCAGCATCACAAATAACAGGAATTTACATAAAACAATGGTACATATGTGAAAAAGAAAAAGGGTATTATTGATTTCACAAAGATAAATCATCTTTTAAATACTACTACTTAAACTACTGTCCACTGATTGCAGGATTTTGTGTAGGATTGTGTGTATTTAATGGTTTGAGATTTTTTAATGTTCTTTTTCTTTTCAATGACTTTCCCACAAGTTACGAAGTTGCCAAGACTAAAATAGCAATAATTATAAACTTTACTTTATTATGACCTAATTGGAAGAGTTTTAACATAACTACATCTACTATATCTACAAAGTACGTCTGTGTCTGACTTGGACTGTTTCAGTTCTGCACTCGCTCTGCTGCATTTGCAATTCTTGATTAGTCACCTCTCTGGCACTTCTCCCTTTGTAGAGGCACAACTCCCGAAGACAATCAGGGCTCCCACCTCCTTTACCTGTGATGAATCGCATTACTGTGGTCCGAGAGGCGAGCCAGCCCCAGGGTGAAGAATCGCCTAGCTAAAAGAGGAGGACGGGAAGTAGCATGGCAGAGCACTTTGTCCCAACACCTGCTCTCTCTCCTTCTGTCCCCTCCTTCTGTCCCCTCCTTCTGTCCCCTCCTGTCCCCTCCTTCTGTCCCCTCCCTCTGTCCCCTCCCTCCCTCTGTCCCCTCCGTCTGTCCCTTCCCTCCCTCTGTCCCTTCCTCCAAATGAATATCCAAGCCTGTCCTCCACAAAGTGCATTAGGCACCCAGAGTCATTAGTACAAATGGGCCCATGGTACTTGTGCGTACCAGTGTGGTGGGAGGGGCTTCAGGCAGATGATGCATGCCTCCTGCCTATTGTTTGGTGTGCCCACCTAAGCCCATCCTCATGCACACATGCACCCAGCTCAGCTCCAAATGTGCACCTCTCCCCCTCTCTATCCCCCTCCCCCCTCCCTCTGCACCCCTCCATTCCTGTGGAGAAGACAGGGTGCCCCCTGCCCCTTGTTCACTCCTGCTGCGATGGGGAAGTGCATCCTCATTTAATAATGTATCAGAAAGAAGACAGGCAAAGAGAGAGAGCTCTGACCCAGTCCAATGCAGCCTCTCCATTATTTAACATTAACAGACACCTTCCAGCTCATTTCAGACTCAATATTTAATATAGTACCAGGGGAGGGGCCTTGCTCCAATACACACACACTTTATATTGTCACTTTGTGTGATAAAACATTACGTAAAAAACATACTTAACTTTTATTATGGCTTCCCAAAGGACAGAAGGACTGACCAAATATAAAATACTCTTTCAGTAATATCAGTGATACACAGCTGGGTGATTAGGCCTATGGTACTTGCCTTAGGGGTTAGGCTGAGACTGTACGTCTCACTGGGAGGGCCTGGGCAGAGGTGCATTTTCATGGAAAAGCTGGCTTCTAATTTGTCGACATGTTCCACAGGGGCCAGTGGCCTCACACACCTTTAGTCCTTCATCTGCTATAGGATCATCAGTACCCAGGTCAAAGGGCAGCTGTCCATGTGAAGAGAGAGAAAGTAAGGGCTATTGTCAGGTTCTCCTCTGTGTCTGAATCTCCAATAATCCTCAATTATTAATTCTTGTTGATTAATTTATCTATATTGACTTTAAACCATGAATACTTTTGGTTATTGTGAGTGATGGAAAATACTCTGCTACAGAATATAGTTTTATTCTATTGTTTTATCATACTACAGCGGTTAGGGTTTTGTCAATACAGCTAATTCTTCTCTGCTTCTCAGGTACAGCATGTGAAATTATTATTTTTATTTATTGATGATTCAGTTATTTAATTAAATTTTTTACACAACCAAATAATAATTTTAAAAGGGTTTAGATATAAACCCGGTTGACATATTGCACTATTTTACTCACACAGAGCCATACAGACTTAGTGGACCAACAGACTAACTTGTACAAGTCTCCTTCTCTCTCTCTCTCTCCCATGACCTGATTTTATGCTTATTGTTTACTCCATTAAGCTCCTATTGATTACAGCGCGAAGGCAGCTAAAACCACAGCCTTGTTTGCTTCTCGCTGAACGTGGGTTACTAATATATTCATTTGTGAGCAAACTGCGAGTCAACACAAACAAATCAATGGAAGGTGTATGCGAAACTTTGAGTGCTGCTAGGTGCGGTTCACAACTTGGGGAGGCATCGTCACCTTTTTCGCCGAATAAAAAAAATAGAAGTTTGCACCTTTTGAGAAATGTGTTTATCAGTAGGCCTAATTCCTATTAAATATTTATCGCAAATCCAGCTGACTTTTTTATTATCGGAAGCATTGCATTCTTAATTACGTGTCACATGACGATGCCGTGTGCTTGGCTGTCTACAGTTGAGTTCTGGCACTGTACAGTAAGGGCGTTGCTGCATATTTATGAGTCTTTAAGTGGATGCTCCTATTCACACACTGTATATTTGTTCTTTAATCAGGGCCTGATATTGTGACGTGTGGGGCAGTGTTTGGCTGTAGACCGGTGGCTTTTAACATGGCGTATATGTCACGGTTGTGTATCATTAAGTGAGAGTGGAGGAAAGGGAAGGACGCAGGCTCTTTATATGCAAATGTCTGGCCCCGGCGTGTCAGGCCTCACCTCTGTACCTTTGACAACAGAAGGTGAGAGGAGGGAGCAGGAGGAGAGGTGGGGAGGAAGTATTGCAGCTCAGCTTAGAGGTGCATTCTATTGTTGGGTGATTGTAACGGTAAATCACAAATCAAATCAGCACAATTCTGCCAGCGTGCAAAAATATGGATGTCAGTAGTGGGTGCTAAGTAAGGGTTGAAATAAGCCAAAATAAGTGAAGTAACAAAAAAGAAAAAAATATAAAAGCAAATAATTATGTTAGCCTAATAATGTTAGCCTGTTTGTAATAATACAACTTAAAGGTGTACTATGTAACTTCTCTGGTGCATGGTGAAGTTACATGCACCATTTATTAATCTCCATGGCGATTGATAAATAAAAATGCAGTTGTCACTAGTCTGTGCTAAGTAAGGGTTGAAATAAGACAAAATAATTGATGTAAATAAAAAATGATAAAAGTAAATAATTATTTCCCAAAAAAATCATTTGGGTTGCTTTGGTGGTAAGTGGTTGGTATGAAGCATAGACTGTACATATAAATGGACATAGCTAACCCGCTAGTCGCCGCGTTCCAAATAGGAAGTGAGCATGGGGGTGCTTCCAGCTCCATCGACTGCTTCCAATTGACTAAAAAAAAGTCATCCCTTTTTCTGTAATTGCTGCAGTGAGCCTCGTCATTTTGGTCTTAAAATGTTTGTATTAACTCGCTCTACATGATCCTACAAGGATGCAGTTTTTGAAATTCTATAATTTCCTGGACAGACAATAAATAGTCTTATTTTGTATAAAAATACTAACCCTGTAGTTTAGAGCTGAACAAACACATTCTTAAAATACATAAATTCAATTCATAAACCTTTTTAAAGTGTATATTAATACGAACATACATTCAAATGATGTTTTCTTTCCTTTTACGTGTTACTTGATAAAGCATTAACCCCCATAATTCCTGTTTGGAATTCTAGTCCTGTAAATGTCAGCATATCTATTCACTTGTATGTAATCACAAAAGGGGCAATCAATCAGGCTTTTTGAATCTTGCCCCTCCCTCGCAATAGGTCATATGTAAAAATCCGTTATAAAGCAATACATACTGAAAACTTGTTAGGGGGATAGTGGTTGCTTTTGGTTTTTAAAATATTCACTTTTTACAATATTTCATTCATTCCTTAGTCCCAAGCAGCTTTATGTAAATGTCCTTTGTTGTAATTAGTCCAAGTTTAGGGGCCGATCCACCTGGCTGTAACATGTGTCTGGATAGATTCCATCAGTAGTGGACAGTCTCACATTAAAATGCATGTCCAGTGTCCACATGGTTCCCTCCCTCCCTCCTTCTCTCCACACATATATGTAAGTAAACATGTCCACCGCTGCCTTTGCAAAGGTCAAACACAGGCTCTGAGGGCTGTGAGCCGGTGGAGCTCTTCCTCATTCTTTGTGTGTGAGAACATGAACCGTGAAAGCAATTATGATTTTGATTGGACGACATGACTGATTTGGGAATTCTCTTTTCTAATCAACTTACTTACCTACTCTATATGATCCTGGTGTTTTTATTTAGCTATTTTGTTCGTAAATAAATTCCTGTTCCTAATTATGGAACTCAGCTCCAAATTTGCACTTATAACTGCATTTGACTGGAGCTGAACACTATGGGTGACGTCTCACTCCCTTAGTCCACTTCTTTAAGTAAAGTCTATGATCAAAACACATTCCAAAAGCTTTTGTCATTCACTCAAATAATCATTTGAGTGAATGAGTTTCTGGCTTTGTGAATGCTCAAGATGAGAACTTAAATTTAAAGAGCAGGTATTATATATATGATCCTATGGGGTATGAATTATCCAAAAAGTTTAATTTTCTTTTTTGATGATTAATTTTAATTATTAAAATCTCCAAAATGTAAAACTATAATAACAAACTCAATAAAACTTTAACTGCAAGATGAGGCCAACACCAAATATTTGCTGCAAGTTTATCTAGTTCAGTCACTACATCGAACCCACAAATACATTTCCTATGCCCTACCTTAACGCTGCAGAGTGCTTACTTTTCACCAACACTATCCGTATCCCCTGTCTCTTTAGCTCTCTCTTTTTAACTCCTGAACCTCTCTTGTATCTGTGCTGGGACATAATGGCCAAATAGTGCTTATACATTATAGAGTTATTCCACACAGTGACAAAGCTCCCCCGGCAGTGTCATTTTTCAGCTTGTGTAAAAATCACTTTGTCAGGAGCCATATAAATTACCTGACCAGCTCTACCTCTCTGGCTGCTCCCTGGGTTCCCTATTTCTAGAAGGGGATGTAATATGACTTCACGGCACACTTTCGCTTTCAGGCTCTGGTCTTGTGCTCGCGCGAATTTTCTCTTTCTGTCAAAAGAATTCCCCACAGTCCAGGAAATATTGCAGCTTCATAAATTGACGACAGTGATGGCTGTCGTTGCAGATGGCGGACATAAACAAAAGGGGGAGAGAGAAAAAGTCCATTAAAAAATTAAGTTGGCGTATTGCGTGGCCCCCGTGTTTGTGTTTGGTTGGAATTTATGACCATAGTGTGTGGAGCGTGGCTTTTCCATTGCTCCCAACAAGGCTCTTGTGGAGAGTCAAAGCTGTTAGTGTGGACCCTCTAATTATTTAATGCACTGCCACTTTTGTTTACATTGTTTTCCATGTTGAATGATTGCAGGCTTTATATAAGGGCTAAAGACTTCCACAGAGACAGGAGCAATAGAAAAGTGTCAACCGAGTGAGATGTGGCACAAAGATTTCACTGCCCTTCCTAAATATTGCGTAACACATGGATAGAGGTTACAATTTGTTGTCATTGTAATAGCTTGGATTTTTGTGTTTTTTTCTTTTGGCTGCTAAATATATTATAATATGACGTTTTTAAATCGCTTAATTGGTCATCTTAACAGTAGGCGATAAACTGCTAACCCCGGCCTTGACGTCATGACTTACATTAAACAGTTTTTTCCTCTAACATCATTTCACATTTTCATGCATTGTTCTTAATTTAGTAGATTCTCAGATGATAATGCACAGTAGTTCTCAAGTTTTCCACACCAAGTACCTCCCATAAAAAAAATAAAAAATAAAAAATAAAAAAAATTTGGTCTTCCCTTTTCCAGCAGATCTAGAATAGGGCTATTCCAGATCTAAATGAATCCTGATCTAGCTCTGAAGGAGGACTACACAAAAGATCAGTCAATCCTGGAGTCAAAGAGTAGAAAATTTGGAAACAATTTGAGAACCAATAATAATAATAATAATAATAATAATAATGCATCATTCATTCATTCTATACCAGTGGTGGTAAGCTGCTATTGTAGCCACAGCCGCCCTGGGACAAACTGCCAGAAGCTAAGCTGCCAGTCTGTGCCATCTGCCCATCCGACTACCACCAACACTCACACTTACATCACTTTCATACCAGGCAATTTGGGTGAAGTGTCTTGCCTAAGGACACATTGTCAGTTTTTACCACTAGGGCTCCAGTGTGGCACCTGATTGGCTCCCATCCAAGTACTAACCAGGCCCAGCCCTGCTTAGCTTCTGAGAGCTGATGAGATCAGGCTCAGAACCTCGTCAAGGAGGTTTGGCCACCTCCAGATAGCATTTTTTCTCTTCCATCTGGCATTGCAATTGTTAGTTTTTCTTTTCTAATTAAGCCCTTAATGATTAATTAACCACAGAGTGGTTCACTACTATATAGTTCTTCCTGCATTCTGTATTATTAATTGTCTTAGGTATTAGGTCCATAGTTGTTGTTGTTGTATAATCAATTGCCAATTTCACCCTCAGTGAAAAAAAAAAAAAGATCCCGAATGCTGTTTCTTTAAACTATCGTTTGAATATTACCATCTATTCTGTTTATAGTCTACCTCAAAGTCTATGGCCTATTTCAATAAACACATGAGTGGTGATCCATCATGCTCTTCCATAATTCAAATGTTAGCTTGTAATGCAAATTGTGCTAATATAATTGTTTTTACCCTTATTCAAACCACAACCTTCTGGTATAACGTCATTTAAGGACAAGTGAAGCCGCCCCATCCATCTCCAGCAGCACAGACCCAACTGTTGACAGTATTGTAAATCTGACACACAAACAGTTTGCTAGACCTCGACCTTTACTTAGCTCACTTCCTTATTCTTGTGTCACTGCCCACCACTGCTACCATTCCTCTCTTCCCCATAGACTCCATTCCATATAATTAAAGACACTCAAATCAAATGGGCCCCACGGACTCTAGTGGATTTCAGCAGGGTAGATGCTAACGTAGGTGTGTTACATTGGTTCTTCCTCATCCCACCCCCACCGCTTCCCCCCTGCTGGAGCTAGAGTACCCCACAGTGGATCAATATCATCTCCTTTATTAATATCAAAAGCACATTACTTTGTTTTGCGTCTGGCAGCGGTCCAGAGCAGCGTAACGGCCCTGTCCCCAGCGGCGGTCGCTTCCTTCCTCCTCTCTACTCTAACCCTCGCTGGCCATTTACCAGGACTATAATTTACTTTGGTGAGTTTTTAGGGTATTGTTTTGTCAGGGCCAATCAGGGCTGAGTAACAAATGATCTCGATGGAGTGGTGGCTTGCCTGGCTCTCCTATGCGCCCCTCCTTTCCGCTCTGTAAGTGACACACGTGGTCAGATCCGTTTTTTTGAAAGTTTCACGTCAATTGCATTTGTCCTTGACTCCAGGAAAAGCTGTGGGAGAAGGAGGGGATGGTCAGGGCTGTTCGCTGGGGGAGGGACAGGCGTGTGGCAGGGTTAAACCGGACCAAATGTGCCATTGGCCCCTCCCGGCTGGCTCGTCAGGGTGAGGTAACAACAAAAACAAGCATCCCCGCCGTCGGAATTAGACATGACGGTCTCTCTAATTGGCCCATTGAATTAAAGGGCCATGGAAGAGCTCGCGGCTAGAAACAAAAAATATTGACCACTTAAAGGAAGAGAGGGGAATTGATTTTCAGGAGGACGGCGGAGCTTTTCTTCATCCTGCTGTGCTGCTCAGTCTACAAAGGGAGGGCTGTACACAGACATAGAACTCCATGCACCAACTATGTTCACTTCACTTACAGTATTCACTCTATTTACAGACCTGACTGAGCAGTTTTATCAAAGTGAATATACCCATTTAAAGGTGCACTTTGTAACTCTTATAGTGGAGGGTCTGCCACCTGCTTCTCTCCAAGGAGATGTTATTATTTTGTCCGGATTGTCCTGGTATGGCATTACTCGATAATATGGGTTTTTATTAACCTAAAAACTTACATTCTTACTGTGAGTGGGCTCGCCTCTTCACAGATCAGACCTATACCTTGGCCCTGTGGTGTCACCTGCTGTCTCCGTAGAGATAAATAAGTGTAATGCCATACTTTGGAACATAGCAGGCAATATCTCCATGGATAGCAGGTGACAGACCCTCCACCAGAAAAATTGCACAGTGCTCCTTTAAAAAGTGGGATCAATTGTTTCTATATCTCCTTTTCACCTTACTTCAAGAACGTGTAAAAAACAAATATACCAATATAATAACATTTCTCATATTTTTCAGTCACTTTTACTAGACTTTTACTATATTCACCCTATTCCAGAATTTGCCATGGGCGCTGCCATTGTTATTTGGGTTGTATTATTTTAGATGGGGCTGCTGATCTTGACAGCAAATAAGTTCTATACAGACTGCAAAGCTGTTTTAAAGCCTCCCAGAGAATCAGTGCACTGCTGACTTGTTGGTGCAAATGAACACTGAACATTTTACACAAATCAACGTACTTATATCATATTTTAGTGGTGAAACTTTTCTTAGATTTTTGATTTATATGAGTGGCATCCCAGCTTAACCGGAAAAGCCACCACAACAAACGTGAATAAGGTCAATAATGGGCAATATAAATACAAACAGCCTACAAGAACTAAGTAGTTTGTTTGATTGTCAAAATACTGTTACTCTGTTCAGTATTCATGTCTGATTAAATTGCTAACAAATAGTGTGACAGTATGAATTGTTTTATATCTTATATCACAGTCAATCTATCAAACTTGAATGACATGAGTACCTTTTAAACTCTACTAAGCAAACCACCAAAGCCACCCCTAAATTACTCCTGATGGTGCTATTACATTAACATCTGAAAGGTACCAAGAGCTCTGGCTTTGATGGGTCAAATGCAGATGAAAAAATTCAATGAAGTTTACCCTAACCTTACCCTTCACTATCATCAGTTCAGATCAGATTCTTATATCAGTTAAGAATCTGCTTTTAAGTGCAGTAAATTATCACATACCTGTTCACAGATCCACAAGTCCCTATGCAAATTCACCTTAAAGAGGAAGACTTGAGCCCATTAGCGTGTCTGATCCTGGCATCACTTCATGTTTGTATTGCTGAGCGTATGCAGACGTGTCCGCCGGTGGGTGACGACCTGTGTGTTTGTGTGAGACTTTGCATCGGGGGGCTATTGTCTCATGTCTGCTGAACTTGTACCATCTCCTCCTCCCTGCCATTTGGCCTCTGACAGTACGCGCTCACAGCTTGGTTCTCGCTCCATATTGATGTCGCGCTCCGGGAGGCTGCTGCAGGGGTGCCATTGTAGCGGGCGCTAATTTATGCTCCTTTCTGGGCACCCAACACCAGGTACAAGCAAAACATCGCAGCATGGGTAAACACTCAGGTACACTTCCCCTTTTCTCCGCGATAAAAAAACACCAAAGTGCAAACGAGAATCAATGGAATTAAACAGACGTGAGCCCCTTGCTACAAAAGGAGAAAACAAGTCACCTGTATTAGGGTGAGATAGCCGGAGGCGATCCAGCGTCATGGCGGGGGAGACAGAGGAGAGGTGGTGAGCGTCAGAGCTGTAACACAACGGAAAACACAAAGTAAGTAATTTTTCCTGGCTTAACCTCCAGCTATACAGTGGTGCTACAGTACATGGGCCCACGGGGATCCAGAAATACTTTGAAGCGATAAAGATGTTTGCGAGGAGTTGACGGCGGTGACAGATTGTTTGCTGGAAGCCATTCACAATTCAAGATAAGGATGTGAGTGGAAACTTAAGGCTTAATTTTGACAGATGTAGAAATGTCATTGAACTTATGCTGGAACTTTTAGTCATATATTTTTGATTAGGCATTGCTTAAAAATGTACATGTTACGTGCTCCAGCTACGTGAACGAATGATATGAAAGAAAGCCAAATGGCAGGGAAGAGGTGATGGTTCATAGCGTGCTAGAATGTCTTTTGACATTTCAGACTTTGCGTGTTCTAAATTTGAGGGTTTTTTGCCATACAAGACTTCAGACATACAAGGATGTGTCATGCCCAAGAACACAACAACACTATACACTAGTCAGAGCTGAGGTTGAGCCACTATCCCTCTACTTATAATGCTATACCACCATTGTCACCCCTAGTCACCTGACTGTCAAATATAAATGGCAGATCCTTAGACTGGTAAAACTAGCTGGTAATATCAGAGGTGTGTCCACTCTGACTGCGTCACAGTCCATCTTTGAACAGTCTTTGATCTTCAGAGAGAGGCTCTGAAGATCACCTGTGATCCGTCTCCTGTGCTCAACACACAGGATGAGCTCCTGCAGTCTGGGAGGAGATACAGGGTTCCTTTATGCAAAATAACAGGTATAAAAACTCTTTCATAGCCCAGTCCTTATGTCCATAGTCTGAGTGATTGTGTATTGTCCAGTTTTATATGTTTTTCTTTTCTTTTTTATGTCATGTTATGCCTGTATGTTATGTTAATGCTACCTCTGCCAGGAGCCAAATTTCTCCACGAGGAAACAACATAAACAAAAATCTAAACCTAATCTGAATGTGATCTGAATCAATACCAAACTATTTATTTGTGTTATTATTTAATTTGTAGTTACCTCATCTTAACCTACAATAACAGCTTCCAACCATCTTCTGACTTGGTGTTTGTGGAGCTGAGTAGAAGTGGAGGTGAGGGCGGCAGGTGGGGCGGCCCGCAGGTGGTTGCTGCCGTGCCATGTTGCAGTGTTTGACATGAGCGTAACGTGTCAATCAATGGTTTCCTCGGAGCCTCTCCTATGGGGCCTTGTGTTATCGATTTCAGAGTGTGTAAGAGTGCCAGGGGGTCTGTGCAGGCAACGCAGCACTCACAAAGATCTGTGGAATAAGCTGCTCACTGCTCACTGGCCCTGGTGCTAAAAGGGCATTATTAAAAGTATGAATGTAGCTAAAAAATTAGCAAATGCACATTGTTTTACTGTGCATGGCATGACATTTGTGTGGAAATTATCTCATTGATTTAGTGGCAGGAATAATTGAAAACTAAATTGTGAATTTTAAAAGTGCACCATGGAGTGTCTGCCACCTTCTCTCCATGGAGATGTTGTCGCTTTCCCTGGAAAATTCCATAGTTTAGCATTAAATGTATCCATCTCCAAGCAGATGAGCAGGTATTAATGGACAAAGTTCCAGGTCATATCCAGGCAAAGCGTTACCATCTCCATGGAGACAAGTAGTAGCCCCTTAGCCAAAAGTTACAGCAGTATGTGGTACAGTTTGTAAGATCACCAAACATACCTGGAGTTGTGTTTTGTTTCATTCACACATTTAACATCCACCTTGTCATGTGGTATTAGAGGAAGTACTCGACTGCATTTTTAAACTCCATACATCTTCACTAGAATCATTTGGATAATTTCAGATGGAATTACTATTCTCTACTGAACGAAAGGTAAATGTAGCTTTTAACTTGAAAACTACCACTGCATGACATCACAAGGAGAGCATTTTGAGCTTTGGAGATGTTGATCTTGAGGAGGTAACAACATTAAGTAAGTCATTTTATTACTGCTCCTGATTATGTCTTCAAACTGTGTATGTCTTTGCTCTTTCATATGTAAAAATGCCTTAATCCAGACTACAACCTGACTACAAACCTCCACCTTTTTAAAGCTGTAGCTCATACACTCACCGTAGCTTTACTAAATGTCTCATGACTCCCGAAAGATCACTTTGCTCCACTCATTTGGACTCCTCAAGGATTTGGCACTGGCTTCATTGTTCCACCGTTTTATTAATTGCTCCTCCATCCCTTCCATGTCTTTATTTAATTTATATGTCTCCCTTTGAGTGACTGAGTACTTCCCCTAAACCCTCTTTAAATATGGCTTCACTCTCTTCGGCAGTTCATAGGCCCACTGCTTCTCATTAACCCTGTGAGGACAAATCATTATCGGCATGTTAAATCATATCTCCATCTGAGGCCAACTCGTACAGCAAATGAGCAAGACAATAAATCTATCAGGGAGAGAGCTGTGAATCATAGCTGTTGTGCTGTCTGCTGTTTCTAAATAAAGAAGACATATTGATTAGAGATAAATTGGCGCTCACACATAAGGTGACTAAAGAGTTGGTCTGGACTGGGTTAAGAGTCTTTCAGCGGTGGGATAAGTGCTCACAAGCTTAACTCAAAAGAACAATACAATGCTTTTTATCTGAAAGTGAATCTGGACAGCTCCATAAATTCTTCTCCAGCAGTAGAGCCATCAGCTGCCTCATCTTCTTTATCTCCTCTACTTTAAAGGTGCACTGCGTAACTTTTTGGTTGGGGGTATGTCATTTGCTTGTTTCTATGGATGTGTCATTGTTCTGCCTAGAATGTTCCATGGTATGACATTAAACAGCACTACCTTACATTTATTCAATTACAGCTCAAAATACCTAGAAAAACACACTGTGTCTGACTGTGAGTGGGGTCACCTCTTCACAGATCTGACCGGTAACTTGGTCTGGTTTGATCTCCATGAAGATAGAAAGATTCCAGACAAAGCAATAACATCTCCATGAAGAAAAGCATTTGAACTGCCTTCCACCAGAAAAGTTACACAATGCACCTTTAACACTTGTGGAAATATTTAGCACTTACTGGACTCTGACTCTGGAAAGCTACACTGAAAGAAGCTGAGTGTTACCAGTCAGAGAAGAATGCTGCTCACATTAGAATTAATCACTGCAGCGCACAATTGCCTCTGCAAGTAAAGGTTTCCAAGCAAAAAGCATAAAATAGACTGTCACATTACCAAATCAAAAATAATACCCAGCCATGTGAGTAGTAAAGGAGCAGCTTTGTTGTGTCTGAACACAAGGCGTGTTGGCTTCTTTCAAGTCCTCACTTTTATGGCCAACAGTCTTTGATTGTGCTCAGAGACTCTGGAAAGAGCAGAGTGTTGGAGGATGCCTCCTCTGCTGTGATGTGCCTGTTTGAATGGGTGATGAGTCAAAGTGTTGTTCTGACTGTGGCATTAGCATACTAAGCATGTTTGTGTGCTAGGCTACAGTGTGGTGTAGCTAACAAGAAGTAGAGCAATGAAGCAAAGTGGGGTCACTCATATTGTTATGCAGTGGCCAGGCTCCTCTTTACTTTTATCTCAGCCAGTCTCTTTTACTCTCTTTCTTCTCCTGCTCTTTCTCCTTGCACTAGATCTGCAGCAGCTTGTGCCTGTGCTCTGTGGGGGAAGATGTATGCCGGTGCCCAGGTGGAGAGGGGGGAAATCGATAGTGGAGCTGTTTGAAGTTTTCTGAAAGACTTCCCAGGGAAGACGCTCTTGTCAGGGTGATAGATAAAGCTTGTGCCTCAGTCAGCCCCGGCAAGAGGCGGCCAGCGTAGAGGAGAGCGCCTCACCTTTTTAAGTGGGGCCCTAATAATAAAACAGCATGAATAAAACATCCTGGCTGAAGCACGCGCTGCATTAGCGCTGCCGTCCTGTTATAAATGATACCGGTGGCCCTGGCGCCATTTGGGTAAAAGCCCACAGCACCACTTTAAAAGAGGGCCACGCACACCGATGGAGAGGGAGATAGATTGATATGTGTGTTCCTCACTTATTTATTTATATGTTATAGAGCTGCAGGAAGAATGAGGAGAATTAGTAAGTTTTAGTGCTCACAGTGACTTATGACTTTAGAGCTGGTGTGATCAGCGCTGTGAGGTCATTATGTGCCGTTTCTCATCCCGAGTGACCTAAAAAAAGTACCCTCACAAACACTTAGAGCCCTTACTGCTTCTAACAGGGACTGTGGCCTTCTTCAGGACTACTTCCATAAACGCTTCAAGATTGTAAAAGCATTAAGACATTGACCAGTGCCTCAGAGAAAAGCAAATAAAACATATTGCAAGACCGTAAATAGTTGTGTTGTAGATACTTCCATAGTTTCACTTCCATAGTGCTTCACAGTTTTAACCTTCTCTACATAACAATATCAATACCTTGGCAAACTGCAGGAACTGTTGTTGCAAGGCTGCACAAATTCATCAACACAGGCTTCCAGGAGAGTCTCAGAGGCAGAAGGCTACGGGAGCTTGCGAGGGACATAAATCTCCCTGCACGGCTGCCCTGACCTCGTTTGTTTGGCCCTGACCACTGCTCTACAGTTTTTCTAGTCTTTGGATGCTACTCTTGCCACAGGCTTCTGGACCAAGCAAAAATGTTCTCCTGGCCAAAGCTAAGCAGGGTCAAGTGGCCTGTCGCGAGGGGTCAACAGCTCTCAATAACCCCCTCCGGCCTGGAAGACCTCGACCTCTGACCCCGGCCGCGTCCAAAGCTTTCAGAGAGAGTTGGAAGCAGAGGTCAGCCATAGCCACCTCCGCGTTCACCTCCACTGGACAGGTGTCAGAGGATCTAGGCCCGGTCTGGAGGTCAGAGGTCACCGTGCGGTAGGGGCTGGCTTTAATGTGTTGCATCGGTCCATGATGGGCTATTTGGAGAGCTGCAGGAGATGCTGTTGAGGTGTCAGGTGCAGAGACTGAAAGAGGTTCGCTAATCATCTGTTTAGAATTACATGGCTTCTGCAGTTTCTATAGATCCAAGTGCCATTTGGGTTTTTGTTTGTGTAGTTACAAGCTTTAAATTTTAACAATATTCATATATTCAAAGCACCATTACAACTATGTATTTGTAAAAAAAAATGCTTGTGTGATATTGTAGGGCATATACTTTTTTGGTACCTTTTTTCTTCCTGTCAACTTTATGATATTTATGATTATGATGATGATGAAATATAACCAAAAATGTACGAATTTCATAAAGGGCTATTGTTCATCTTTATACTTATTCTTAAACTTTATAGATTGTTTTCTGTACTAGCACTACGTTCAGTGTTTTTCCACTGTTAAAGGTGCACTGTGTAACTTTCCGGGTGAGGGTCTGCCACCTGCTTGTCTGTGATGATGTTATTGCTTTGTCTGGAATATTCCACAGTTCATTCAATGAAAGTTGTTTATTGCTCAAAAATACCTTGATAAACATGAATTCTTACTGGTAGTCGGGTCAGCTCTCCACAGATCTGGTCTGTAACTTAGCTTGGTGGCGTCACATGCTTGTTTTTATGGAAATGGTTTGTGGTATATTCCAGGCAAAGCAATAACATCAATAACAAGCAGTAAGCGGACCCTCCACCAGAAAAGTTACACAGTCCACTTTTAAAAACACAACCCTTTTTACTGTCAATTACAGGAAGTAGCGCATACTGTCTGACTGTACAATATTTCCCCCTCTTTCTTTTGTATACATCTAACCGCAGAGTTGTAAACACTTCTAAGTTGCTTTACCCTTCAGTAGGACTTGGTGAAGGACGTTGAGCACATCTCCAGAGAACAGCGCACACAGCTGGATGGCGTAGCGTGACGTGCCGAGGGGGGATGCGTATTTAAACGTGACAGGATCCCACTGAGACAATCACACGAGAACGGGGCTGCTTATTTGTTTAGCATCGCCGAGATAAATAACAACATTCCAACTAAAGCCCTGCTCTCCCTCTGTCTCCCAGTCTCCTCCCTGCTCAGATCTCCCTGACAGTTATTTGTATCTTTGTAGCTGCCTGTGTCTACCTGTCTACAGCTCCGCACACAGCCAGGGGCGAGCTATGTGCGCACCGCCGGATGAATGGTAATCCGGGCTCATCGCACTGTTCCGAAGCCTTCCCCACACTTGTGTCAAATAAAAAACATGTTACGGCAAATTGTTTTTCAGCTGTTTAAAGGAGAGTGGTGTATGTAAATGACCGTGAGGCGTCATTGCACAGGATTGAGCATGGCAGATATACAGTTCCTTTTCAGTGCAACAGATGTTTACTGTTTTTAAAGTACTTTTTTTCTTTGTCTAAATTCACAACTTGATGGAACTTCATTGAAAATCATCCAGGACTAAACAGAACATAAATAAGTACCCCAGTCTGTCATTTATGGGAGAACCTAATTGCATTGTTTTGTATGAGTGTAGGATTATGGATGAGATCATATCATATGATATGAAACTGTTCAGTCTATTCTCTGTTGAGATAAAGCAGTACAGAACTGAAACGGTTGAAGTTTTTAATACGTTTTGCGATTCACCCACTTTAGCTTTCCTCTTTAGTTCTGACAGCATACTAGTATGAAAGTGTTATGTGCATGAGTGTTGGTGGTGGCCTGAGGGGCTAATGGTGCAGATTGGCAGCCTCACCTCTGTCAGTCTGCCTCAGGGCAGCTGTGTCTACAATAGTATCTTACCACAGAGAGTGAGATGAATGAATAATGCAGGAAATTGTAAAGCGACTTTGTCTTTCATATCTGTCTGTAGGGAAGAGCAAACTAAACAGAAATGCACCCTAGTTTTTTTTTTTGTTTTTTTTTTTTTTTTACAGTAATTAAGATCTGTTATTAGTTAAGTTTGAACTACCCTAAACATTTCCATTGTCCAGTTGACAGAATTATCTTTTGCTACATATTTTGTAAAGGTGACGTACCTAAGAGGGTATCTACATTGATTTAAAGCTACCATGTTATGCAGAATTGATTCTTGAGTTTTTGTCATGTTGGAATGTTGTTACCTCCTCAAAAACATACCTGGAGTTGTGTTTTGTTTCATTCACACCTGTTTGAGTAAACAGTGTTATACCTTGTGATGTCATCAAGCGTTAGTTTTCAAGTTAACAGCCTCTTACCTGTAGAGATGGTCAATTCCAGGTCTGAAATTATCCATACGATTTTAATGAAGGTGTTTAGAGTTTAAAACCACAAGGTGGAACAGGGCATTTTAGAGAAGAACACAGCTAAATATGCAGGGTTTGTGTGTTAAAAATGTGACATAAAACACAACTCCAAGTATGTTTTTGATGAGGAAACATTATAACATTGATACTTTCACCTTCATACTGATAATAATAAAAAGAAAATAATACGTGAAATCAGATTATCGTCATAAACTGTGCAGTAATACTGTATTAGTGCTTCCATAATGGTCTGAGAATAAGTTCCTTGTGTGAATTTTTTTATTTTTTTACTTATTAGAATGACGCATTGGACAGTCTTTCTAAACTGACCACCATTACCCAGTGTGTGCATGAGATCATCAGCTGGATCCATTGATCAGCTTTAAACCTTTCACAATGAGAGAAGGGTCTCTGGAGATTTATGGAGACCTCCTGAAGAGCACTGGATACATCACTGCTTCACTCCTCTACTACATTAACAACACGCGCACAACAGCCTTTAATTGTTGTTCATTAACCGGTAGTGGCTAGAATTAATGGAGCTTTAGCTGACAGGTTCTATGTTTACTTAAAGCCCCGGCGATCACTATGTCCTCTACTGTTTTACTGTGAGTGGAGTCTCTCAGTACAACTCTAACTGCTATTTACAAATGGGCTTTTATTAACCAAAAGAAACTGATGAAAGCTGGGGGTAGGGATAACAGAATACTGACACTTTGCAGCTTTTGCACTGGGAGTGTGATGCTTACTGAAGGCACTGCTCTGTCTGAAGCTCTGTTACTCAAGTTAGACTTTAATTTGAGCTTTATTATAACACAATCTGGCTAGAAAGAAGGAGCTTAGTCAGAACTACAACAGGTCAGCTGATTTGTATTCTAAACCGGTCTCTCAAACAATATTATTACCGCCACAAGCTAGCTAGCATTAGCCAACAGTTTTTCAGTGAGTCACTCTCACCTTTTTGTCAATCAAATTCACAAGCTTCTGAAAATGTGTTGTTTAAATCAATTTTGTATTTTTTGTATGCCTTGTGTCACCATGGTAACATTTAGTGCCATACTGTGGAACATCCCAGGCCACATTTCCATGGAGAGAAGCTGTACCAGAAAAGTTACACAGTGCACCTTTGCATGGAGCACATAAATGTATTTATGATTGTGCTTAGGTCCTACGTTACACACAACTGATTCTTGTGAGTCTTGTTATAATGTTGTTACAGCATCAAAAATGTACCGGGAGTTGTGTTTTGTTTCATTCGCACATGTTTGAGTAATCCTTTATTCTTAGTCGGTCTACAGGTGGAACTGAGTGAGCAAAACAAAACTCCAGGTCTGTTTGTGATGAGGAAACAACATTATAACATAGATCAGAATGTAGCGTAAAATGGGCCCTTTAAAGTCTACTAAAAATGCCACCCTCTGTCTGCCCACATTGACATATGGCCTTTCTTCTGCAGTGCCCCTTATTGCAGGTCGCCACTTGTAATGGTGCTTGAGAATGAATGAGGGTTTGACAGGGGATAGCTCGCTGGTATTGCTCCAGGTTGTGTAATTAAATTTACAGATGAAATAACAGACCAGCAGAGGGCCAGTGCCACAAAACGCTGAGCTGCACTTTTCACCACACACTCTCTCTCTCCCTTCACACACACCTTAATAATGCCCCTCACACAACAGAAGCAGCCAGGATAAAATAGCAATGGGCCCATAGGTGGCAGCGTCCAGGCGATGGAGCTCTGGAAATTTATGAAGTTATTGATTGACTTGTACCACTAACCTTCAACCAATGCGTAAAGGTTTGAAAATAATACACACAAAAAAAAAATCACCAATCTTCATTTTTTAAATTGTTTTTCCTTCTCTCTACCAAATATTAATCTCCTAATTTTTAATTTTTAATCCAGACAGAACGGGGAAATAAATGCCTCTGTCCGACTGGCAGTGGTAAATAATTAAAATTGAAAATTGATTGTTTGCACCACGGCCTGGATTTATGGGATAGGGGCCCCAGCGCATTCTCGGGGGACCCACTCTCACGTCTGCACGGCGCTGCCCCGTTCTTGTGCGCTAAGCATTTTTTCACATTATTCTCCACCTAATATGCTAAGGAGCGCGAGCCGGGGATGAAAATGGCGGCGAGGGGAGGGAGAGACGCCATGGAGGTATACGCTTTGTTAGAGGATCACTATAGCATTTTATTTCTTTTCTCAAAAATCAATGAATTGGAACTGTCCCCCCTCCCTCCTCCCTGACTCTAATATTTATTTCAATGTCCTGTCAATACAAATAACAAGGTTAGTTTTATAACGGTTTATCCAGGGAATTCGATTGGGGGGAAGTTGTATTTGTTATGCCCGATTAAAAAGAGGCAATCGATGCACGTATAGCACCCCCCGCCTCCTCCTTTTTAAATCTCCATCTCAGAACATTCTTTCACCAAGCTTTTCTAACATCAACAAACTGGGAATGTATATAGGATAATACAGTTTTGTTACTTAAAGGTGCATTGTGTAACTTTTCTGGATGCACGGTCCGTCACATACTTGTCTCCACGGAGATGTAATTGCTTTCCGTGAAATGTTCCATGATATGACATTAAACATGTCCATCTAGCATTTATTCATTACGGGTGTTTCTGTTGCTCAAAAATACCATAATTCCTTCTGTGAATAGAAGCGACTCCACAGATCGAAGTAATAACATTTCCATGGAGACAAGCAGGTGGTGGACACTGCATCCAGAAAAGTTACAGAATGCACCTTTAAGTAACAAAATTGAGTACTTCTTCCACCACTGGTTTAGAGGTTGTAGAGTAAATGTTACGCAGTGCACCTTTAATTACAAGTAGAGATAGCGGAGCAAAAAGTACTCACATATACTGACATACTCATCACATGAAAAAAAAAACAAACTACTACTACGTGTTTAAAAATGTAGTAAAAGTAGAGTTTTTATCAGAAACAATTGAAATAATTCCTTTTTCCAAGCTGTTTTTCTTTTATGTTCAAAAGTGTTAAAAATAAACTCTCAGGCTTTTCAACAGGTCACACACAATAATAAAAACTTTTCCTTATCAATCCAGTTAAAAAATGTAATGGACAGTGCGTTACAGATGCCTGCTCTCAAATGTAGTGAAATCTACTCAAAGGCGCATTGTGTAACTTTTTGGTTGGGGGTTAGTCATCTGCTTGTTTCTATGGATATGTCACTGCTCTGCCTGGAATGTTCCACAGTATGACACAGCTCTACCTTAATGCCTTGCTGTGAAATATTCCAGACAAAGCAATAATATCTC